>VWYH01006684.1:262935-460304 GCA_013399365.1 Pampusana beccarii | reverse complement strand
CCCAGCTCTCCAGCCTGTCCAGGTCTCGCTGGATGGCAGCACAGCCTTCTGGCATGTCAGCCGCTCCTCCCAGTTTAGTATCATCAGCAAACTTGCTGATAGTACACTCCATTCCCTCATCTAAATCATTAATGAATATATTGAATAGTATTGGCCCCAATACCGATCCTTGAGGCACTCCACTAGTGACCAGCCTCCAACTGGACTCCGTCCCCTGTCAGACTGCTTAAGAGAGCTTTTTGAAAATATCCAAGAACTAAAAATTATGTTAATTTTCCCTTGAGATATCATTGGTGCACCCTGATATTGCAACCTATAGGTCAGAGGCTGGTGATTAGATTCACTCATCCTAGTATTATACATAACATAATGCAAAGGACTTACAAGGAACAGGTTTCTCCATAGCGAGAGTCAGGTAGTAGATGTAGGAATCTAACCTTGTAGGAGCCGATTTCTCTCCATTTATATAGCAAAATGTGAGTAGGTTTCTAAGTGTGACTTCTTTCCTGCACTTAAACTCCACACTGACTAGCTTCCAGTAACAACTCATGCCAGGAATGATGATTAAAATGGGTAAAGTAGCATGAATATTGACTTTAGGACAACATCGCGAAAGCAAACCCAATTCAAAACCAACCAACCAACCAAACGAACAAAACCGAAAACAAAAACCACAAGGACCCCCAAATCAATAGCAAAGAACTTGTGGGTAAGACTGTGGGAGTGTGTGGATAAAGCATCTGTAATTCTTCACATTGCTTTTGAATGCCTGTCTAAAATATGTTTCAGTTACAAACAATAATTGGGTTCAATACAAATATAATGGGATAAAATGTTATGGTCTATGATATACAGGAGGTCAGACTAGCTGCTTTAATATGTGTCTGGCATTAACCTATGAATATATGAATCTATGAAAAATAAATCAATATTAGGGGGAAATGCTATACAACTATTATCATTGATCAGCCAATTTCTGTTGTAAATGTCTTCTCAGTTTTGCATTTTCTTTGTGCAGCAGTTTCTCATGATGTATTGTAACTAAGTCACTCTACTCTTCTACCAAATACATTCGTACTTGCCTCCTAATACTTTTCTGAGGCTCTGGTAGTCTTACTATAGAGTTCAATGGAGGCTAAGAAATGTTGATGAGACCTTTTAGAGATCATGTCCTTAATCAATTAATGTTTTTGAAGTTATTTAAGTGTCTGCATGTGTGTGGTGGTGACAGGTTCTTTAAGAATCTTGACTGTCTTTCCTCATATTTTTTTCTGTTCTTTCTTCATTTTTTCTTTAAAAACTCGACAAGTGAAAGCCAAGTAGAGTTACCGAGTTATATATAATAACTTGCTCCTGACACACTTGATAGCTCAGATTGTCAAGGGATAACAGTCGAAAAATATTACATGAACCAAACATGGTCAAATATATAAAGAGCTTTACAGTTTCACTGCATGTGACTGTATCTCAATAGTATATTAATATTATTCTTATACTTTGCTTCTTCCAAGTACATATGTGTTTATATGAATATATATGTCTATATATTTTTGGGTATCTTCAGCAGATGTACACAAGTGTACCTTATAGCTACTTAGGGACAAACCCACTAGCTTCATGACTTTTAAGATTAGTTAACGATTCAAGACACCAAAACGACTGCCAAGATCCTAATTTGAGTCATTTAGAACTTGCCTTAAAACAAATACAACTATACAACTGTTAGAAACATGATTGTTTACTTTGCTTCTACTTATAAGATGCATCAGCCTCCTGCAGGACAATGAAGTGGTAATCTGTGTTTTTCTACATTCTAGCACAGCTACTTTTCATCATTTTTTGGTGGCATCCTCCTCATATTTTGGATCTCCTTGATACACAAGCCTATATCTAATTAAGACCACTGAAATGCAAAATAATGTTAGCACAGGGTCATTTACATTTCGAAACTGCATAAATTTTGATTCTCAAAAGTGCTATGGACTATACAGGCTTCTACTCCTGGTACAATATCAGCTCCAAAACTTAAGCCAACTGCTTCAGAAAGATCTGTGAGAAGGATGCATCTCATGAAGTGTTCAACTTGATTTTCTATTCATAGCAACTGATACAACGATAGAAGGAACTTCAGAAACACCTTCAAGCACTGTGATTTTTTCTTCTAAAGAAATCTGCAAAACTCCTGGATCTGCAATAGGACACTTTTCACTGTTGACAAGGTACTTGAACCCGATCTTCTTCGTTGCCTTGATTACCATGGGAGTACAGGTAAGGAAAACACAGAGTCATAAAAGTTAGAATGAGTCAGTTGTCCAGTTCATGGTTAAAAGAGGCAGATAAAACTTGGTAAAACAGCCTTGCATTAGACCAAACCACTGAAGCCGCCAAAGCAAACTAAGAGAGACAAAACAAAGGGCACATCAACATAATGTACATATTGTGAGGATCCTTGAAGGTCAGAGCATGCTCTTTTACTTCTTAGTGACATATAATGCCAATATTTGTCAGACCTTGATGAAGACCAAAGCTCACTCAGAAAAAAATGCACTGCATGATATTTGTTCTCGGACTTCTACCTTTGAACAGCCTTTATTGTAGACACCTGGGTATGAACATAGTTTATAGCTAAAGAGAAATGTAAAGTCTGGGTTTGGCACTAGGACCAGAAAGAGGGCTTCCACTGTTATGTTTTCATGTGATGTTGAATTGAAGGTGCTAATGAATGAAACAACCATGCAAAGGATAGGAGTGCTTTCTTTACATAAGAATCAAAATGAACGGCAGTGGTACTTCCTTGTCAAACTGATCTAGCATGACTTTGTTTCCCATTCTAACCCACTCATGAAAAAATGCTGCCTATATGGCCATAGTATTTCTACCTGTGCATAGGTGTGTACCTGTAGCTGTCAGGCTTCCATTTCCTAAATTTGGAGCTCATTAGCCACTTTTATCCAAACCTGATCAGGGAAAAGTGTTTGGAAACTTTAGTGAAAATAGTTGGTCTAAAAAGGAGCATGAAATTGTTAATTTCCTCAGCAAAGCAAAAAACTCAGAGTATCCTCAGCCTTTCCAAAATTAGAGAGCCCACAGAGCGAAAACTCATACAGATGTTCTTAAACAAATGAGATTACCATCAGAATATGCATTAATCCTTCAATCCAAAAGGAAACAAACCAGTTCAGCATATGTGACAGACAATCTGACATCAAAAGGGATTTGAAGATGAGGTCTTGATGGTTTGATGCTGCAAGTTTCCTGGCATTTACAAGGGCTCAAGATTTCATTACATTTAGGTCCTTTGTTAGAATTTTGGTGTGCAAATTAAGAACAAGACACTTAAAAATGTAATATAATCCATGTCTATTGTGTTGTGTATAACAGATATCCCTTTATTGCTACTGGTTAATTAAGAAGGAACTCTACATCTTATCTCCAGACCCAGTTTTGGAAAGTGCATTAAAATGGTATGACAGACAAGCAAGCATGTATGATGGTGATGGCCAATTTTCCAGGTTAATCTTGTTTCATCATGAGCCATGATCAGTGTTTTATCATTTCAGTTCAAAAATTACACACAAGCATGGTAACATGTAACGGACTGGTGTCACTCACTGACTTATTGTTTGACCCCTGCTTCCTCTGCTAGCGTTAAAATGTTCCTTTCAACCTCTGAAGCCAAGCAGAGTCGTTCATTACCTTTCGGATGCCACACCAGTTTAATCACATTGATAGAGGGCTATGCAATCAAAGTGACAGTTCAATGATGATTTGCATCATGCCTGACTCATTACTTTGTGAAGGATTTGGCATGCCAATCAATGGAAAATGATGTGCAGTCCCTTGAAAAATGACAGTAATCCATTTTCCACCAATTGGCAAGAGAAGTCCTTGACAGACTTACAAGTTAGGGCCAAAGCCAAATATTATTTGGCACTTTTTTCACTTTGCTGCCATTTTGCAAATCTTGAGGGTATTTATCAAAGCAGAAATTTTATTTCTTTAATGTTAAAATCCTTATACCCTGCAGGATTTCCTTTCATTTTCCAGGGAAGCCTCTGTATGTACAGATGTTCTGTGTGTTCGTGTTGAATTCTATCATGACATCTAATGCTTCTAAATGAATATCATCAGTTGATAACATCCTGATAATACTAATAACATCCTGTGACAAAATTGCTAACATCAATTCTTAGCATCCTTGTCTAGTTCCTGGAGCAATTATTTTTACCTTTCTACAGAAAGCTTTGCACAGCTCCTTGACACTTCTTTAGGAAGATGATGGATGGAGCTTTCATGACATTTCTACATTAAGGACCAGCCTTTATTGGCTCGAGGTTCCATTCAACACTGGTCTTTATCATACACTTAATTCTGAGTTAAAGAGGAGTGTTCAGTTGGGATTTAAGAGAAAACACAGTGTTGCTGTAACTTTGAGAGTATGGAAAGTGGCGGACATTTCACTGACCAACTCAGTGGTATGAAGACAGGGCTGAGCACTCTAGAGATCCCACACACGGATCCTGGTTCACCTCTGGGCATAGGCACGAATGGTGATTTGGACTTTGCTTTGTGTTGCACTGGGCCTCCATGGCTTTGAAAACTCAAGGAGCTGTTTTACACAGGCTCCAAACCCCCAACTAGGAGACCACGTGAGCTGCCAAAGAAAGGGGAATGTCTCTCTGTTATTAATTTTAGAATGGGTTAAATGCCTTCTGAAATGTCAGCCTTTGTTCATTGACTTTAAAGACATCCAAGGTGACCAGGTAAACCTGTGATTCCATGTTTATTATTTTAAACTGGCAGTACAGGTACAAATGCTTCCTCTGTTTCCTTTACACTGGTCCTAAGTATTTGTTTCTCTTTCTCTAATGGTAGTTCAGTCCTGGTCACACAGATATTACTGAGGCTGTGTTTAGTAATCTAAACACTTCTGAAAAAAAATGAATAAAGAAAAAACCTGTTTGTTTTCTGATGTTGCAACTTGTTTTTGAGAAGGATCAGTGTTCTGCTTGAGGTGGTTTTTAACTCCACAAATAATCAAGGTACTGTAATTAATATGGCAATTCATTGTGGTGTTGCATCAGGAAAAAATAGATAATAGTACGGTGTATCAGAGAAGAGTATTAATGTTGAAATGAAATTTATGCTTAAATGAGATACCTACGCAAATATAGTGAGATTAGTTTTGCTGAGAACTCTTTTCTTTCATCTTTTTTAATGAATATTATTTTAGTATGAGTACACATAGGGTTTATTTATGCATATGTTAAGTCTAAAACAGAAAACTATTTTCTGCCATTCATACAGGAAAATGATCTGGTAAAATCTGTTTATTACTGAGAAAACTTGTGTATATGTGTATACAGTCAGCAAAATGAGCTATATGCACTCTAAATATGATATTTATTTGAATCTCTGATTGATTGTTAAAGTAGTGAGATGTTATTCCCTACTTATATACACTTGCTGTCATTGGCTCACAAGTCTTTTTTTGACATGCAATATTTTTAGGATGTTGCTCTGCAGTGATGATTTTAAAATAAATACTATCAGGCAGGTTTACAAAACAAGCAAGTAAGGGAAAAACATACTTTTCTCAATTGTAGACAGTTATTGCCACATTACTTTCCAACATAAATAATAGAAACCAACCTGAGTTTTGCATTTTAGACTTAGTATATGCCTCAACAAATATTATGAAGGAGAACACCTGCAAATTTTTTTTTTTAAAGACACTGGCAAAATATACTAAAATTATTTTTAAAATCTAAGCATTTAAACACAGCAAAAGGAGCAAAAAGGACAGAACCTTTATAAGCTTAGTAATATTTTTGTCCAAACCAAACATAGCTGATTTTAAAATTAGAAAGTAAAACTTTTTATGAGAAGGAATATAGAGTTTCAAAAATAAAGTGTTCAAACCCATGGTGGTGACTTTTTTTTTTGTTTTGTTTTTTGTTTTGATTTTGTTTGTTTGTTTATTTTTTTCTTTTCCCAGCTATATCAGGAATCCTATTCTCAGAGGTAACAAGGAATCAACCATGTGTAACACAGTTATAAAAATGCACATACAACTCTAATGTTGACAGTTATGGTTCAAGTACCCACTTTGTTCGGTTCAAGTCCAGACTGTATTTCCATTTCCCACATTGCAGCTAACTGCAGGGTTAGTGGGAATTTAAGACACTTAAGCTTCTCACATGGTGTGGTTTCCGTCTTTCTTCAGAAAAAAAAAAATCTTCAAGACAGCTTGTATTTTCCTGTTACAATGTTCAAAATGTCTTTAGGGCAAAAAGCTGTTTCTTGCCTCGCGCTTCATATTGATTTATTCAAATATATAGGTCCATTCTGCAAGGGTTCAACTTATACATCATTGGAGATAAATAATGCTGCAAAGAGCTTATGGTATAAACAAGCCAGATGAATGGAAAAAGAAAATATTATCCCTGCATAATAAATGGGAGATTGAAAACAGGCAGCTTGCCTAAGGAAGTCTGGCTGACTGCTGAACTTGAATATTTTTATCCAGAATTCTGATTCAACATCTCCAACACACAACTGTCATCCCTTGTGCAAAGTCTGTAACTCTAGTTTGATATACAGCTCAAGCTGAAATATTTTGAAGAAAAAAAAAATACCAATCTATTCTACTCAGTCTGCCGCCATGTCATTATACAGCTGAAATCTGATTTTGCATATTGGATCCATCACGTTGTCACTGATCCAACTTGAGCACTTTTCTTATCTATCCTCTTCACCAGATGATCATAACTTATTACAGAAATCAGAAGCAATATGTATTGGTTGAATGATAACATTCATTAAATCTGACCAACTTCCCCAAATTTAGGAAGGCTTGGTATTTCACGTCCCTGACAGGCAGCCATAATGCCAACTTAGTGTGGTGATGTGTATTTATTGCTCGAGCATTACAGAAGACGTATGCATACATCAAAAACAAAGCAGAAAAAAAAAAGAAAAAAAAAAGGAAAGAAACTAATTCTTTGTATAGTCCAATATATATTTGGAGATTTATAACCTGCCTTCATATTTTTGGATACATTTGCCAGTATCTTTTCTTTTTCAAGGTCTGAAATGCAAAGGCATAGGCAGAAATTGAGTAGTCAAGGACAGAATGTGAACCACTCCACTCCCTTATTAGAAAGCAAGGAGTATTACTATTCTGCATAGCCAGAATATTTTCATGTTGCCTTGCATAAGCTCCCTTTGATTCTCCTCTGTAAATGGGCATTGACAAGCCAGAATCCTCTTACTCCAGCAGTTCAGAATTGCAGTATTGGTGCAGTTATGTCTCATTTTAAGCAAAGGAAAATAAATGGCAACAAAGGAATTTGTAAATCAATTGAGTACTTTTGCTGATATCCATCTCAGGAACACTGCAGAGTAGCAATGTTAGAAGAATATGGATGAAAATACACAGCATTTGCTACTTATAATTCATATTTTTCATTATCAGTCTTAGAAATGTTTGGAATGTAGTGCTGTGTTAGCATAATTATTTGATGTCTGTATTTGAGAGCCACTATCACAAGCATGGTGTTATTCACATAGAGATTGAATGAACTTTGAGTGTTCCTAGAGCCTTAAAACAATACAAAAGCCAAGCAGGTTTACTTTTAGTTTTCTTCCTGAAACAAGAAAGTCTTATAACCTCCCTGGGAATGTGGAATTTTAATGTTTCTAGGCTGTGAAGGAAGCACAAAGTTTAATGCTTATTATTAGATCTGTACATGAGGTAATCTGTACCCCTCTGATTATGAATCAATACAGCCACTTCTGTGCCAGGGTTTTCCCAACTCACAGAAGGAGATTCAGAGTTTTGGCTATTCAAAAGATGTATTATAACCATCCACACTGGATGAAAGTCACCTCAAACTCTTCAAAGACCTCAGTTACAACCCACATACAGGAGACACGCTTAAGATGTGTTATGTATTTCCCACATGAGTCTTGGTTTCATTGGATTGCATTCCGTGACAAAAGTAACACTTGAAAAAAGGATTCAATTATCAACGCAGAAGTGGAAAGAGAACACCAAAACCCCACCAAATATAAAAGCAAAGAACTGAGTGACCTCATCAACTGATAGGAAACGCAAGCGGAAAGGTGTGTCTCTCACCCCTCCAGAAAAAAACAAGGAAGAAATGTTTTCCTGCTGGTCTCACATGGAATCGATCTGGCAAGCAGAAGAAACTTGAGGTCTTAGTTTGTCTTTGGCACCTTCAAACTAGTGACTTCATGGCTCTCCATGAGATGTCCCAGCCTCTGGGCTGTGTAAATGTTCAGTTACGTCTCACACCTGGTTGACATTTCATCTCCATGTACAAGGTGGACTGCTTCAGCAGGAGAAATTGATACTTGGCTCTATCCAAAACCCTAGCCTACCTTTTCTTGACATCCTGTTGCAGCTATTATGACCACTGGGATGCTGCCTTAAGCAGTGGAACCAGTTTCACTTTTTCTATCAGCATCTGTGTTTTCTGCAAAGGTCCTTCAGGTTGGAAAAGCACAGACAGAACTGGAGGTGGTGACGTGGATATTAGATGGCTGAGCATGGTCAAGCACATGTGGAAACGTTGACCACACACACAGGGTGGAAGTTGAGAAATTGGGATATAGCAGCTGTGGTGACAGTACAAGCAAGTTACACAGCAGCTAAGCAGAGTTTTGTCAGTCTGCGGTCTTGTGATTTGTTTTATTAAATGCCGAAGTTCTTTCTGCAAACATAGTATCTTGGCACAAGAGGTGTACTTTCCAAAAGTGTGATGTGTGTGCTTGAAATTATCACTATACTCTATCACTACTTCTGCTTGAGACAAGTATTTTAAAGGCACTGATTTCAGATGTATAACCAACATTATACTAATTCCAGATATACAAAAGCATGCTCAGGTTTGCAATATGAGAATACACTGTTGACTTTGGAGAGTCTTGAGTGCCCCACTGAAATTGAGGTTATAAAATACAAGATATTGTTAACATGACTTTAGTTTGGATTCAGAGTAAATTCCCTTTTGTTCTGTCATTGTTATAAATTTCATTCAGTAAAATCAGTCATGCAGCTATCAGTGGATGGAGAAGAAAATTGTATTTAAAAATTGAGAGTTAAATTAGAAAATCAAAAGTTATGTAGAGGCAATGCAATAATAAAATAATAATAATAAACCCTGAAATAAATAGCCAACCAGAAATAGAATTTAAAAACATAATTGGAATTAAAAGAAATAAACAGGTTTTTCCTTTATCTAATCTATCACTTGAATAGTAATATGATCTTTGAATTAAAACATGTAGTTGGATGAGAACAAATCCATCCTTACTGTGACTCCATTAACACCAAGTGTTACACTATGTGGGCTTTGACAGGAATATGCATATCTACCAGAGGCAGGAATATAATTCAACAATGGTCCAAATCCCATCAATGACTCTTATTAGTTAGCTAGAGCTGAGTCTGGGCCCCAGCAATTGTAGACCTGAAAGAAACCTGGAATAAATCGGTGGCATTACTCCTGTGAAAATCTGAGGAAATGCAGAGAGATTAAGTAATGTATTACAAAGAAAATTGGTGACAAAGCTGTGAACTGATCCTAGCTGTGCTACCTGTCATCTGCCTTCTTAAACACAGGAAAACCTGCCTGCTCTCTCGATATCCAGGATGGTTTGACTTGGATATTTAGACTGCTAATCTGGCTGTGTCAGGACCATCCTTTGCAGGTGTTTATACAGTGTGTGACACAAAATGCCCCGTCTCGGAGGGTGCTTCATGGCTACAGTGCAAATAGTACTAATAATATTAATAATACTGCCAATAATGGTCTGAAAAGTGGTGGTGTAAATATTTGCTTTATAAGCAGTGGCAGCATATGTTAAGGATGGAGATAAACATTTGTGTCAGGTAGTGGAGGTGTTTGAACTAGGATTTTCAAAACCTGAAAAGGTGCTGTCCCTACAGTACCAAGACGTGGCAAACCACATACATTTTGTAAATACCCAGTGAATTCACGGAATGCTCCTACCTGTGAAACCCTACTTTCCTGTCCAATGTGAGCTGTACCACACATTCGCCCTAGAGTTTGGCCCATCACCCTTTGGTACCTCAATTTCCCTGCCTATAAGACACAAACAACCATGTTTGCATGTAAAAAAAAAAAAAAAAAAAAGAAATTCATTTCTTTCAGATGTTTTTCAAATGACTTCATGAATGTGGTTCTGTTAAGTATAAAATTTTATTAACAAGAAAGAAAATAAAAGAACTTTTAATTTACTATCAAAGTAGAACAATCTCTTTAAATCGCATCCAATTATTTCTTGATGGGTAAAGCTCCTTTTTCCATCCCCATCTCTGGATTCTTTTCCTTCCCATATCAAAATCTACTCTAATTCTTCTACTGTGAAGCTTTAAAAATAAGCTTGGGAGTCATAAAAACTATCCCTCTCTACAGATTCAATAGGCAGCCTAATAGAAAACAATTATCTTGAACAATAAAAAGACCTAGTAACATTTGGGACATTAATATTGTCATCAACAAGATGCACCTCGTCATTACAAATTTCTGTGCAAGCCAGCAGACCTGAGTGTTTGTGGCATCTATTTTGCACACGCTTTACACCATCAAAGGTCAGAAAGCATCTCGAGACACAAACTTTTGTGTAAGCTAAGCCAGCAACAGAAACAAGAGAGGTTTACTGACTACTCTCTGTTGTTCCATTTTACCCTAGTTTCCATGATACACTCTTAATAAAACAAAAGGGAGCCTTCTGATAAAAATATCTCCCCATTTTATAATGTAAAATACAAGCAATTTTATCAGCATTAACACTGATTGGCTTCCATTAGCCTCTTGCCTTCTAATAAAATTTATGATACCTTTCAGAAGCACAATTTGATAGAAAGTGAAGTGATTACACCCTGCTTAGATATCTCTCCAGCATCTATTCCAACAATAATGCGGTAATTTTATGCATGAAATAGCACAATTGGCATAAATAGTTATAATACTGAGTGCTGTCTAAGGAACCTGGCTGCTGGAAAATTAGAAAGAGCTTCACACTTTTGAAACAGGTAATTAGGATTTCTCTCCATGCTCATAGGAGGCAGACTGGAGTTTCGTTTTATATTTCATGTTTCATTAAAATATATGTGTTAAAAATAAATGTTGAATTTAAAGCTGCACAGATTATGAGAATTAAAGGTACAGCACTACTGCAGAAGGTAGAGTAAAATTGGCATTCTTAACTTCTAATTTTGCCTCTGCCAAGAGTTTTAACACTTTCTGACAGGTAAAACAGCTTTCCACTGTTTTCAGAGCATTTAATTCAGCAATAGCTGCATATGGCTGTGGTCAGCAGGATGGAGTTTTACTGGGGTAGAGTTATGTCCCTGTAACTAGTCAGAATTTTAATTTTTGCCTGCTCAGAAAAGTGGATAGCTAATGATATAGGAAGCTCTTCCAAATTAGCAGTTCCAGGGCACATCTCCCTGACCTAACTCCTATTTATCATTTGGTTGATCGGGAGCCATCTACAATGTGCTTGACTTCCCACCCCAACCAGAAGTGTCCCCCACCTTTGGTGGGGTTCCATTGGTGATCCCGTTTAACCTTTGCTTTAAGTCAAGATTTTGGCCTTGCTGTCCCGTGCTTATTGTGGCTAAGCAAAAAATATACAAAAATCTCAGTAAGCTACTATTCCAAGATAAGAAGAAAATAACAGCTTATTTTTCCTAAGGCTGGTCTTCTACCTTCCTCCTCTCTTATCAGATCAAATTACTCATTATAACGTTGAGGAACTCAGTAAGTTCCATTTCCATTTGATTTGATTAAAATAAAGACAAAAGTGAATGCTTCGGTCAACCTAAATGACATGTATTGCTTGAATCAAAATCCCTGTTTATTTTCTCATCTTGTCTTTAAAATTTGGATATTCTGGCGACTCTACTTGTGAAAGATTTTTCTGGCTTCCCTGTGCCTGTTTTATGGAACTTGCCTAGCTACAACCCCAGTGAAAAACAAGCAAGTTGGGAATGACTGTGCCTCAATTATCACTTAGACCTGCAAAATCAAGGCCTATTCATCATCTTTCAGAGTTCCCCTTTTGTGAGGGTGCAAGGTGCATTTCAATAGCCTGATTGGGAGGAAATGTTTCTTAGTTGTAATTTTTTAAATTTTTTTTTTATTTTTTTTCACATTGCCAAGGCTGGGTTTTTATTCAGTACAACTGCAGCAAGGAAGGAAAATAACTACCTTTATGTAAGAGGCAGGGAGATAATACTCCCTAAAGAAACCATCAACAATTGGGAAACTTTATTATCATTTTCTTGTCCACACTCAAAAATCTCAAAAATCTGACTGAAATTATGTGCCTGTTGTACAAAGGAAAAAAAAAAAATCAATGCATTTAAATCAATAATAGAAATGCTTCGGTTCCACCGAAGAGAGAATAACTCTTCTGCTAGAAGCTGCAATCAAGAAGACACTTACTCAAAATGTTCTTGGCCAGTAGAATTTGAAAGACGTATATTACAAAAATGTTAAACTATGAAGAAAAAGAGGATTTCTGTGTGTGTTTCTATGCACGTACTTGACTGTGGCCTTGTAAATAAATTACAACATAAGGACCTCTCAACTTTGAAAATGAGAGCAGCATTTCATAACATTGGATTAAAATCCAACAAAGTAATCTCTCTCTCAGTGCCTTAGATTTCAAAATTTGATTGCTATTTTCTTCTCACCATCTGTAGGATCCTCATGGAAAGCAGGGAAGGTAAGACCTCAAATGTGTTTAGCTATACTTCACACACAAAGCAATGAAAAGCAGGAGTAGTTTTTCCTTTTGAAGTCAATCTATAAAGATTAAGCATTCTCACATTTGTTAATTAATGCATAACAGTTTATTGTTTTTCAAGTTGTGTTTTCTCAAGGTATCTTTTTTCTTTTCTTTTTTTTTNTTTTTTTTTTTTTTTGTCTTTTTTTTTTCTTGTTTTGGGCTTGTGGGGCTTTTTGGTGTTTCTTTGTGTGGTTTTGTTTTGCTTTTGGGGGGTGTGTATGTGTTGGGTGTTTTTTTTGTTTTGTTTTGTTTTGTTGCTTTTGTTTGTTTGTTTGTTTTCTTTTTCAACTCCTCTCTCTGTCACATATGCTTCCTCACCAATTTCATCAGTGCTTGGTTGTAAGGAACAGCTTGAAGAGCTCGAACCTGACACAGAGCAACATCTGTGCCTTAGTGTCTGCAGCTCAGCTTGGAGGGAGACAAGGGTTTCTCTAGACATCTCAGGTTGTACTCCAGACACTCACGCTCTGTCCTGCTTGGGACACAGCCAGCTTCCACTTAATGCGCAGTACCTCTTGGTAATGTGCCACTGAGAGAGACTCCAGAGAATACATGAGAGCTATATGAATTATTCCTGGGGAATAAATTATTCAGGAGATTTAGCCTTTGTTCCCCAAACAATTCCTGATTACTATGAATGTGATAGTTATGCATAAGTATTTACCAAATAGTTTATACAAACAAATTGCAACCTATGGATAGTTCATGAATTATTCACTCCAACTGTTCCTTCTCTGTTATTGCATAAATTGTGTTGTCTCCCTAAAATCGTAAGTTCCCTGATTGGATGACTAAAAAATTGCATCTCACTGCTGTCCCAGTGGATAACTGAACTCTTCAGAAGAAGGGAATAACATATAATGAGCAGCCAACAGCAAATCTGCAGTGCAATGGCACACTGATTTTTGGGTGGTAAAGCTGGCTTATAAGGTTCCTTCCCTCCTCTACTCCTCTTTTTGTCCTTGTTCAGTCACCAAAATTTAGCATATTTGCAACTAATTTGGCAACTACACAATTCTGAACATGTGCGTGTTATGAGCACTTGCTTCTGAAAGTCTTCAACAGCAGCATTTTGGGACTAATACTTGCAGTTCTGACTTTGAGCACAGGAAATTGAGGCAGCTGTAACACTGTTGTTTTGTAATATAGTATTGCCATTTCTATATTGTTGTTGTTGTTATTGTTAATGAAAGTTTTCACATGTGGTAGGATTATCTGTCTCTGTGCAATTACATCTGGACTAATAATTATGCTTAGATTCAACTGATATTATCTTAATTTTACGAACAGTAAATTCTTGAATTTGTATGTGTATATACATGTTTACTGTTTGCCCATAAACAAGATTTTGAGCATAACACAACTGAGAGATTATCTCAATACAAAGAGACATTTTCAGCTGTGTCGGAGGCCATGGGTCCACAGGAAAGTAAGAAAAGACACGACTAATGATGAGGAAATATCCAGCCAGGAGTACTGAGTGAAGGAGAATGGGACCATCCCTTTTGTTGTCTTTCATCAGCTTAAACGGGTTATGAAGCTCATCTTTCAGACAGTGATAAATTACAGTGAATGTTGAATGTGAAGCTATGTTACTCTCAGAATCTTTTTTTTATGGGCAAACAGTAAATATATCTTAAGTATAAAGCCAAGAATTTATTGCTGGTATAATAAAATCTTGTCTGATCTTTATCAGTCCTGATCTAATTAGTGTGGAAAAAGAAAGAATACTTCTATGCAGAAAATGTTTCAGCACTAACAATAATGTTGTTGAGACTGTAAAACACATACCTCTTGCTATCCCCTTTCCCCAGTGTTAAGATGATCCACCTCCCGCCTTGCATGGTCCCATGGTCAGAGGTTTCATCCCAGTGGTGCTGGTGTCACGGGTTATGATGAGTTTTCAGCATCTGGAATTCTTAGCTCATAGGAACACAATGTTGATGTTGATGGTTTCTTCTAGATGGCTTTAGGATCCACTTGGGGTCATTCTTACATGCTTGCCAATACTTCTTTTATACCTTTCTCTTTCTTCATTGATCTACAGCGCCACATCTGAATATACCAGATACGGTACCTTTTATCGACACTAGATATCATACCTTTGTTTCCTTTGTTGCCCCTAAAACTAGTTTTGTCCAGCTCCAGGTCTATATTTCTTCAACTGACCATGAGTGAGTTGTTCATAGCCTTGCAGTCTCCAGTGCCAGCTTGTGAACCAACCCCTTATCCTCTCACATCTGTGCACCACTGCATCACATTGCGTATCCCCACTTCTCAAGGCCTCTGCTGTCTGACCAGGACTGTGTTTTTCTATACTACATTGTGTGAGAGTTGTAAAACCGTGGTGGTAGCACACAAAGATAGTCAGAAATAAAGTTAGCCACATCCATCCTTAGAAAAATTGCAGTTACAGCTAAACCAAGCTGCAGCAAACAACAAAGTTGCAGGTAGGTCAAGAAAAGTTCAGACAGAGCAAACCTAACAAGCCAGATCTGAGGCCTTGAAAATGCAACACAAAGCTTGAGGCCTGCTACCAGGAATGGCAATATGACATTACAGGGCTATGGGGTTACAAGGAGATGCTGCCACCTGAGAAAGGAAAAGGTCAGGAAAGTCTTGCACTGCTGTTGTTGTTGTTTTTGCTTTGTTTAGATTTGTTTTGTTTTATTTTGTTTTGCTTTTGTTTTGTTTTCTGTTGGAGAAAGGTGTCTTCCTGTGCCTTGCTCCAGAAATGCTTAAANTGGCTTTAGGATCCACTTGGGGTCATTCTTACATGCTTGCCAATACTTCTTTTATACCTTTCTCTTTCTTCATTGATCTACAGCGCCACATCTGAATATACCAGATACGGTACCTTTTATCGACACTAGATATCATACCTTTGTTTCCTTTGTTGCCCCTAAAACTAGTTTTGTCCAGCTCCAGGTCTATATTTCTTCAACTGACCATGAGTGAGTTGTTCATAGCCTTGCAGTCTCCAGTGCCAGCTTGTGAACCAACCCCTTATCCTCTCACATCTGTGCACCACTGCATCACATTGCGTATCCCCACTTCTCAAGGCCTCTGCTGTCTGACCAGGACTGTGTTTTTCTATACTACATTGTGTGAGAGTTGTAAAACCGTGGTGGTAGCACACAAAGATAGTCAGAAATAAAGTTAGCCACATCCATCCTTAGAAAAATTGCAGTTACAGCTAAACCAAGCTGCAGCAAACAACAAAGTTGCAGGTAGGTCAAGAAAAGTTCAGACAGAGCAAACCTAACAAGCCAGATCTGAGGCCTTGAAAATGCAACACAAAGCTTGAGGCCTGCTACCAGGAATGGCAATATGACATTACAGGGCTATGGGGTTACAAGGAGATGCTGCCACCTGAGAAAGGAAAAGGTCAGGAAAGTCTTGCACTGCTGTTGTTGTTGTTTTTGCTTTGTTTAGATTTGTTTTGTTTTATTTTGTTTTGCTTTTGTTTTGTTTTCTGTTGGAGAAAGGTGTCTTCCTGTGCCTTGCTCCAGAAATGCTTAAAATTCACTAAATGCTTGACAGTTTTTTGGTTACAAATACTTCTGCTTCTGTAGCAGGTACACAGTTTCAAACTCTCTTACATGGGCAAGTTATAAACTTACCTTGCATATCTGTGCCTTGAAGGTCTGGAAAGTAGAGGCGAGTCTGTTAGACTGGTCCAGTAAGACATCTATAAGGAAGTTTCTGCCTCAACAATGTATTTGCAGGCCTAGGAACTTAAAGACTAACTTTTCTTAAAAGATACACATTGAAAGAGAAGGTAGTATAAAAAAAAAATTATGTCCTCTTTTACTTAAGCAATCCACAAACCAATGAAGACAAGAAAGCCAGAAAGAAAGAAGAACGTGACACCTTGTCCAAAAGTGAACGACAGTCAGCAGGTTGACCACAAGACTGTCTCTTCTGTATTACTTCATAATGTCCGAGAGGAAAGAAAACTCATCCTGGAAGCGACGGAAGCATCACTTGTTAAATTAGTCGTCCATGAACCAGCCTGAGCAGAAGAACAACGATTGTCATAGCCGCGTGAACAAAAGAATAATGTCTCCTAAACATATACAAATATCACAAGTGACCTTTCCTTGACTGTTTCTTATGGGAGATTATTCACAAAGAATACTTTCAGAGTACAACCATACGAACAAAAACTTTAGAGGAACCAAGAGTAGAGCTGACAGAAGGTGATTCCTTTCTTAGATTTCTTTCGTTTTAAATACTGTATATAGGCAAGGAAAAGTCTGTAAAACACGACCAGGTGAATTTAGCTCCTGGAAAAGCAGTGTATCTGGTTGAGACTTGGGGTGTAGCTCATTCTTCTGGAGAGGAATTTCAGTACAGACACAACTGCATGTCCTTTAGTTTTAAGAGCACTGCACATTTCCAGGGACTGTCCTTAGGGACAAGGGGTCAAATTTTATTTCTGTCCTCCCACCCAGCTTGTCTCTGTCCCCTGATGCTATGCAAAGAAAGGGTGCAATCTCCTATCCAGATTCATCTTGCATTCACCCTGTTTAATTTTGCTACTGGAGTGACACATGCCTCTTCCTCCAGCAGCTGGTGGGCTCATCTGGCACAATGTGCAAACTGACTCTCTCTTTTGTTTTCCTCTTGCTCCCCTTAATAACTTTGCCAGCCTTTTCCACGCGCTGGCGATGGATGTCATAGAAATGCCTATCAGCACATAAATTAAGCAGACACTTGGGGTGTCTTAAAGAGCTTTGCAAAGTAATGTCTGAGATGCCAGCGGGGTTGTGTCTGAGTTAGGCACAGATTATTATATGCTCAACAATAGATCTTATACACAGCTCTGGATGAGGAACAGGAACCCGAGCAGGTTGCTGGCCATCTGAATTTTACTTGCTGAGTTATTTCCCCAGATAGAGTCTTCAGTCACAGCCTGGCAGCTGCCTCAAGCACTGCCAGAAAAGTCGCACCACTTTATTAGCATAACTAATGCCACTCTGAAGAGGATCTGCAGATATGGAAATCATTCAGCTTCATATGGAATTTCAACATGCCATCATTTAGGCTTTACTGCCAGCATCACTTATGAGAACAGCTACCTGCAGAGGCTGTCCTCTCATGTCTAGAAAGGGCAGGAAAAGTGAACTCTTACATCACCTCTTCCCTCTTTCTGTCTGCAGTTCACCCTGTTAAAAGGACACAGGGAAACAATATTCCTCGTGCTATTTTAAGGACTAAAAGCAAACAAAAAAAAAAAAATTTCAAGGCTTGGCTAAACAGAACGGAAAGATGCCTGATAAACTTATTCAAGAAAAGTCAAGAAGAATACTTTTAGAGAGGGGCTTCCCTGGTTAAAATACGCTGCTAGGTCAGAGAAAAGAGGAGAGAGGATTCCTACCTTAAATATAAAAGGAAGAAGGAAGTAAATGTTTTCTTCAAGTGGAATTTCAAACTGCATTATTTTTTCTGGACAAATTATATTGCAACAGAACATCAGGACTTCCCATCCCTCATCCATCCAGTGAGCCACCCAATCTATGATGTCTGTGAGCAACTGCAACCAAAACCACCTGATTCCAGAGAAAGTTTAAAACTCTGTGAATGTTCCTAATTGTGACAGATTGAGGTGTACCTGACCCTAGGTACTGATCAGTTTATGCCCTGAAGGATGAGAATACACAGCTCTTGTCATTTTTATCCCAGCTAGCAAAACTGCATATGTTCTTTTTCATTTAAAAATGTGCTGAGCTTCTCTCACTCAGCCTCTATATGTCCTTTATGATGATGCCTTGGGCAGGCCACATCTGCATTTCTGAGGGGACATCGAATACGGGGAGAAAAGAGAGCGAGAAAGAGGAAAAAATGGACAAATCAGTGGATGGATTCTGGGTTTGCAACAAGCCACAGCTCCACAGCTCTCCTTATTATAAGCACTTTTTTTTTTTTTAATTACTTTTTTTTTCTTTTTTTTTTTTTTTTTATTATATTTTTTTTTTTTTTTTATTACTTTTTTTTTTTTTAATTACTTTTTTTTTCTTTTTCTTTTTTTTTTTTTTTTTCCCAAATAGCAGGACAATGCTGAAAAAAAGCAAGTTTGCAATCAGAAAATCCCAAGCACATAATAATGAGATCGAGGAGAGGTTAGGTTTAAATGATTGCACATATTTTAAGGCAAACTATTTTATACTAGGAGTGTCTGGGGTTATATTTCTCTGAAAACAGCGTATGTGACCATATGTCTAGTTACATATCCTTCAGCTGCTCACTGGTGTTGCTGTCATTCTTGGTATATGGACTGTTTGTATATGTGCGTGCACTCCAAGGTAGCTGAGGAAGCCCTACTCTGCATATGCTAATGTGTTACTTTCACCTTTATTTACACTGATCTGTGGGACTAACTGACAAATGATACCACGGAGTCAGAAGGACTTGGTAGGGGAATTTATTTAGAGGGAAGGAAAAGTCTGGGAGAGTTATAAACACGAAGTTTTGTCTAAAGAGATCTTAGGAATAAAGTATTATTCGTGTTTCCTAGGACGAATCTCCTGGTACTACCTACTATAAGATACAGTTACGTGGATCAAAATTTTTATCTGCTACAGCAATTTCTGTTCTCTGTATTGGACAGTACTTCGAGCTGCTACGGTAGAACTTTCTCCCCTTTGCTCTATCAGCTACTACTTATAATAATCTGCTTGCATACTCCATGAGACCATCAGTGAGTGCTAGCACAGACCATTCCCACTCATTCCCGTTAATGTCCTTGCCATTGTTAAAAGATCAGCCCTTTTGCAAACTGCTGCTCTGAGTCCCTGCTTATGGCTTCCAAGATGGGGTTAGGGATGCTCTGGAAGACAGAAACCACTGATTTTTACTGATTGAAAAGTTTTAACTGAGTCTTAGAAGCATATAAATTAAAAGCTATCGAGTAATGACATAGTTTCTTTGCCCATCCAGAATTATTTATCATACAGGTGAATTTATTTCCCTACCCTTCCCCAGTCTCATAAGTATTTTACAATGATGGTTGAGCTATGTTGCCTGGGACACTTCCTTTCATCCTTTCGCTTAGACTAACACATTGTTTCTTGGAGGTCCCTCCCAGGTCAAGAATTTAAAAACTCTCTGTTTTTGACTTTCAGAACTCCAAAACATTCAGTTACTTCATATAAAGTTAACGAAAGTTTCTCCATTTCTCCATAACTTCTAAGATCTGATCCTAAATATGAACAAAAAGCAAAAGCCAGTTTGGAAATATTAGCCTTTTTCTGAAATGTTATTTTTATTTACATATTGTAACCAAAAGATCTTAGATAAGCTAGATTAATCCAAGCTTATGAAATACTGAAGCCACAAAGGAAAAAATGTAGTAGCAACCAATTCCAAGAAACAATATCACCAGAAGAGTCAGTCTAGCCAGAAGGAACAAGAGAAAATGGATTAAAAAAAAATGCACTGGAAATATAGAAGCTATAAAAAACTGCAGCAACAGAGGAATAGGAAAATGTTATTAAATCTGAAATATTAGCATTCCCTATGACTCTATAATAGATATCTGACTAAGGAGGAGGAAAAAACCTGCATGCACCTCATCTGGTGTCTTTCCCCTCAGTTGCAGGATGAGGTGCCTGAGGTGCTGTGGCAGATCTGGAGGAGGATCCTGCACCATCTGCAGAGCACACACACACCTCTGCCCATCTGGAATGAGGATGTGGGGGGAAATCAGGGACACAGCAAGGACTTAGGCACCTTCTCTTCTCTTTTATTTACTTCTGGAACAATCCTACCCTTGATTGGGAGGCTGATTTAACCTGAATCCTCTTGGTTTAGCTCCAATGGGATCCCGCTGCTTCTCTGCAGACTGTCAGTCATGAACTGCTTTGGACACTTATTGGCAGCTAAATCAAGAACTTGTTTCACCCATACCTCTGCTCAGCTAGAGGAATGCGGAGACTGCCCGAGGGCTGAATTTCAAAAGGTAAATTCAAATGTGAATGCAGTCCCATTACAGGTTCCGTGCGCAGCTTGAAACTGGGGAGTCGAAAGGCACCGCTTTGTAGGGGTGAGGCGATATGGATTCAGTGTCACGAGAGAAGCCTGACGGCTTGGTTGTTGCACTGTTTCACAGAAAAAAATTCAAAGGCAAGTGCAGAACGTTAGGTGACTGATTATATTTCTGGTTCTGCTGTTCATGCAGCATTGTGACTTTGTTGAAGGCCGTTATTACACCACCTACCTGGAAGTTAGGAAAAAAAATAAGTTGCAAACCTAGGCCAATGAAATATCCTTCATGAGACCAAAGATCATTTATTGTTGTTATTATTATCATACTAAATTGAACCATTCCATGGGAGATAGGTGCATAATTGATAACGATGACCTTCACAGCAAACTACAGACACGTTTCAAGCTAAGCAACTGGTCTATAGTTATTGATGACATGTTATTGAATTATTTATTACAGTCTGAATGAAGGAAATTATATGTGCTGTTGAAAAGTAAAGTAATACCATAACAATGGAAATTCTTAGATGAGAAGTGCTAGGTTTCATTCACAGAGAGGATGCTGAAGCAATATGCGTCGTACATAATTTGAGATGTGAGGGGAGGCTACCAATTAGGCAAATTATTAAGCCTAGCAATTTAAAAAGAGAAAGAGAGGGATGGAGGAGAAAATAGGTACATTAGCAAACCCTTACAACAGATGGCAAAGTGTCCTCAGATCCTCTAATGNACACACTCTGAGGACTCAGAAAGCTATCTAGGAGACATTCAGCTAAATTATTTAACAGGATGACAAGAAAGAATTAAAGAAAGAAATTTTCCTATCTAAAAGTTAAGGCAACAATCCACTCTGTATCCACTGTTAAAGCTCAGGGTCCAGATGGTTGCCCAATAGAATTTTTAGCAAACATTTGGAGAGATAATAAGGCCTGTAACAGTAGATAATTACTCACTTCTATATGGCTCAGTGCCCCCCTCATCTACATTTGNAAAAAAATTAAAAAAAAAAAAAAAAAAAAAAAAAAGAAAGAAACAGACCCTCAGGTTTTCTTTTTTGTTGTTGTTATTCTCCCTCCTCTTTCCCCCTCGTTTGTAATATCATCTCTGCTTTCTCAATGCAGATGTCAAAATCCAGGTGTCTGCCATCTTGCTATCCATGGGCCAACCTTGACAACTTCCAAAAAGGTGAGCCTGCATTGAGTACAATGAAATTTGATAATATCAGTATCAGAAATTATCTCTGTTCCTTCCAGTAGTTAATAGGGAAAAAAAAAACCCAAAATCTGTTGTTCTAAATCCTTAGGTGTAAAACCTGCAACAAGGTTACTGAAGTCACTCTGTGTTTTCAGCTATTATCTATTCCTTAGTCTGTAAAAACACTAATGCGAAATATATGTGTCATGAACCAGAACCACATTGTCACCATCAGCAAAATGAAGTGTAGAAGAGACATTGTTATATTAATAGTACTGTGACAGTGTCCTAGATATTACTGTTTATTTTGATTTTTTTTTCTTCAAAACAAAATGCGCATATATGATGTGTGAAGATGCTGATGTCTGTGGGAGGGTCGTTAGAAAGAAAGAAAACGTTTGGATGCTGATGCACTTTTTTCCTTAGTTGTGTACTGCTTACCTAAAAAACCAATAGGTAACCAACTTTAGTTTTAACATATTTTAGGAAACAAACTTAGGTGACTGAACAGACTGGAGATGTGCTTTCCGTGTACTGAGATTGAATTGAGCCCCAGGCTCAGATTTTCAGCTGGTGTAAACTGGCACTGTTTCAATTAAACCAATGGTGCGGCACCAATTTGCAGCAGCTGATGGCCTGACCCCTTCATTCTGTCACCCTCTCAGCTGCTAAGGAGTGAGAAGGCCATTAGTCCAGTTGTTAGTGAATCATCTGGACAAGGCACTGGGAAAAGGATATTGCATGAATACATAAAATGACAACTAGCAAAACTGGGGGGGTGGTGTGCAGAAGACATCCAAAAAAAAAAAAGGGACAGAAGATATCATTCAAAGGAAAACTGAAGAACGTAAAGAATTCTGATTTACCAATATGCTTATAGCCCTAAATAAATAAATAGATAAACAGCTATGAAGGAAGAGTTAAAATAGCGATGTTATGAAGACCAAAAAGCTGGAAAGTTGGCAACTGATATAGAAGAGTTTAATTTCCTCTTTCAGCTATAGTGAGGATAAATTCAGTAGTCAAAGATGCTTCTGGATATTTTAATTTGAAACACAAGTCCAACTCTCATGTCCTTTTTCCCCGGGTCTCTGTGCCCTGGGCTGGATGTGAAGTCATTATTTTTGCTGAGCCTTCCTCCCACCACCTGCTCCATGAGGCTGGGATATGGGTAGTCACCATCCTGCTCATTTACACCTAGCCTAGCAAACTTATGTGATATCTGTGATCAGAGATGTCCCCAGGTCCTCAGTACCCACCATGTAAGCCTGACTGACTCTTTCTTCAGATCTCGTCAACTACCTGAAAGGAGGCTGTAGCGAGGTGGGGGTGGTCTCGTGATGATGATAGTATGAGACAAGATGACCTCAAGTTGTACCAGGGTAGGTTTAGGTTGGATAGTAGGAAAAAATTCTTCCCGGAAAGGGTTGTCAGGCATTGGAATAGGCTGCCCAGGGAAGTGATTGAGTCACCGTCCATGGAGGGGTTTAAAAGGTGCATAGATGAGGTTCTTAGGGACATGGTTTAGAGGTGGATTTGACAGTGCTATGTTAGAGGTTTGACTCAGTCATGCTAAAGTTATTTTCCAATGAAAACAATTCTATGACTCTATGATTCTATCATCTCTACAATATGGCTTTTCACAACTGTCCATGCAGGAAAAATCTCACCTCTCCTCTCGCCACCTTGTATCTCAATTTTTGTAACATCCTTTTTATCTGGTGAGAATGCTGCTGACAACATTTTTCTTGATGGACAGCCTGGACTTATCTCTCTTTTTCCTTCATCTCTCAACCCTCTCCCTGTTGTCTCTCACATCAAGTGCAAAAGATAGTCATAGCTCAGGATTGCTTCTGTATATAATTTCTCACTTGCTGTCAAGAGGTTAATTTTGACCTCCAGTTGGCATACGGTGTTTAACCTGCATCATCAGCTTGTGAAATTTTCAATCACTTTTTGCTTTCCACTGTACTTATCCTCATGGGATTTCATTGGCTTTTCCTATAAAAAAGAGTCATAACGTCTCAGCAGTCTCCTTCAAATTCCTCCTTAAGGCTTTTACTTACCATAACACCTTTACAGAAAGCCTGTCAATAGATTAACAACAGCAATAACTGGTAGTGTTTTGTTGTTCCTTGCATTCCTAAGAGGCTCTTTAGGTTTTGCCTTTCTCTTGCCCAGTATTTTGGGAGTAGGGACCATTTTTTTGTTCCATGCCTATAAAGTACCTGCAACAATAATGTGCTTCTGTAATTAAGGTGTCCAAGACTGTCACTAAAAGAAATAATAATGAACACCCCAGGACTGCCAAAGTTGTTCAAATCAGGTCTTTCTGCCAATATCGAGATAAACTCAGTATAACTTGATATTCACAGACATGAACACACTATCTAGTCGCTGAAATCACGAGTCTTTCCTAAAGAAATGGAGGGAAAAACAAACGTAAAACACTGACTGAGATATTGCATGACTGAAATTATTGCTTGGATACCCTTGATTAGTGGGTAAGCTGGGAGAAGCAGTGATCTTCCTTAGAGCTTCAGTCCTGCAACTAGATCCACCTGGGGCATATAGCTATTAATATTCAATTCATTCAGCATTTTCTTGTATTTCCTGAATATCAGAGCATCACAAATCACAACATAGGAAGTAATTTTTCTGCACTGACTATAGCACTGGCCATTTTTTATCCTATTAAGGAATGTGACAAATTGTGTTTGTTAACTAAATTCTGCATCTACCTCAAGCCAAATTCAGTCTATGTATAAAGAAGGACAGGAGTCGTTGTCCTCTGTAAGAATTTCATTAACTTAGACCTGCAGTTAAGCTATCAATGATGCAGAAAAGTGATGAGGTTATTCTTATCTGACTGACAGCTGAATCAAACCCCAGCACCGTGCTAGATAACACTCTGACATGGGAATTAAAATATTTGGTATTAGACAAAGCTTTGAGCACTTGCTTTTGGACAGTTAGTAACACTTCTCTTGCAAGACTTTGAGACATCAACCCTTGCAATTTGACCACTTCTGGAAGTATTCTTTCTGTAATGTTGTATAGGCTACATCACTTCAGACTCCGTTTTGGTCGAATATAGACTTTATACTGCTGCTTATATTGCACCATAATTGCTGGGGAAAGGAATCATTCAGCACCATCATCTTTTAGGACTGGTTGTTGGTGCTGGTCCCTTCACACTGGAGACAATTTATCTCGTTTCCCAGTACATCCTTCCAGAAGGCAGCGTAGATTCCCAACAGAAGGTACAGGTTCATCTGAGCATGCAGATCTGTCTGCTTTTCCAAAGAAAGTCTGGAGTCCAGATCCAGCTATTAATTTTGAGCACAAGATGTGTCCTGCCTTCCACTTCTCAAATCACAGAACTGAAACTTTTTTATTTTGATGACCACAGAGATAAATAACAGAAAGGGATCCCAGTGCAGGCATGGGTGTCCTCTGACCCACCCCGAAAACATGCTTCTAGCCCCATATATTTGGTCAGACCCATAACCCAAAAGAGATGGGATACCTCTTTGTGTTCCTTTAAAACAAACACTTGGTCACTCACAGGTGAACCCAGAAAGGTACCAATCTAGCGGCAATACGAGTCCTACTGAAATGGTGAAGTGTTTGTGTCACCTTACTACTTTCCCAGCTACACCACATTTACCTGCCGAGTGAACTGCAGTTGGTGTTGGCTGTAATGTTATGCAGGGGGTATATATACATGTGTCCATGTATATATGTTAAAGTTCTTGTAGTTTCTACATTAACATGTTGAACAGTTACTCTCTATTTCTTGGTTTTGCGTTGGTTTTGGTTTTGGGTTTTGTTTTTCTTCTTTTTTCTTTTCCTTCTTCTTCCTTAACTGCAGAGATTTTTTAGCGTACGTGACACACAGTTTGGAAAAGTCAAAGCAGGACAGCAGTGTTGAGGAAAGCAATAGCAATGTGTGCTGAGCCTAAGGCTACAGCCAAAAAGCAGCTGTCAATGGACCAGTAACAGATACCGTTGGAAGACAGAAAGCCCACACAGTTAGAAGTGCCACAGAGTAACTTGTATATAGTAAGACATAAAAATGACCAGGAACTCCGAAGCTTAGTTCCCTAACCCCCCGGCTTTTAATTCACAGATTTCATCCAGTTCTTTTCCAAACCCTAATTACTTCTTATTAGTAAAATTGAATTTGTAACTGTCTAAGCAACGTTTCTTTAGGCTACTAACTACACCTTTAAGTTTCTACATGAAAATGACAAGCTGGTTTGGATAGCATCTTTATATTCAAGGTCAAGTTTTGTGCCAACACTGAACTTTTTGAAGTGAGAAAGAGTTCTCACTCCTAGCTTTGTCATCAATTTTCTTCAGATCTCTCACTCATGACTTTTAGCTGAGAGCTGAAGCAAAATAACCCACATAGCAAGAAAGCAATGATTTCTCATTGCATTTCTATGCCAAGTTGACAGAAAGAGTGAAAGAATGCAACTCTACCCCTCTGAGTTTCACCTCCCTCAAACGATAGAGTGCTGCAAAGTTTCATGTTGATCCAGCAGGTGCAAAAGTAGAAGGACTGGGAGAGCACACTCGTGTTTAATGAGCAGTCTTTGCTCTCTTAGGGGGACGTTAGCATTTCTAATCCTGAACAACATCACACACTGACCAAAGCTGGGTGTCCACAGAAAGGCACACAGCTCATTTACTCAAGTCAGTTATTTAGTTCAATAAATATCTTCCTGACCTCAGCTGGTGATAAGCTGAAGTATGGCTCCTGTCTTGTCAGTGAAGGAAAGATGGGAACAGATGGTTTTAAAACTATCAAGTGTGTGTTCTGGAGATAGACGCAATGGGGCAGAGGAGCCCAGTGGTGGCACCTTGGTGTAGGTTGAAACAGCACCTGAGCCTGCCTTATTGCTCTTGTCCTGCAAACACCATGGCAGAAAGTGGAGCTGCTAGTGGATGGGAAGAAGCATCATCCCTGTTCTGAGTGGGTTTAGCTAGAGAGTATAAATATTTTTTTTCCGGACTTTTTGAGCATTTCCCCTGGAATATAGTGCATCTACCGGAGAATCATGCTTGCCTGAAAATATACAACAGACCAAGGTGATATAACCTTCCTGTAAGTCATACCTATACCATCTATACCTTTTTCTATTTACTGGGTAGTCTATACTGATTAGTCTTTCAGGCTGTTTAGAAAGAATGGAAAGTGTCTTGAAATGGCTACATAATCTGAAGGGCAGTAATAAATGGATCTTGTTGTCTTTGTAGTACTGTACAATGCTCATCGTATTTCCTAATTATTTCTGTCTTCTGCAGTTGCTTTCAAGTGGAATGTGAGTTTTCTCAGTCATGAGATAATTTTATTGAGATCCAGGGTTCCCTTTACTATGAGGTCCTTTTCACATCAGTTATACTTATATATACTTGTTTTTCCTCAGTGATGAAGAAGTTGTTGTTTGATTGCCTGAGTTTAAACATGATGAGGTCAGTTGCTTTGCTCCCCAGTTATGAAAGCAGGTAGGAGAGCACTTCCCTGTATATTACATCTAATGAAGAGAGCATGAAAAATAAGCCTAGGGCTGCAGAAGGGCTCTCTATTAAAGCAGTTGTCATGAAAGTCCTAGCAAAGAGAAAAATGAGAACAGTTGCCTTGATCAGCAGATGCAAAGTGATAACTTTCTTGTGACGATGGAAAGGCACCTCATTTTTCCAGGCCTTATGAACTAGTGAGGAACCTTGCATAGAGTCAACAGAAAAGTTGCATAGATATTACAGAGGGAAAAATGGGCATGTATTGCCTCATTGAACAAAGGTGATCAACCAGATGATATCAGCAAGGAAGGACAGTTTCCCTTTCTTCTGCAGCTCAGAAGAAGGCACATGTCCTGAAATATTTAATATTTGCAATCACTGTGGATGGAAAGAAATGATACCTCTCATCTTTCTCTCTCTCCCGCCCCTAGTCATCTAGCAACTCTCATAACTGGCATATGCTATGGCTGAATGACCTGGCTTCATTCACAACTAAATCAGTGCTAAAACAGTCAGGATGATAGATAGTGGCTTATCAATAATTGAAAAGAAAGGCTTAGAGATGTCCCATTATCTGAATAATTAATGCTGCACATGGGCTTTGTAATTCCTTAATAAAACTGACTGATTGATTTGCTTAATTAATTCCTTCTTTGACAGTCTTATTGCTTTCTTCGGAGACTTTGTTGGGAAAAAAAAAAAAAAAAAAAAAAAGAAAGAAAAAAGCAGTAAAAAGAAGACTCAAAAGGAAGAAAAAAAGATTTAAAATCTTTCATAAACTTTAACCCTCCACTGGAGGATAGAAAAGATATTCAACAGTTAATTTCACCTTATATCCCAGAATCACCCAATCTCCTATGTCTTTTGTCAACCACAAAAATGGTTCCACAAATGGAAATATTGACAACAGAAAAAACACCCAACAGGTTTTTCCCACCTCCTTTGCATTTCACCTCTGTTCATGTCCCACTGCAACTGATCAAACATTATGATAAACCGTAAAGTGTCCCACGACCACACCAGTAGTAAACTTGGCTGAGCCTTAAACACTTTTGAATAAATCGATCTGAATGAAATGTTTAAAGCCCACTTCAGTTTAACAGCAATAATTACTTTGAAAGTTGGCTGCTTCCACCACTGCACTGCTCTGTCATAAATGAAATGCTTCCTCGGGTTGGAAGGTTTACCTTAGGGAAAAAAACTAAGTGCTGGCTCCAAACCAACAGGCGCTGTCAGCTTGTTGTCTCTACTTTTTTTACTTTGTTGTTTGTTGTATTAAACTTATTTAAATTGCTCTGAGACTAACGTTGTTAACTGGCATGAACTTCTTCAAGTACCAGTGGGTTCACCCTTATACCAGCTCCCTGTCTGGTGCCAGTCACTGGATGAAAACAAAATTTATTTAAGAGGATCAAAGAATGTGCTGAGAATGGCAGTCACTGAAACCTGTCCGTAAGGGTCATATAAGCAATTCCTAAATCTTGAACACTCTCAGAATATGATTTGTGCTTATGTATCTGAGGAAAGGCTCTGATCCAAACACGTGTTCTTTGCTATGTAGTGGCACAGAAATGCCTGGTGTGTATCTGGTTACACACAAAAACGCATTATTCCCTAAAATTTGGAGACACTTTGTCCTACAATTTGACTGCATGGGCCCGAACTAGGGATTAAACAAACTTATTTTTATAGATGTTCCCCTTTAACCTGAACAATACCAACCCAGACCTCAGTCAACAGCTATTGCTAAAAAGGTATTTGTCGTTAAAATAACATCTTACATGGAAAGTTTGATCATTCAGAGCTGTCTTAGAGAGATTACCCCTTTATACTCCCATTTTCTAGGTAGAGAAGTGGGCAACTACCAACCACATGATGTTCAACAAGGACAAGTGCCAGATTTTGCACCTGGGACACGCCAACCCTGGCTGTACATGCAGACTGGGCCCCAAGATGCTGGAAAGGAGCTCTGCGGAAATGGGATCTGGGAGTTCTGGTCGATGGCAAGTTGAACACGAGCCAACAGTGTCCCTGGCAGCCAAGAGGGACCAATGTCCTGGTGTATCCAGCACAGCATTGCCAGCCGGGCAGGGAGGTGATTGTCCCGCTCTGCTCTGCACTGGTGCAGCCTCACCTGGAGCACTGTGTGCAGGTCTGGGCAACACAGGATAAAAAGGAGATAAAGCTACTAGAGAGTGTTCAGAAGAGGGCTCTGAGGTTGGTAAAGGGTTTGCAGAGGAAGATGTATGAGGATCAGCTAAAGTCACTTTGTTTGTTCAGCCTGGAGGAGACTAAGAGGAGACCTCATTGCAGTCTACAGCTTCCTCACAAGGGGAGGAGGAGGAGCAGGCTCTGATCTCTTCTGTCTAGACGNGCACCCTCAGACACACGGTGTGAACTATGGAGTTGTCAAATGCAGGGACAGGAGTTGGACTCGGTGATCCTTGTGGGTCCCTTCCAACTCAGAACATTCCATGATTCTCTAAGGAATAAGACAGACAGTGAACTGAATCTGCTGAACAGTGAACAAAGTCAACAGGTTGTCTGAGCTGTGCAGACTTGGAAGGCCAGCACGTGGACTGTGTGAGGGTGCTCTGCAGAAAAAGTGTAGATTGATGTGCAGACATGGTTTCTGGTCTAATTTCTGTTATATGCTTCTTCAGAGGTCCTTACAGTACATTGAAATCTGCAGCACAGACATTCTTGTAGTTTTTAACTGTAGAGAGGAGACCATTAGCATGGAAAAAGGGAAACATGTGGACAAGATGACTCAGATCAATATTCATCACAGTAACTACATTGAAAAAAGGACAATATTTGGCTAAGAAAATTTTCCACATGATAAATAAATACAAGGATTTTGGTTTTTTGAAGGTGGGTGTTTTGGGTGGTTTATTAGGACAACTTCAGAGTTTTCCTTAGAGGCTGATCTCTTTGAGGCGGATCTCTTTGAGGTGGAAAATGGAAGGGTGAAAAACATTAAAACGGAACAAGTTGATCTTCGTTGCTAAAAGTTAACAGAAAGTTTCCCTTTAATTGTTTTAGGTTTTGCTGATTGAAATAACAATGAGCTAATGGAATATTGTATTTCTTTCTGAATCAAGACACCAATTAAGAGTGAAGAGAAAAATTATATAGGCTGAGATGAGCATTAGCATTGAAGGTAGTTCTGACCCGGGCCCTCAGGTGTTTGGAGTGTTTCTAGTTTTGGTGTTGGTACTGCATCGTTTTATTTTGTGATGATTTCATGAAACAGTCAGGAATTTTTTTCTGAGGAGCAAGTCTATACGGCCCAGTGTGTACATCCAATCAGTTATTCAAATCTTGTGCATGTGCAGAGTATCTGAATCTCAAATGACACATTAAATTGGATGCACAGTTGAGGAAAATAATTAGCATAAGAAATGGCTTTCTTGAGGCTCATGATGAGGTTTCCAGTCTTATCATAGAGAAGATTTTGACACCACCAAGACAACTCGTTTTCAGCAGTTCTTCAGCTTTATAATCCACCATCCCTCTATTCAGCATTTCAAACCAAAAAAACACCGAGACTTACAATTTCAGCAACTTTTGGGGCCAGTGTCTGACATCAGTGTTATTCACAGCCTTACATGATCAAGTCAGTTATTTCCTTCTGTCTCATTCGTTCAGGATGGCAGCACCCCTAGAAGAGAGGATGGACTTTTTAAACTAGACAGTTCTCATGCAGAAGGCGGAGTCTGAAAATTTAACAACCCTTTAAATAAGATTGCTTCTCTATCCTGTTATGGTGTATCCTGTAAATGGTGTAATGGAAGATATGAAACATTATTTAAGCTGCATGGTTTGAAAACAGCTGCAGTGTATTTTATTTCCAGTGAATTATTTGCAAGTGTTTAATTTATTTATTTATTTATTTCTATTTATTTTCCCCATGGAAACAGGGGTGTCCGGGCAACACAGAGATATTTTGCTTACACTTCTCTGCCTCCTGCCCCTATGTTAATCCTGTGGGGAAGCACAGGAAAGTGCTTTGTTGTTCTGGACTGGATTTCAAAGTCTAGCCCTAATGTAATACAAAATCCTACATAAGTATTTGCAAATAGTTTCCATTTACTTTCCAGAGTAAGCTTCCTAATTGAAAAGTAACATTTAATACTAAAAAAAGAAGTTTGCAAATAGTGTAAGGCAATAAAACACATTTGAAATACCAAACTACATTGAAAACAGAAGTTAACTGTACCACATTAGCAGAATAGGCTTCCATCATAATGTTTTATATACTTGTGCCAAATACTTTCCTTGTCATTTTTGCTCTGTGAAAGTGTCTCAGAGCATGAAGCCCTTCCAGATCTCTCTCCAACAGGCTGGAGATGTTTGCTGTGGCCTCCAGCTCAGCTGTGGCCTCCAGCTCAGCTGTGGCAGTGGATTGCACAAGCTCCCTGACTCCGCCTTGGGTTTTTTTGGCTCATGTAACCTGTGTACACAGGCATATAGAAAACTGGGCTCATTACCACTCTCATGGGAGGCTCTTCTTTTAAACGAAAAATGAAGCTAGAAAAACAGTTGCTGTTACCCAAAACAAAGTTCATGCTGGAATCCCATCCAAAGAGCAGATAGACACTTCTGAAGCCATCTTCCATGTCCATACTTAAAGTCTTCCAAGGGGCTGACTGCCAGGTCAGGTCAATGGTCCAAGACAAATGACAGAGTAAAACCCACGTTGTCTGCTCCTCAGGGCTTCCTGTTCTCCCCACTTCAGATGAGCAGCCTAGTCCTGCTCTCTGCCTTCTCCTCATTGCCTCTAACTTTCAGTCAAATTTCTGCAGCACAACTCCTGTGCATTTTATTAATATATAGTTTCTGGAATGGACTGTGATGCCACATGGTACTGTATGCTTTGTCTAAAAGTTATTACCTCTGCAAATGCTCATCAGAGTCTTGGCAGTGCCCATCAAGGAAGCTTCTGTCTCAAAGACACAGCCCTTAATATTTTGGGAGAATCTAGTCATTCATCTAGTCCACTGATATGATTTTGCTTTCGATGAGTTGAATATGAATATAAAGATGAATACCTACCAGTGGAATTGCACTCATTAAAGGGGGAAAAAAGTGAACTCTAATTTTCAGTTTACCAAGTAGGATGTTTGTTTATGTTCTGCCTTAAAGGCATCTTGTAACAGCAGACTATCATATTTTGGTTTTCACGAACCTCTATAGTACAGAACAAAGATGAAGTGTTTGCAATTTTTTCTTAATCAAAAAGATCACCATTACATTAAGTTGCATTTTGATTGTATTGAAATGAAATGTCCGCTTCAAATAAAATATTAATCTGACATTTTAGAGTATGCATATGCATATGTATGCATGTATATGTATATATCTGAATTAAGAGACTTTCAGCTTGGTATGTGTATATACTTCTAGACATATATACTTATCTATATTTGCATGAGCTGTTTGCATACATGTGATTAGTTTCATACTTATTCTCTCTCGTCTTTTTTTCTTTTTTTTTTTGCAAAAACATATGTAACGTCAAATTTGAAAGAAATTTAATTCATACTATGACAGCCAGTGTTTTAAAAACAGTTTATCAGGCTATGAGTTGAACTTTCAAGGAAATGTAGCCTTTGTATTTGCCAAACATGATCTAAATTAAAGCTTTTTCTAGAGGTGAAAAGAAATGTAAAAGATGAAATAACTACTATGTTTCTGCACTGTATCATTACACAACGTACAGTTGTGTGTAACTAGGAAGTGTTTCATTTTTTTTAAGAAGCTTGATTTTTTCTAAAAAAAAGGATTTCCCAGATTTCCCATGTAGTTATATCTCCATTCTTTTTAGTCCAGGGGAATAAGCCTTGAGAATTTATAAATAATGCAAATATACAGATTGTGTTTTGTTTTGTTTGCTAGTTTGTTTTTTACTTGTCTTTGGTTTTGTTTTTTTTTTTTGAGAATTGTTTCCTGTGGGAAATAATAATGCAGTTCAGTTATGTTAGAGATTTTATGGATGCCATGTATGAAATGAACGCTTGCTTAATTGTTTGTACCATATAAACGTGAGCTGAAAAATGTAAGATCATAGCAGCTGCATAGAAGCTGAACTTAGGGAAACAGAACTGATATTCTTGTGCTTTAGCTGTGGGATAAGCGTTTCAACTGGTCATGCTGGGGTACAGGGTAAAATTATCTGCATGCAACAGAAACGTGTGGTCTACAGGGTTACTGGAGAAGTGGTTTCAAGGGCTGCCTAAGTCTACTGTTCATCTGAAGCAAATTGGAGCTTAAGGAACAAGAAGCTGAACAATATGTCTGCAACCTATGAAAAAGACATTCCCTTTCATACCTAGAGGCAATACCTATGGGTTCATCCATGCATTCATGGTTTTACTTAGCTATTAAGGACACCATAGAGTCAAAACATGTGACCTGGAAAATGGTCAAATATAACATTTATGAAAATGTGATTTAATGGCTAAAGCACGTACCGTAAAATGAGGATAGTCTGAATATGTGCTTTGTGAATAGCAAACATCCCCCTGCATCTTTAATAGACGCATATCAGAAGATAACCAACGTGAAAACAACTCACAATATCTGGATATCTGTATATAAACAGTACTGCTATATATAAACAGTACCGAGACATTAACGACTATAGCTAAGTTCATGAAAATGAATCAGCCTATCAGGTAGGCTTTAGACACATATGTGAGCTTCTATACTTATCTGAATCCAATCTTTTTGGTTTTTACCGTTGCCAATAAGAGCGTTGATCCATATCACACTTCAAAGTGGAACCACACTGAAAATTCAACTGAAAATTAGTGAAGTTTGTAAAGCCACAAGCAACACTCTCCAGCAACACTTAAGAATTTCTGAACTGGTGTTTATTAAAATACAAATCACTGATCCTAAGTCCCATAGCCTTCATAACCACCATTTAAAAATTAATTGCACAGACCAAATCATCTCACTGAGTATCTGCCAGTTGAGAGTTCTTTAGCTTCTGGTATTGATATATTGCTCTCATCCCTTCTTATAACACATTCCTTATGTGTTGCAGACAGTAAAGAAGAATTAACTGGTTTCAGGGGAATAAGTTTTGTAGTCTTACTGCACATGTTCACATGCCATATAAGGAATGGAGCAACAGAAACCCAACAGGTTGCACTGCCCATGTCTTTCTCAACACAGAACTGCTTCTGTCCTGTAATGTTAATACAGCCTGAGGCAGTTATGGGTTTGCCTAGTACTCTAGTGTGGAAGAAAGCAGGTTCAGGACAGTTCAGATAAATTCTTTATCCCCCAACACTGCAGAGGGCAGCAACATGTTGTGATCAACTTTCCTCTCCTTTCCTTCTGCAGTTACGTCCTCTCACATGAGCCCCTCGCCACGAACTGGAATTGAGAGTGAGATTAAGCTCTTAGTCCGGGTTTTCACTGATTGGAAAGGCCCCCAAAACAAGTGAGACAATCCTTAGGCCTTTTGCTTGTGTTGCCATCCCTGGGAAGGAGAAAGGCTGTTTTACGTATGTTAGATTTGAACCTGGTTTATATATATGTTTTACTACCTTAATCTGGCTGCAGACTGATCATCCTCCTAAATCTGAGTTTCCTGTATTCTTTGAAACCTCTCCTTGTGCCTTTGGGAAATGTTTTTCATCTTAACTCCTCTAGTTTTATTCCATTTAATGTTTTCCTCTTGACTGGCAAAGACTCGCAGCAGATGAGTGAAGGAAGTGTTATGTTAAGTTAAACGACACCATTGCAGCACTAAAAGCAACACAGCCCATTACAAAGGGATCCAAAAGTCCCGTAGGGAACCCTGAGACTAGGAGTCTGTACTGTCCATGTATTGATTGCTTTCTCCTAAGCTATTGAACAAAGAATATATTATATTAAGACTGTAGCAAATTACAGAATGTCCATTAACATTCCAGGGCTCTGCATGGATTATACTCTAGGTTTCTTTAAACACTGGAGATCTCAGAAAACATAGCACATTTCTTCTTGTTTTTAAGACACAGTTTTTTTGTGTTTTGTTTTGGTTTGGTTTGGTTTTTTGTTTTTAGTTTTCCACAAGTAATAAAACCCCTCATAATGTATACCACACAGCAACTAATTATTTTGAGCAAACATATCATCATAATCTAATTATAAATCAAGTTGGCCAGGATTCCATCTTATATTTTGCTTAATTTCATATATAAGTTATTATTGAAAAGAAAAAATAAATCCTTATCATATTAATATCATCTTATCATGTTACCATTAACAGCGTTAAGAGTTTTGCTTATTGTTTACAATATTCACACATCACAATTTCACTACAGCAAGGGTACAATAGGGAACAAAAACCAGACTCACCTCAAATAGGTTAGGGAATTAACTTAACAAGTAGCAGCCTGATAGACAAATACAAGAAAATTACTAGATAACACTTATGAAACAGGAATGTTATAGCCTCCAAGTGAAGATTCAATTTTATTTTCAGTAAAAGCTGGAATTAAATGTATCCATTTCTTCTGTTAAAAGCACAATCAACTTTAGACCTAAATTTTGAAAATGGGCTACTGATTTTGGATGTTTTTATTTCCAGGCAGATAGTGAAGCCTGTTTAAACGAGACAGATATTCAGCACATGGGAATAAAGGCAACTGATAAAATGAGATAGTTGAAATTACTACTCATATTTTCAGAATTCAGGAAATACCTGTTAATGAAAGTCAGATCACTTGATCTTAAGGTGAAGATTTAACTATCTGGAAAGTTACAAGTGAGTCCATTCAAGAGTTTGAAGGAGCTCAAAATTACTCCTTTGGGTTATTTTATGGATGACTCAATCTTTTCCATGCCTTTCTCACAAATGGCTTTACTTTAAAGTTGGTAATTTTGGGTGCATGTCAATTTAGAAGACGCTTGTGTTATTTGTTGTATCTCACAGCTTAATAAAACAACAACAACAAAACAACTTTAAACCAAGGTACTTTATTATAATTTTCTTTATTAGTGGTCTCATTTACACTAGAGAAGCTAATGAAAGCATGCTTATTTTTTGCAGCAGGCAGATAGCTCTGTTTCGACTTCGATCTCCTAAATGGAGAATTTCCATTTCTGGTTCAAAAGGAAAGTGGAGGTGTTCCCACCTTTCCAAGGTAACAAAAAACTGTGAGCCCAGGATTTAAGTCAGCTCATCTCTGCAGTTCACTGCTCATTTTGAGAGTCTGATAGATCAGCTCTTTTGCCCCGACCCGCTCTGTGCTAGCCTCAATCTCCACCTTCTCCTCTCAACCTCTGCCTGTCCTGAAATGAACTGCTGTGCTGTTTCCTCAGTCTCTCCATTGAGTACAGCTAACCCTTAAAATCTAATTTGCAAGATGAACATTTTAACAGTCGTCTCATAACACAAAAGTCTTTGCCCTTATGCAATTTGTGTTCTTGGGAAAAAACAAAACAAAACCGAACAAAACTGTACAGACTTACATTCTTGAATAGACGTTTTCTAACACTAAAGCAAATAGTCAGCCGCATACATCTTGAAGAGCTGTACAAACCCCCTGCAAAAGTAGGTCAAGATTTCTTTATTGGCAGCAGTTACCTGACTTGGTTCCTTGTTTATTTTGTCTTCTCCTTGTGGGGTCTTCTATAAGGCCTTTATGTGTAGCCAAAGAGCATTATACTTGGTTTCAGTTCAGAAAGGTGTTTCTGTCAGTGCTTCTCCTTGCTTTCAAGATAGATACTGTGCTGGGCCTCACTCAAGGTTCAGAAAAGGATGTGACAAGATTGCATTGGCTTTTTGATCTATGTCTTCCCTGGCCTGTTGGTTGGTAGAGTACTAATGTACACTGGTGTAAGGAAAGGGATGACAAATCTTAGGACCTGTTGGCTGGGCAGAATTGTGCCACACGTACACTCAACTTGTGGCTTGACAGAAGACATTTAATCTCTCTCTACTTAAGCCCCATCTGTAAAATGGATGTAAAGACGTTGCTACAGCAAGAGCTGTTGTGAGAGGGAAAGGGGGTATAATTAATAGCTGACTAGAGGGTGGATGCCAAAATTCATTGGATAGTGGGTAGGTTCATAATGAATTTCTGACCTGGGGGCAAACATCAGTAGTACTTAATTACCTTAGTCCTGGGATAGAGAAAAGGTCCTGTATCATTAAGCAGCTGGGGAGGAAGTCTGTAAACTGGGGAAAAAAAAAAGGAGGTGGACAATCACCTCTTTCAGTGCACTGAAGGGAACTGGCCACACTCTGCACATAAAGGAGCTCAAGCATTAAAAGGCAAGTTAAATCCACAGTTTAATCCAGTTTCTTTATCTTTCTTTCAGGATTTTTGATACTATGTGTAGTGAGATCTGCTTTACCTGTCTGATCCTTTTTGTCCTCACCTTCTACTCCACATTCACATTCGGAGTTTCATACGAGCTCTCTTCAGAAAGTTCACCTATGTGTCCCTGAGGTCTTGATTCAAAGAGTCTCACCTGCCTGGTCCTACTAAAAATATTCTTACTTCCTGATTGTCTCTAGTTTAGAGGGACCCCAAAAAACAGATCATTTACTTTCCCTTCTAAAGCTGGTTCTCAGCGTTGCCATTTGTAATGCAACTGAATCTTTCTTTGTTCCTGAAGCTTACAGACTGAGTGGCCTTTCTGCACTCTCTGATTCAGAAATAAAGTAATATTGTACCTAAGCATCCATAATGCTCTCTGTCATCTCCTAGAAAATAAATTTTAAAAAATAAATGTCAACATATGTTAGAGTAATTGGGTAGCTACCACTTGATTATTATAACACCATGGCATGAGAATCCTTCTGTATTTAAAAAATACATTAAAAATATAAAAATTTTTTTTAAAGTTCAACTACTGCATTTTAACGTGCAAAACCAAGCCAGTTTCTCCAATCAGCACTAAGCAAATCAAAGCATTTATCTGAAATACCATATGTTCCATGGGTTACATTTTCACCCCACATGCCTGCTCTTAGTCATCTGTCTCTCTGGTTGCCCCCCAGAACTTACGTAGCATGCTGTCCTAAAGCCTGAAATTCTTGACTGAGGAAACTTCTGCAGTGGGTGGCTGCAGATGAATACACATGCTGTAAGAAAAAGGTCTGTACCCTCCAAATGCATAGATCCTACCAGGTACCAGAAAATCCTATGACCAAAGAAAAAAAAAAAAGAAAAAAAAAAAGAAAAATGGGTATTTTACGTTAGCAGAACACAACCTTTACTTCAGAGAAAAAATATTTCAGTCCCCAATCTTACATAAATTTAGGTGCTATCAAAATTCTGTATGCTCGTCTGTAAAGTAGGTGTTTTTCAGAGATGTACAATCCCAAGAGTTTGAGGAAGATGTATAGCTAGGTAGATACATGGGCACAACACTGGAGCTACTTTGAAATAGTGACACATTAAAAAAAAAAAAAAAGCTTTTCTTGAACATTTTGTAGACATTTTGTCAGTCTTAGAAACTGGACTGTGTAGTAAAATATAGATTTTCTGCTGCCTCTGTATTCAAACAACAGTAATGGCTGATAATTTTCTGCCTTTGGGGGTTCAGCTGATGCAGAGATGGTCTCTTAGGACTCAGCACTGCTGTCAGTCAGGCTGAACCAACACTGGACATTTCCTCCAGAAAAGCCTAGTGCTGTTGTCAGGAAAGCAGCCCAAGTACACTGTTTTAGGTAGCTCGTAATTATTGCTACTTTCAAATCTAAATGCGTTACTCAGCACTGTGTTATCCTTTTGCTTTTTCTCCACCCGAAGATGGACTCACCAGTATAACTTCGCTTTCTTGTGGAGGCAGAGAAAAAGAAAGGGAACCTGCCAGCAAACTCTATTGAACAATTCTCATATAAAATGCTTTTGTACAAATAGCCTGTGCTGGAGATGTGGGAAATCCTGGGGTTTGAGTTTTGACTGTATTGTAAGCTAATTTTCCAATCCTATATTAAAATTGCTTTTGGCTTTTCAGCCCTCTGAGCCATGTAAGAGAGGATGGTGCATTTTCATCCCCAATAAGGCTCTGGTTCACCCCTCAGCAGAATATAAACTTTATACTGGGGATATATTCAATACAATCAGCTGTTCTAATTAAACTAGCATCAGCTCAACAGAATGTAATAGCACTTCAGCAATGGCCATTTTGAGTTATTTTTCATGTTAGGGTCTGTAGCAAGTAATTACCCACATCATTACTGAAAGTAGTTTTAAGGCATCACTTCAGGAGGATAAAACAACTTTTTCAAATTATTTCCTTACTGAAATGAGAAAATTGAATATTTCCAGGCAGAAACATGGGTTATCAGGTGAATAAGGAAAGATATCGGTAAGATAATTTGGTAGCAGGATTACTTAATTTTATTTTCCTTTTTTGGAACATTTTTGTGGAATAGAAGGATTGAATCATAACTTCTCTCACTAATCTCAGCATTCTGCTGTCTGATTTACCAATTGATATACTGTCATAGTCAACATTGTTAAGCCTCCTTTACCATCCATGTTTTATATGTTTATTCTTGTTGGTTTGGTACTATTCTAGAACCTCAACAGATTCTTATACTGTTATTTTATCCTGCTGAAAATACGTCTTTATTTCAGACTTCTTTATCTCGCTTCAGACATGTGAATGGGAAAGAACAACTGCAAATGGTTATAGAGTAAGTTAAATCTTCTAAATAAATTATATAGAAAAATTAAAAGCTACTAGTATGCAGTATAATGCATATTTTATTATTTCCCCCTCACCGTGTTGTTAAAAAATACATAACCTCTTGATGTATGTATATTTCCTTGAGGAAGGTGCTCTGTAGCTCTGAGGCAGGATAAGTAGCATGTGAGGTGGCAGCTGTAAGGTAACAACATGTTTTCCCATAAAAAGCAGAGAAAATAGGCACATAAATTCCATATAAACTGTCAGCATGTCAGCTATGCTAACACTAGGTAAGCTACTGCCCTGCAGCCTCGCTAACTTATGCACCATCATTTTTCAAACAATACACGTCAAGAACTTGTATGGCTCCTGCGGAAACAATGTTCGGACCACCCACCTTCTGGCAAGTTTGACTGCCTCCCTTCCTGTGCGAAGGTCCGACGAGGGGTGAAACTCAGTCGTTGTTTTCTGTAGGTGACGTTTTCCGTGGTGTCTCAAAGCAGCAGGTCTGCAGCAGAGCTGGGAGTTTAACCATGTTTTCTGACAGATTATCCCAACCTGGGACTCATCTCATCTGGCTTCAAACATCAGCTCGGCAGACTTCTATGCCTGAGCAAGTCACCCCAGGCTCTGCAGTCACTCGTTGCAGTTAACCGGGGTGCTGAATATTTTTTGGGTGCAATTCATCTGATCTCCTTTAGCTGTGTACTTTACTTGACATGCATCACACCTCAAAAGAGCCTAGGGAGTTTAACAGACATCAACTATCAATACCTACATTATGAATGTCTAAGTTGGAAGACATAAATCAAGTCCTGCTTATCTTTAACCCTCTAAAATAACTGCTCTTCTAAGCTTTTTTTTGTTTTTGTTTGTTTGTTTATGTGTGTGGGGTTTTTTTTTCTTGTTTTGTTTTTTTTTTTTGTTGTGTTTTTTGGTTTGTTGTGTTTGTTTTGGTTTGTTGTTTTGTTTTGGTTGGTTTATTTTGGTTTTGTTTGTTTGTTTTTTAGGAACCTTATGCACTTGGACTACTCAAACAACCCATACAAAACTATACACCTCACGTTACTTGTTTGTGAAGTAGGAATTCTAGAGGCACCTCGTGTCTCCCTGTATGTAGAGAACTGTGATCTGGAAAATCTGGTGATAGAAATAAGGAATTATGAGACCAGTTTTGGTGAACTTCATGCAACTTTCAAACACAGTTATATTCCAAATATCACACAGGGTGGACAGCTCAGGATTATGGTGCAACTTTACATAAGCTGCACCTTGCTATGCTGAAGATTGGTGATTGTGTTTCATCAGGTCCATTTTCTGTACCAGCTGTTTCAAAAAACACTTATTGAGTTACGGAGGAACAGTGACATGTTGACAATTTTACAGTAAAAATTTTTGTATTTTAAAAATCTTTCTTGAATGAAATGTAAAAATATATGGCTAAAGAAAGAAGATGGGAAGAAGAAACTTTTTGTCAAAATTGAAAAAAAAATATATTTTTTTCATGTTTTTCAAATACATTTAATACGACAGGAAAACTATTACCCAAGACCTCCCGTAACACTGAGGAATATTTACAGACCACTTTGGGTTACTTCCTGTATTCTGGGCTGTAGCACAATGGTCGTGAAAGACTAGCAATGTCAGTTTGAGGCAGTTAAAATTTTTATATCAACAAAGGCAATGAAACTTTTCCACACTCAGCCTTCCTCTTCAAGGTCAAATGTTCTCTCTTGACCTCTTGAAACATGCACAAGACTAAATTATACAGGCATATCATTGTTATCATAAATACATTATGTAGTCCTATTTCCATAGTTAATGTAAGAGGGTCAGAGAAAATTTTTACTTGGATAAGGCGGGTCAGTAACCTGAAAAGGTTGAAGAACACTGCTTTAGATAGATAGACAAGGAAAGTCTTTACGACCTGATTTCCATGAACTTTAGCTGTTTCAAGTGCTGAGGAGGTATTTTAGTTTATGCTACAAAACAAGATAGTCTGAATATATTTCCTTAGTTGCTATTGACAAGCTATTCAACATTTCTGTATGCCATGTTTTCCACGCAAGACAGATGTTCGAAATAGTTTATTTTTAAAGTGTATTAGTCAAGAAGGCATAGTGATTTCCTATTAGTAACTGATGAAGCAACATAGTCTCAAGCCCTAATAAAATCAAGAAAATTTGTTTGATGTCATGAGTGAGATGATCTTTCCGAATTCAGTTAGCCCAAGTGGAACGCGAAGTTGCTGATCTGTCTCTGAGCCAGGTACATTCTTTTTGCTCAGTCTGTACAGTCCTTTTTGCAACAGCTCTGGTCTTTGATGAAGGCATTTAGGAAGTCTTGTGACAAAAATAATACAGTGAGGGAGAAGAAGACAACATCATCACAGTGAATGACTACAAATCTAACATTTGCAAGTCCAGTCATTAGTCATCACTCTAATTGGTGTCTAAATTACAATTATACATCCATTTTTACTTATCTCTAGTTACATAAACAGTTGTTTTGGTTTTTTAATTTTTATTTTTATTTAGAATGTCTTAGATTCACAACTTCATTATAACATTAAAATATTCAAATCTCTTATCACTTTATTTCCTAATATCAAGAAACATGAAGCGGGTGTGTTTACGGACTCCAAATCATAAATGAAGGGTCACACAATAGTCACAATCAAAGCTCACCTTGCAGATCCTCATGATCATGCAATGAGAAGCAAACCAAAGGTGCCCCCACAAAGGTAATTTATGGAAAGCATCAAACCAAAATATGCTAAATATCTTTTATTATGTCATGTAACTTTCTTGATATCAGATAACACAATATACAAATACAATAATACAAATTAGAAAAAGAGGGAAAAATCACTGTTTGGTACAAAAAAGGGGCAGCTGCTTTTGAATGTCTTACCAGAATTGAGTTGAGGTGATGTTTATCTGCTCTTTTTTTGGCAATAGGGAGGTTGAACTCACACCCACAAAAGCGGCTTGTAAAAAAATAAAGCAATTGTGAAAACTGGATAAATTGATAGTAAGCTTTGTGCTTCTTCATGCTGTTAGGTTTGCTAGATGGGGAAATATCCTGTAATCCATTGGCAGGTTTAGTTTCTTGTCTGAGGAAGTGCATNGTTGTTGTTGTTGTTGGTTTTTTCTTTGAGCCGAGGGCAAGGTTTCATCTTAGGATGTAATTCAAGTTTTATGCAGATCTTTGGATCGATGTTTATAAGCCTTCTCAAGCTGTGATCCCATCAGATCTCCTGGGGCACTTCCAGCTGTGATCCTGTCAGATCTCATAAGCTAAATAGGTTGGTCCAACTCAAGCTGTGATGCTGTCAGATTTCATCAGTTAAACAGGTTTGGGATGAGTCAGTGCTTGAACAGGAGACTTGCAATGAACAGGTTGGTTTCAAAGGACGTAATGGTTGTGATAACACCATGTATGTGCATGATGTTCTCTTTTCCTTTGTGAAGAAATTGATCTCAAGCAGAAACTTTAAATTTTCGAAATGTCATGCTGCTGAAAGACAATGCTTATGAAAAGGAGGGGATGTAGCTGAGCCGCTTCCCCAGGCTTCAGTACAAATAACAAGGTTGGAAAAGATCTTTGCTTTTTCTGCATGTGTGCCACCAGTTTCCCAGAAAGAAACAAGAGAAGAAGCACATCAGACAGGAAGGAATGGGTGAGTGTGGTCCCAATCTTGTTTGGACAACAATGTGTATGTTGTTTTCACTTTTGAAACTACGTCATCCCCTGTGGCTGTGTCAACAAGACTCAGTGCTGATGAATAACGAATAAAAAACTGCCTTCATCTATGATTCTCAGGTAGTTTCCATTGCAAGAGTGTTAGAAGAAGACTTCTTAAGGATCATTTTACCTTCTTCCTTAACAGAGGAAGCTGTATCTCCTACTGGTGATATTCAAAAACTTCTTTAAGAATCACATTTGTGTTGAACTAATGTGGTGAAGAAAACAAAATAGGTTTCCGAGGTTTCATAAGTGAAGCGTATTTATTTTGTAGTTCATTGTCCCACATTTAATTCTGAAACTAAAGAAAAAGACAAAGAAACTGGTGAAAAAAAAAATAAAGAAATCATCTCTGGAAGAAAAGGAAACTGTGTTTTGAACTTTTATACATTTTGCAGGTTTATATTGGTATTTTTTGTGTGTCGATATTTGTGTCTGTTCTAATAGATATTTGTAGCAGAATAATTTCTTTTCAAATAATTTTTATCACCATGAGTCACATTTTCTTATTATATGGTGAACTTCATTAAATAGATAAGGAAAAAGGAAGGTCTTTAAAATGAACTTGATAAAAAGAAGTGTACAATTTCAAAGAAAACATTAATTAAAATAAAATAGAAAGATTACGATAATAATTATGTCATTTTTTTTTTTCTACACATTTCTTTTATTAAAGAAAAGTATTTCTAATGAGGAAAACTGCTGTTGTTGAGCACAGTTTGACCAGTTTTAGGAGCAAGATCTTGTGCTGAAATAACCCACCTCAGTGATAAACAGTTCCTTAAAAAAATGGAATGGCTCCAAACAACAGAATGTGTCTTCTCAGATCCTGCTGCCTTAATGTAGTAAAAGGTAAGGATCTCTGAAGAAATATTATGTGTACACTGAGTCCACCCCCTCTTCTCCCTTCGGTTGTGGTGAATTTCAGGCCAGTGTGTTGTCTTTTCAGCACTTTTCAGAAAGCCTTACCCTGATTTAAACCTTACAACTTGTGTGTGTGATGGTCAGTTGATGACATATCCTGGTGTAATTTGAAAGGTGATACATAACATCTACCCTTTGGGATGACCAGTGTGAGACTCACCACACTACATGGACAAGATCCAGCAATGGCAAAATCTGCAGTCATCTGGGGTTCCCTTCATAGCCGGAGGAGAGGAAGAGGAAATCAAGGAATCATTTTTCTAGGCTGTTTTGGACTGATGCACACAAAAAGTTCTGCTTTCTTTGTGTTGACTTTAAAAGGAGGTTAAGGGATTGGTAGGCATATAAATGCAGACATCTCTATTAGTGTGATAAATGCACCTATATTTTCCTCTGAGGATGTGCACCACCTTCTCTTTCTCGTTTCACTAAATCCAAGAGGCTTTGTATGTCCTCAGCATATGCATTTGGCTTGATCCCTTGCCACTGATGAGGCAACAGAGGGAGAGGATCCCCTATTCATAGTAAAAAATGTGAGATGTTGTTTTAAAGGGTTAGGTCCTGACCACTTTGCCTTTCCTCCCAAGAAGCTGTATGTTGACAAGATGACCAGCTTTACAGTACAATGAATGTCTGAGTAACCATCCAGGTTAGACTAGAAGGATATTAACTGCATCCCAGCTGTGCCTCAGGCTGCCTGTAGACTCAGACAGCTCCTACCATCCCAGATACACTTGCTTCATCTTCCCAACATCGTCTTGGCAGCCACATAGAGTAGAAACTACCAGACCTCTTATCAGCATTTGGATTTTACTTTACTTTTGCATGGCTGCTAGGCTGCTGTGTGGTCACTCAGGAACATGCGAGATCAGCATGGTAGTCTGTGCTCCATCTTATCTGGCACAATGGACAGATGCTTTGGAGAAGGCAGATGCTGTGACATGGGGCTTGGGGCTGATAAAAATGTTTGAACACTGCCCACGTGAACAAAGTTTCCTGCTTAGCTCTGCTTAGAAACACAAGGATGTTTTCCCCTCCCCTCTTTTATTTATTTATTTGTTTACTTACTTAAACTGGATTCTTAGAAATTCAGAAATTCCCGTTTGAAATGTTAAACTGAAGATGAAGGTTCTAATGTTTGTGTCAAGATTAGAATGGTGGGTGAGAAGGAAAGAGAGATGTTTTCCTAAGGAGAAAAGCCCTCAGCGCAAGAGAGTACATCAATAGAGATGGGGAAACTAAAGCATAAAGGTTAGCTTTTTAAACGGCTGGTTAGAAAGACTGCACTTTGCAAAACTGGCGACAAAGGGAGCAAAGTGTCTGCACCAGAAAGACTGAGTGACCTTTTCAAAGAATTAGGTATCACTTATTTTCATTGAATTATGTGTACATTTTCACGTATGTGTGTTGGGTGGTGAGCAATTTACATATGCTGTGCAGTTTTTTCTAAACATGCTGAGTCTCTACTAATTAGAATCGAGATGGAGCTGCATTTTCTAATTCACAGTTAAGTTCTTAATTTTGAAATATTTCCTGAGTCAAAATGGGCACAAGTAGGCAATGTTTTCTCCTTGTATCTGTTACCAAGCAAATTCTGGAGGAAGTGTTGTTGAGTCTTGTTGGGTTCAACTTTTATTCCCATTTTAAATTACTTTTCCTAATATATTCTTTTTGTCTTCTGTGATTTTATGTAGTACACATTACAGAAACAAAAGCCACATCTATACTGGTAAATTATAAGTGCTCAGAACTGGATTTGGACACCTGCATGTGCTGGCACCAATCATTCCACCTCCTTACCAGGAAAATCTTTTAACCTCCAAAACTGAGTGGCCACATCCGAACTGCCTGTTGAGAGTCAACTTGACCTGTCCTGTCTTACGAATAGTTCCCAGAAATTGTCTGGGGAAATGCTGATTACCTGGTGCCAAAACTGTGCTAAGGAAAACTCTTAACAATTTAACTTCATAGGCAATTGTATTTCAGAGCCCAAGAATGTTTTCTAGCGTTTGTTAGCTGAGAAGTATGGGCATAGTCATTAAATCCTTTGGACTGCACTACACGTAATTGAGTCAAATACCAAAGGAATAACCAGGTCTTATTGTGTTTCTCTCTGAGGAATGTCTCCCTGGCTTTATCCTCAGGTTAGCCTAAAAACTGTATTCATTCTGCTGGCTGACGGTTTGGGATGATAGGAAAATGATCCTGCACCTGTCTCCTACATGGTCCTCTGTAAACAAAGCTTATGGTTTGGGAAAAAAAAAAAAAGAAAAAAAAAAAGAAAAAGAAAAGAAAAGAAAAGAAAAAAAAAGTATAAGCAAGAAATGCAAGTTAAAGGCAGTAGGCGTTTGTGAACTCCCCTTATGACTTTTTATGACTGAGCTCTGCATCAAGACTCTCTGAGCTTAATTTTATGCACAGGTAAAGCCACTATAACTTCACTTTTAGAGAAAAAAAAATGTTGGGTTCAGAAGATTATTCTTTATATTAGGTTGTTTTTTTTTTTTTTGGATCCTGTAGGAGCAGAGAAAATGACCTGTTACTGTAGTCCAGCTTAGATGTGGATGGATAAATAGATAAATCAGGAGAAAGAAATTACAAGTTATGGATTTTGTTTTCATTGTTGTTGAATTATTTCCTTTTAGGAGGTGACATTTTTTTTTCTTTTTTTCTTTTTTTACAAGTAGTCCAAGTTACCTTTGGTTAAATTTTTCAAATCTTCTTTTTGTTTCTCTAGAGGCCTTTTTCCTTCAGCTAACAAAAACTACTGTTTCAACTAAAGATAGTTAAAAGAAACTTTAAAAATCTACTTACTTTTCACATTGTCTTATTACAAGTAATACGGGACCACTGGTGTGATAGAAGACGTACAAACCAACAAGATGCTTAGTGTGACTTGAATAAAAATGAGGAGGCTTTCAGTCTGACCTAGTGGAACATCTCCCTGCTCACTGCAGGGTGTTGGACTAGATGAACTTTGTAGGTCCCATCCAAACCATATTTCTATGATTCAGCCAGTGACATGAGTGGCAGGAGAGTTTCACATGTGATTCTTATACACATTCGAAAACCCACACCCAGCAAGATGCTTTAGATGTAGATGCTCATGAATCAGTATATATGAATCAGTATGAACTCATTCAGAGGTTTCAGCATCCATTTAAGACTTTAAATAACAGCTTTTAACAAGAATAATATTTTAAAAATTGAACCTTTTTTTCCTTTGTATGTAGGAGCTCAGGTGCTTTGAATTCCGGCCATAAATTTACTGGAAAACAGTTAGCACCACATTGAGAATGGTATTTGGATCTACACTTTCAAAACAAGTGAATAATTTCTATTGATCACACTGGAAAACAAAATCCATAGATGTCAGGCATTCCCATATGTCTTGGGAGTCTGGGTAGCTGTTTTTTATGGTAAGGCACAAATTTTCAGTGCTGTTTTTGGTGGAATGCCAGATTTGGAAGAAAGTTTGTACCCTTCTCCCTGCCACGCCGAAAGATACAGAAAAGCCACAGTGAGTCCATTTTAAGTCAAAATTGAAATCTTCTTCTCTCTAGATGTAAGCACCCCTTAAAATAAAATAAAATGCCGCATAAAATGCAGTTCTTACTACAATATAAAATGTGCTTTCAGTCAGGCTCTCTGTAGCATTATCTCTAACTGCAGTGTAACTAAAAACTAATAACCTCATTTTTAATTAGCTGGGTTTGTGGCATTTGCACATTCTCACAGTTGTTCTTTCTACAGTGTATATCATTATTAACTCCAGATGTCTTCAAAGAGGTCTTAAAAATACTTTGCTTTCTGTCTTCTTTTCTTTCTCCCCAAAATTGTTCTTAAACCCCTTAATTTGATTCAAAAAAAAAAAGAAAAAAAAATTCTGAAAGTTTTCTTAAACACAATATGAGTGATTCTGGTTTCATATAGCTATTCTTTTTATTCTGCCATTATCTGAATTCTTTCATATTTTCTATTAATAGCTAATAGAATAGGAATATACTTTAAAAAAAAAAAAAAAGTGTTTCAGTTTGACTGCCCCAAAAATCATTAAGGTGTGAGTTTAAAAAAGGAGACCACAAATATCACCTGTTGGTTCACTTGATGTCAAAATAGTACCAAGTAATTACAAAGGGAACACAATATATCTTGGCTTTCAGTTCTTTCAGAGCTGTAACATGTACTAAGGGCTGATATAAAAGGACACCCCAGGAGTAAGTGTTCACTGCACAGCAGTGGCATAACCAGGAAACCCTCTCAGATTACAACCCTTCATCACAGATGTCAAAGAAGAAGATACACTATACACATTTAAAGAAACCTCTAAGCCATTGAAAATCTGACCTGAAACCCACCCCAAAGAATGAATGGGTCATATCGCTAACCTATACTGTGCCTTGTCAGCAAGTGATGCAGTCTGTGGCTGTATAAGCTCCAGCTGTGGTCTCATCTTTCAGGACATCCATAGAGCTGAGCGTGGCTGTGGAGGACAGCCTGGGTGCGTGGTGACACTGCCCTTAGGGGCTGGGAAGAAGCCAGCTGTACAGTGGAAGATACACCTGCCCACACCAGGGAGTTTGGAACTAGAAAATTTGAAACAATCTCTTCCAACCCAAACCATTCTGTGAGTCTACGATTCTAAAAGTAATAAAGGGTCATGACCTGTACATACTGAGTTGTGCTACAGGGATAACATATAAATATTTGTAATTTTAAGACCATTTAAAATATTTCCAGCTGAAACATTCATCTTTTTGACTGAAGATGAACACATTTAACAATTCTGTATTTTCAAATCTGTGTCTTTATCTGTAGAAGGAAGTAAGGAGGACTATTCACACCACTGCTTCTTTGGAAAAAACTCTGTTAGTGATCAGTTAAGTTTGTTGGTAACTCCAGCATGTAGTTTTCCAGATACAGAATCATAGAATTTTTTAGATTGAAAAGGACCTTTAAGGTCATCAAGTCCAAACATTAACTTAACACGGCCAAGTTTACTACTGAACCATGTCCCTAAGCACCTCATCTACATGTCTTTTAAACACCTCTGGGGATGGTGACTCAACTACTTCCCTGGGCAGCCTGTTCCAATGCCTGACAACCCTTTCCATGAAGAAACTTTTCCTAATACCCAACCTAAACATCCCTTGGTACAACTTGAGGGTGTTTCCTTTCGTCCTATTGCTTGTTACCTGGGAGAAGAGACCAACACCCACTTTGCTACAACCTCATTTCGGGTAGTTGTAGAGAATGATAAAGTCTCCTCTCGGCCTCATTTTCTCCAGGCTAAAGAGCCCCAGTTCCCTCAACTGCTCCTCATAAAACTTGTTCTCCAGACCTTTCAGCAGCTTCATTGTCCTTCTCTGAACTCTGTCAAGTACCTCAATGTCTTTCTTGTAGTGAGCCGACACAAACTGAAAGAGGTTTCGAGGTGCAGCCTCATCAGCACTGAGTATAATGAGACAATCACTGCCCTGGTCCTGCTGACCAAATTAGTTCTGATATCCTGTGTTCTCCTCTGAAACTACATCACTAGGAAACATACACCTTGGTCTTTTAAAAGTTTGGGAAAAGGTCATGATTCAGAAAACACAGGGACAAGGATTTTCCTTGTCCTCTTAGGCTGTGTATGTTGTGTACTTAGACTTTAGTAAAGCCTTTGACACTGTATCCCACAGCATTCTCTCGGACAAGCTGGCAGTCATGGCCTGGATGGGTCTACTCTTTGTTAGGCTAAGAACTGGCTGTATTGCTGGGGCCAAAGAATTGTGGTGAAAGGAGCCAAATCCAGTTGGTGGCCAGTCATAAGTAGTGCTCCCCAGGTCTCAGTATTCATGTCTGTTCTGTTTAATCTCTTTATCAGCGATCTGGATGAGGGGATCGAGTGCACCCTCAGTAAGTTTGCAGACAACATCAAGTTGAGTGTTGATCTGCTGGAGGATAGGAACGCCATACAGAGGGATCTGGACTGTCTGGATGGTTGGGCTGAGGCCAATTGTCTGAGGTTCAACAGGGCCAAGTGCCGGGTCCTGCACTTGATTCACAACAACCCCAGGCAGCGCTACAGATTCAGGGAAGAGTGGCTGGAAAGCTGCCTGGGGGAAAAGGATCTGGGGGTGTTGATTGACAGCAGCTGAATATGAGTCCGCATGTACCAGGTGGCCAAATCAGCCAACAGCATCCTGGTGTGCATCAGGAATAGTGTGGCCAGCAGGACTAGAGAAGTGATTGTCCACCTGTACTGGGCACTGATGAGGCCAAACCTTGAATCCTGTGGTCAGTTTTGGGCCTCTTACTATAGGAGAGACGTTGACGTGCTGGAGAAAGTCCAGAGAAGGACTACAAAGCTGATGAGGGGTCTGGAGTACAAGTCTTATGAGGAGCATCTGGGGGAGCTGGGGCTGTTTAGCCTGGAGAAAAGGATGCTGAGGGGAGACCTTATTGCTGTCTACAACTACCTGAAAGGAGGTTGTATCATGGAGGGTGTTGGTCTCTTCTCCCAACTGGCAAGTAATAGAACAAGAGGAAGTGGCCTCGAGTTGCACCAGGGAAGGTTCATATTGGATATTAGGAAAAATTTCTTCACAGAAAGGGTTGTGAAGGAGTGGAACAGGCTGCCCAGGGAAGTGTCGGAGTCACTGTCCCTAGAGGTGTTCAAAAGGCATATAGATGAGGTTCATAGATGCACAGTTTAGTGCCACAGTTAGGTTAGCATTGGACTTGATGATCTGAATGGTGTCTTCCAACCAAAAATATTCTACGATTCTTTGAGGCATCTCTCTAATTTTTATTATGGAAGGTAGATGCTCGGTACTGGAGGTGACGCTGTTGTAGTACATGGAAATTTTTTCTTCCACAAGTTGATATAGAAAATACGTAAAAGAAAGCAGAAACTCAAGATAACTGTGGGAGTTGTCCATGTAGCCAGTTTTATGCATTTAGCTCTCATAACCCAGTTAAGATATTGGTTCCTGGGAGACACTTAAACAATTTAATCCAGAGGGTGACTCAGTATACAAACTCTAGGTTCCTCTCCTGAATTGTTCTCTCAGAGATTTTATCTCATTCCATATTGGGAGTTTAATTTGAACGCCTAACATTTGGCAGCGTCTGTACCCTCTGCATAATTTGCCAAAGCAAATCTCATAAAAGACTCATAGATTCTTGAATTCAAACCTTAAATGTAGTGAACACATATTTTTCCTCCTATATGGTTTTCCTTGGAAGAACTATGCTTCCAATAATTTCTGTGATCTGTACAATGACACTTAGATCCATTTGGTCAACACGCTTTTACAGAAATGCAAGATCACTGTCACAGGCTTAATTGAATACTGAAGAACAATGGAAATGTATCTGGGGAATACTTTGCTCATAAAAAGCTCGAGCAAATATGTTGCTTTGTAGTCTGCTTCTTTTTCATTCCTGAGCTCTCACTTACTGTCTTATTTTTCTATCTCTATGTTTTTCCTCCNTTTTTTTTTTCCTTTTTTTTTTTTTTTTTTTTTTTGTTAGATGGACCTATAGTCCTGTTTTTAGAGTGTCCTTGAATAGATTTCTATAATTAGCAATTATAAATAGAGATGTAGTCTTGGGTTATGAAGTTTACTTTTATTGACTGCAACAGAAGGTTTAAGTTCAACTTCCCCTTATCTGATTATATTTACCAGAACTGTGGGAATTCACTGTGCTATAAAAATGGACCTTGCTGCTAGCTGGCATACCGCAGAACATTTAAATAAAAACAGCAATGAAAACCCAACCAAATATTATTTATGTCAGTTAGATGCCAATGAAAACTAAGGCTTTCAGGGGTAGACAGGATCGATTTTTAAATTTTTTTTCTCTCTCTTTTTTTTTTTATATGACAGAATGACACACTCTTCACTCAGCCACTCAAGCTGAAGAATGACTGAAGAACCCTGTGAAGGTCAAACACATTTTCACCCAACTGATGCTCTTTTAAAACTGACTTAACCCTCCTTGTGCATTTCTGCACAGCATGGAAGTTAGCTTTGCAGCTCCAAATTAGGGGAAAGTGCAGCGAGATCTTCCTTTCGTAAAGCTCTTTTGTATTAAGCAGAACAAATTCCCCATAAGCAGAACTGTAATTTGCACATTGGAATGCATTCTGCCTATAATGATCTTCCCGGCAGAAAGCACTGTCATTTCACAAATGGCCCCACAGTGCTCCCCAAAGCTAAGGAAAAGTATACAGATACAAACTGAGAAGGAAACTACTGCAGGCCCTGATCCTGCGATGGACATCTAGGGTACAATGAGGATGGCATCATCAAATCAGAGAGATAACACTTAGCTCACAATACGCAACAGTACACATGGCAGTGTGAGATAGAAGGAAAAGGAGACATGGATCCACTGTGAGCCAGCAGAGAAACATGTCACTTATGTGGGTATCTAAATCAGTTTTGAATAGTGAATTCAAACCACAGAATCCCATTTTTGCAGAACAGAAATAGGAGAACACCTAAGACACAGTATATACAGTCCCGAGAAGTCCCCAGATCCCCAGAGATGCTTCCTTGCTTTAAATTTCTTGGCTTCCATGCGCTTTCAGAGGCTTCTGTTGCTTCTAGACCATAACCATATAACCATAGACCATATGCTAGCCCTAACCAGCTGACTGGTCTTTTTACTGCCAGCCTCCTATTTTGTGAACAGGAGAGCTGAGATACCAAGGGGACCGGCAGCCTTAATGGGTCTCATGTTAAAAGAATTCTCACTGAAAGAAGGATACTATTCTTTAAGGATCTCCTGCACAACTCATCATGCTCCACACTTTTCAGGTTGCACATTTGTCCCCATAATATCAATCAGCACCTTGAAGAAATAGCTATGCTATATAGCTGAATTCTCAAACATATGGTGACAGTGAGCATAAGAGGACTGCTGAACTAAGAGGACTAGTGACAGAACATTGCCCTGTAAATCCCACTTCTGCACAATACAAGTTTTTCTTGCCTATTAAGACTGTATTCAGTTCTGAGATGACACTGTCCCTCACAGAAAAACAACGTCCTGCAAATTAGGACAGTGAAAAGGGAAAAGAGACTTAGGCTGAAGTTTCTGGTTGGATATGGACATTTATATTATGTTTTTTGTGATTCCGTTTTAAATAGTAAAAGATTTCTCTGGAGAGGATGTAGAAGGAGAATGAGATGAGAAATCAAATTAAAATATACAGAAACTGAAAACAGTCAAAAAGGAATAAACTGTGTTCTAAGAAAAGGAAACAGGAGAGGAAAGTAGAAGGTCAGTGCTACAAAAGCATACTTCACAAGATGTCCATTCTGATGAAGGTTGCTCTGTGCTTCCCACTTTATTTAGTACTACAGAAAAAAGGCTTCCTTTTAACTTGTAAATAAAAAAGGAATAGTAAAGAAAGGGATATTATTTTCCATATTTGTTGTGTTTTAAAAAATCCTTGCTAGCATGTGGGAATACATACAAAATAAAAATATTGAAAAATAAAAATCAGGAAAAAAAAAAAACACAACAGAAGTATGGTTTGTAAAAGCTTAAATTTCCTTTGACTACAGGGTCCTGTGATACAAATGTAGAGATCTGTAAAGAGGGTGGAAGTTTTGCTCAGTACATTTTGTGTATCCTAACATTTGACAAATTTTGGTTCGCATCTCCAGGTCTAGGAGGCTAGATCAACGGCTTTCTTGTGCATGGGCCATATGCCTCCACCTTGCCTCAGTTTATCAGTTTTAAAACGCCTGTGATTATGTCAAATAAGTTTGAACATTTAACTGCAGTTCCAAATTCAGAAGTTTAGTGGCTATTGTTATAGTGAGCAGAGAGATGGAAACATCTTCCATAGACGATTCAGTCCTTTGATCATCCCACTTACTGGATGTTCTTCAGTAAATTCTATTGACTCTGTCTGTTTCCACTGTCTTTACCTAAGCTTAGCAAATCCAGACATAGTGACTCTAATTTCTATAATATTAGAGATCTGCTTCTCTCCTACACCTCTTCTTTTCAAAAAGTAAAGAACAATTGTACCTTCCCATACTGTGCAGCAGCCAAAACACAAAGTGCTCACCACCTCGTTTCCCTCAGCACACTCATCCTTTTCACAGTTGTGTCTCTCCGCAGTATTTCTTGGCATGAGAAAACATCAGGGAACTTAGAAGACAAAACGTTGCATGATGCCTTATCTGCTCTAAGCTTTGCAGTGTGGAGAACCTTCCACCTGTAATGCAGTGAGTTTTCAACATATTCTAAGGCTTCTGTCGCAGTGCCTTTACCATGGCACCCCAAGTGCCCTTATCCATCTTATTCGGTGGGATTCTGGCCTGTTGTGTCCAGTTTCTTCTCCAAAGCCATTGTCCTTGAACATTTAAATGATCTTGTTCTTCCTCTCTCTCTTCACCATTTTTCCTTGTACCTACTAGTCTATACCTCTGTGTCTAGATCCATTCACCCCTCACCCTACAGGTGTTAGTTTGCAGTTTCGTATTAAAACAAACACAGCTTAGCAGATAACAAATAGTAATAATTTTAAAATACAGTAAATATTATCAATAATATACCTGCCAAAACTTAACAACCAACTAGTGTGCAACACCTGCCCCTAATCAGGTGTGCTCCACCCAGCACCCATACTGTCATAAACAGTAACTATAAAGTATAATTGTATGAGGAATAAACCAAGAAAAATGTAATTTTTTGTCATTTTCAGCTTGATCATTGTCCCTGCCTGCTGCTCTAGAGAGGATGACCAGAAGACGAGGTTTGTTTGGTTAACTCATCACTTTTCTTCCTACATGGACATGGAGGAGAGGGTTTCCTTTTCCTATTTCTTTTCTCCTTGCTTCATCCCCTGTCCTAAGGCAACTTTGAAGTTTATGTGTGCCAGCATTATGTATGTCTTCTTGAAATTTCACCGTGCAGCAAAGGAGGAGGTATTACAAGCCAGGGCTGGATAAAAGAGAAGGTAGGAGAGAAGGCAGGGTTCTCTCTCCAGACCATTTCATGTCCTTCGCTTGACTTGGATCGTTAAGCTTGTGCCAGAGTCACATATCTGCTGGAGAGACAGAAGTCATAAAATAAAGTTTATCCAAAAAGTGCGGAACTTCCATTCCTACCCACAACCTGAATCAGTAATGTGAACATTTGGGGACTGTGACATCTCCAGCCAAACTGTTTTGCTGATGATACTTATTCAGCCTTCTTAAAACTTCTTAAACTCTTTGTCACCTCTTGAAAGACTGTACCGGACATTTTAGAGACATTAAGATGGAAGTTCAGGTGCAGCTGTATCTCTGGAAGGTATAAAGGGTACCGTTGAGAAGTATTTCAAAATTACAGCAAGGTCATGTACAAAGGCAGAGCAATGTTAATGTGGGACATGTTTAGAGATAAGACTGGGGAAGACATGGTCCTCTAAGACTCATTACGAATTTTATAAAACAGTGTGTTTTTTCCACTAGAAATGCTGATTTCTGGAAGTCAGTTCCATGAGAATGTGTCAATTAAGATAAAAATTCATTTTGAATTGAAAAAAAGGCAAGTAAGAACTTTTAGTTTAGAAAAAATATTTTTTTTAATTTAATCATAATGTTAAAAACTAGATATAGATAGAAATTAAATAAAACTTTTCATTAGTTGCAAACAATATTTCCTGGCCTCTAAAATAATTTAATTATAAATTTCAGACTATCTTTCAGAACAAAATCTGACTTCAGAATATTTCTTATTCCAGTGTCTGTTCCTGTGACGATTTATTTTAGTGGGGTTTTTTGTTTGTTTGTTTGTTTTGCTTTAACGTACCACAGAACAAACACAATGGAGGTAAGCATAATTCTTGGCTCTTTAAAGAGAGAAGAAAAGAGGAATGCCCACTGCCTCAAAAAGCTTACGGCCAAAAGAGGCAGAAATGCAGAGGGCAACATTCAGCATTGACAGCCAGAGAAGTTGATCCCAGTCCACATCACACATAAGAGCAGCGAATGGTGAAATGCAGTCCCCAACAGCACTGTATCCTCTTCCTTTTTGAAGTGCTGGTCAACATTCAAGGCTACAACTAGGCTGATGCAAATTGATAGAGAAAGAAAGCAGTGTGATTTGCACAGGGGTTGTCCACCTTGCTTTCACACTGAAGCACCACGCATAGTTGTAAAGTGAAGCCTTCATCACATTCATCGCATGATCCCCTGGGTATCAATGCCAGACATTGTAGGGGTTTATAAACTTACTGCACCTCCATCAGATGTTGTCTCCCCTTCTGATGTGACAGGGTAACTACTAACAGGACCTCTTCTATGCTGATACAGTGCAAAGTTAACAGCTAACTTAAAATCTCATTACTCTTGGTAGGCTTAAACTGCTCAGCAAACTAACACTTCGATAGCACCTCTTTGACTATATCTCATATTGGCACAGGAAAACAGTGGCTGAAATGAGGACAGCCCCTATCATGACAAGACCACAGTTTATGTTTTCTGCTTTTCTCTCAGGGACATTGTGGAGAATAAGGAAATGATGGATGCAAACAATATTCAGGTAAAAACGTATTTTATATTTACAGTCCCAGAAAGGCTTTTGAAAGGCAAGGGAAAGTGTGGTTTACAGGAACTCGGTGTTATTCTATGCAGTTTACTCAGAGGAATTTGTTCAGCTGAAAAAAAATCTAAATCTGTAGAGCAAGGCACATACCCATGTTTTAAAACCCTTTACAAATATGTATGAGACTGTTTTTACTTACTAATGTGCAGATGAAACTGAAGCCTAATATCATTTTCAGACAAAGTAGTATTTCAGAGTAAATTTTAGCTCCATGGTTAGAAAGGTGGGAGACCAATACTGGAGAAGGATCGTGGGGTTTTTTTATGGGTCAGAGAGAAGCTCAAATTGTTAGGTTACTGGGCAAAAAATAAGACTTTCAGGAAAAAGCTTTTCATCTGCTCTGGGTGTTTTTCTGGGAGAAAGGACAAACCTAACTCAGGCACTCAGTTCATAAGGAAGATCCATAAGTGTTCCTCCTCTGTAGACAGCGATACCCCATTCCTCCCCAGAAACAGGCAACATGTATGCTCCACTCTTTCCCCGTCATTTCTATTATATTAAGCAGCACACATAACTAGCTGTCCCTGTTACAATATCAGAGGGCTTTGCTTATGGGCTGCCACCTAAAATCCATGTCTATCTTGTGATCTAGCATTACACATGCTCGCTTGCTTCTACATAGATATGGGGAAGTAAAATGCTTGAGAGGAGGAGGAGGCTGCCCAGGCAGTGGGGATAGCCAGCTCTGGTTGTTGCTCAGATCACTGTTAGCTGAAGTGTAAGGTGTATCATCAACTGAAGAATACAGACTTTCTTGAACCCTCACATACAGGACTTACTGTGCACCCAGAATAAAGCTTTAGGAAGGATATTTTATTTTGTGTTTGTTTCTTTCTTTTTTTTTTTTTTTTTTTTCTGCTTGGGGTTTTTGTCAGATTCACGGACTAGCTCTGAAGCTTTCCAACGAAATGCACAATTAACAAAGAATACATACATATACGTAATTGTGTGATGTTTAAGAGCTTAGATGTAGCTTGAGGATTTCAAATGTTTTTTGCATGACAGAGCTATATAATGTGAGAAGTTTGGAGCGATGGTGATAAGGTTTGCTGGTCAGTCTGACTCCACAGCTAGAAGTGAGCCCAAATTGTCTGGTTTCAGATGCTGGAACCTTACTACATTCCCAGCAGCTAATGGGAAAAGAAATCTTGGACTGGAGGAGTAAAAACTGTTACTTCATGAGATACTATGACTGAAGACAAACCTTCTATGAATTAGTTTAACAACGAATTCTCTTAAGAACAGGCTGTCTCAGGAGATTTTTGGTGAGTTTTGTTTCTAGCTGTGCGTAAAATACTGCAAGAAAAAAAAATGCCATCTTTCCACACAGCTGGTTTTACACTTTCTCTTCCAACCCCAGCCAATGCCAGGGACTGAAGATGAGAGTGAAAGTGCAAATGTGTATCAGAAGTACATTACAGAACTGTAATGAGCTTTTATCAGCATGAATTTGGAGGAGCTGGAGTGCTTAGGATGCAGCAGAGCTGTGGGGATAGGACAACATGTGTTTTTGTTCCAGTGACATTAAAGCTGGGATCTCTCAACAAAACCCATGTGGTGAATTGAACTCAGTATATAAATGATTTTCATTACACCAAAGAATGCTGAAGTCACTAGTTTGTCCTTTAGGATGTCTGAATTTAAAGACTTCTTTATGACTTCAGGCTAGATCACAGTGACTACATCAAAATTACTAAGTTTAAGAAGACCAGAAATATTTTCGGGACACTGGAACTTAATCAACTGCAGCATTAAATTGTTCAGAAAGTCTCTGGCCTGCTTTAGACACAAGAGAATAATTTAACCCCATGTACATCTAGCAGCCAACAGCCAGCGAAGGATTGCCAGTGCCAGACTTCTGGGGCTGTACTAAATTATTCAGTGTCTTTTTGTTTGTTTGTTTGTTAGCTTTCACATCATTTCTGAAATATCTGGTTTTACTTTTGTCTCATGATGCATCTGCCTGACCCTTTTCTTGTCTTGTTTCTAGGTTACTAAGGACCCTGTCTGCTTCCACGATATCTTTGGCTTCTGGATTTTTATCCCTGAACTCTGTCTTTGTCCTGAAGAGGTTACAATGGGACACTCTGGGCTCTCTATCCATGCCTTTGTATAGCTGCTGGGAATTAAATTTCTCTTTCTTTATTCTTCATCTTTACTCCTGCCTGCCTTCAGAAAAAGTGACTCTGTGCCTAATAATGCAAGATTTACTTGTAATTTTACCCCACTCACTTCAGTGATTACTGAATATACCGAACCTTATCCTTTTTTTACTTGCAACTGTAGTTCCTGCAGTATCTCTCCATCTTCCTTACAGGCCTCTAGGTCATAGAATCACAAAATCATTTCGGTTGGAAGAGACCCTCAGGATGATCGAGTCCAAACATAACCTAACTCTAGCACTAAACCATGTCCCTAAGAACCTCACCTAAATGCCTTTTAAACCACTAGGGATGGTGATTCCACCACTGCCCTGGGCAGCCTGTTCCAATGCCTGAAAATCCTTTACGTGAAGAATTTTTCCTAACCCTAACCTTAGGTCTGAATACATTTGGCATTTAATGCCTATCAACATCTAATTAGGATCTGAGACTCTGCTTTATATCACTTGGAGAACCTCGTCTGGTTGGACACCTCATGCAGACCAGAGCAGGCCCTCTAAAAAATATATAGTATGGTGGCTCCCCATTTTATAAGCACTGCTGCCAGGACGTGGAGGGATGTTCGTGTCTGACTGCTGCTTGAAAATGGGCCTAGTGATGAGACACTTCATCTAGGACATGGAAAACTTGTTCTGGGTCTGTGTCAAGAAAAGGTTTTCCACTCCCCAGCTCCCACTGCCCTTGATCATGTCATACCCTTTAGATGCATGAGAGATGAGAGGAAGATGTAGTCTCTTCTACCAGAGATTGGCCACTCCAGGGAAAGGCCTGAAAGATTCTGGAGAGGAGAAAACAAGAGTGCCACATGTAGCTCTATGATTAAAAAAAAAGCCTGTGTATGAGACAAGCTCTTCATTCTGCTTCTCTATCTCCTCTTCCTCAGTTAGCCTCGCTTTAAAAGGGAAAAGTGAACTCTACTAAATAAATAGAGGTGACTCTCCTCATGGGAGGCTTCTGGGATGGGGATCTTGAGGAGAGAGACAGACTAACCGCTCCTACAGGGTCTTTAATCCCTGGGCCCTAGGCCCAGCCCCTCAGTAGACAAAAATGACTGAAATGTGAAGCCCGCCTGGAAAAGCTCATATACAGTGTAAGCACACAGTACAAGGGAGCAGGATGAGACTGCAAACTGACAGGAGGAAGGAGGCACACTGCAACAGCAAGACAATTATGATTAGTGTAGACACTTATGATTATGATTTAGCCGTAGGATCCCCAATAGCCATTAACATTATACCACATTTTCCTGTCAAAAAAAAGAGGGGAAAATTCAGTGGCTAAGCAACAGTGCTGAAACCAAAGGGTAAACGTTTGCCTTGAACAGAACTGTAAACCACATGAGGGAGAGTAATTAAATGAGTCTCTGGCCTTTAGTTATGTCAGAAATGAGAGAAAAGGGGTATTGTTTTTGGTTTTTCAGTTCCCTGACTGATGAAGAGCAGTGAGGGGAGGCACAGCAAAAGGGTAAAGGGAAGAGAGATATTCCAGGGTGAAATAAGATTTCCAAGGTTTCTTTTGTTTGCAAAGCCAGCTAAAGGAAATAACAGGTTTCCCCTTCTCTCTCCCAAAGATGGAGCTGTTGCAAAAGAAGAAGAGAGGCTGCTCGAGCACACAGGCATACACACGCACCCACACACACAGAAAGTTCTGCATTCTGCAGCAGGACTTCAAGGCTTCTCCGGAAACACAACTGCTTCCTTTCTGTAAGGAGAAATAAAAATCCGTATTATTATAACAGCTGCGTTATTGCAAAATTCTACCAAAACACAACGACTGATATTAAGTATCTAACCCCTCTTAATTGTCTATTTCATGGGCTTTAGATTTCTGGATTGCTAAAATAACCATCTGAAGACAAGACTTCGATTCATTTTGTTTTATTAGTATTATTATTTCCTTACAATAATAATAACACTTTACACTTCAACAGCACTGTTCATCTGCAGATAGAGACAATAAGGACCGGATTGCTGCTATTATCCTATCACACCCCACAAATGAAAAGGGATAGAAAATTCTCCAGAAAGCTGAGGCTAGGGGAGAAATTTCCTGAAATGTTGAGTCTCAGGGGTGAATCAGATGGAAGGGTAACTGACTCCACGACAGCAAAGTCAGCTGCTTCAGTGAATTTCTTCGTTGATACATCTTTTCAAAACCTATTTGTGTTACACTTCTCGTTGGATTGTTAACTGATAATAAGAACTCTTCAACAATCTCATTTGAACAATCCAGAAGCCAAGAATTTGGAGGTCTAGTTTGATTTCTTCTGAAATATGTGTTCTACTTGAAGAACTATCGGACAAATGTAAAATCGGTGTTTAGGAAACCAAACCTAGGAGTCTAAATGCCCCCTTTACTCTTAAGATCTGCAAATAAATGGAAGACCTGGCGCTCCTTAAACCAATCGCTCAGCAATTTGGTAAGGGCTTTCTAGGAGTTAATGACTTTTGAAAGAATATTTGTTTTCAAATGCATTTCTGTTCAGAAACACACTCGTGTTGTTGGGAGCAATGCCATGGAATGCAGGCAGTTCAGCCCCTTCTGCTCCTTGCCTTGAAGCCCAGAACAAGAAATGCTCTGACTTCAGCAAAGAAAATGGAAAGGGACAGCAGACAACATGGGTATGACATTTCCCTTTTGCTCTGTGTTCACATGGGCTCTTCTGCCCAAGCAGGTTAAAATCAGCTCACATAAAATAAGAGGGTGAGAGCAAGCTGATTAGAAACGATATAATTTGTTGTTGTTCCATTATCGCACTTTATACATGGGGAATATATATGAGGCATGGTTTAATGCTATCTAACTGTATATTTCCAGAATGCAGATATCTGAGCTCATGATAGAATAATAGAATCGTTTGGGTTGGAAGGGACCTTAAGGACCATCCAGTTCCAACTCCCCTGCCATGGGCAGGGACACTTCCCACTAGAACAGGTTGTTCAAAGCCCCATCCAACCTAGCTTTGAACACTTCCAGGGATGGGGCATCCACAGCTTCTCTGGGCAGACTGTTCCGGTGCCCCACGACCCTTATGGGAAAGAATTCTTCCTTATATCTAATCTGAATCTCCCCTCTGCCAGTTTAAAGCCGTTACCCCTTGCCCTATCACTCCACGTTCTTGCAAAAAGTCTCTCAATACAGCTTTCTTGTAGGTCCATTTTAGGTACTGGAAGGCTACCATAAGGTCTCTCTGGAGCCTTCTCTTCCCCAGGCTGAACAACTCCATCATAATCTCTGTCTTTTATTAGAAAGAGGAAAAAATCGAGCTCTTTTAGGTCATGGTTTATTTACAATCTTAGCCAATAAGTGCTTATTTCTCTCCACTGACAACTGGAGAAAAGTAGACGACTTAGGTGAACCTCACCTTTGGTGCATTTAGGTTACGACAGGTGGAGGGACGATGCCTATAAACTCTGTCACATGAGGCACAGCCAGCCTTGAGTGACATCACAGTCATACTGTCCTTCAGAAAGCAGCAAGGTGAAAGCCAAAGTCAGCCTGTGTGGCAAAGTATGCCCAACAAGAAATTACTCCCTGCGGGACGTGATCACTGTTGTGCAAGGTACAAGACCTGCATCTTCTCGGCTCCAAGTATGTTGAGCAACATCACACAAGACATCCATAGGGAAGTCAGGAAAGGAAGCTAGAACTTGACTCCCAGGCTCCATCCTACCCTCAGTCACATTCCCTTTCTTCAGTAGCTTGACTCAGAAGCTCCACATGCTGAGTCCTGCCCCTGACACAAAGGGAGAAACTTACTGCAGGGACAGAAGCAAGTGACGCAAACCGCTCTGCTTATCTTTAAATACGAAAACAACAACAACAAAAAAGCATGCTCATTTTACCTGGCCCTTGGCTCTCCCCTTTGGTGCCACTATTATTCCCATCTTAGACTCTCTACTATCTCTCTTGCCAGCAGGAACGTAGTAACACGGAGATGTTTTATGCCACTGAGACAAAGAGGTATTGATCCTTTTTGCCTCTGGAAAAGGTTTCTAATAATTTCCAGATATATTGTAGATTGTGGTGCTGCTATCTTTAATTAAAACATGACACAGAATAGAAAGCAATTATTCGGTGGGTTTGTTCTCTGTTGTGATTTTTTTTTTTTTCTCCCAGTTCGTTTTTTAAGTGTAGATTCCTTTTTTTGCTGTTGTTTTTTGTTTTAATCAGCTATGGTACCAGATCAAATGACTTGCAAGTTAAGCACACAGGAAGTGGAAAATGAGAGGAAGAACTTTTGGTTTTGTGTTTGTTATTGATGATATTTAAATATGATGTTTTCCACTTCATGTTCAAAAGATTTCTTCATCTGTGGCTTGTTAACTCACTTGGCCAGGGAAGCTGCAGAGGAAAAAAACAAATCCTCTGTCCAAAGGAAGTCTGTGCTCACATCAACAAAACACATGAGTCTGTCAGTGTCACCCCTTTGCGATGACTGCAGTAACATACCCATGCATAGGCCTTAGCCAGGTGTATTTGAGAGTTAGCTGTTGGTGCAATAAAAAGGATAATGTGAACTCAGAGTGACCCTCTCTACACAGACTACTTCAGGCAGAAGGAGAAGGGAAGAATTGACTTCCCTATTGCTGCAGTCAGATTGAGCTTCATTCTGATCAAAATGGTGTGTAAGATCCAAAGATTTGCCATTCTGCTGGTAATAGGTACATACTAGTGAAATTCGGCACCAAACATTGACTTCTTTATTATATTTATTATGATGGTGGTAAGTATTACTTCTACTGGTTTACCAATGAATTGATAAGCCTTCACCAATTCTACCATGGAGAACAGTTAGAGCAAGGATCTGTTATATCTCTGATTAAAATAACTCTTCTAGAAACTCATCCAAATACTATTTTGGGTTTCCCTATGCTGAATTCAGGTGTTCTTAGAATTTTAACCTGGAAAGAAAAAATACAACATGGGTTCAAGGTACCTAGAGTACTTGTAGAGTTTGGTATTCTCTCTGTTTTATAGAATAAACAACCTCTGTTAAATGGATGAGGCCTGAGATTTTGCTTTGTCCAACACATTAATTATACTCCTTTCCAGAACTCCAGCCTTACAGGCATTTAAATTTATGATTAATTTTTTCAGTAACACGTAGAAATTGAATCAAAGAAGCACTTTGCAAAACAAGTCTGTACTAAACACACGGTTCTCTCATTAGCAGTACAAAAGAATTGTACAGCGTGTTTATGAAGGAGCAGACATCTGCATGCTGTCCTGCCCACATTTTTGGGAGTCTGTGGGGACCTTTTGAATTGTTACAACCCACCACAGATTCAGTGAGACCCGTGGGGATTCATTCCTCGTTACATCTACTTGCACAAGTTCAGTGGTGACCTGTTGTGAGAGGGAAAGACTGGTGCCCCAAACCTGTCAGTGTTTAAGAGGCATTTGGACAACGCCTTTAGTAACACGCCTTACCTTGGTCAGCCCATGTCAGAGTGGAATAGGGTCTTATTTTACCTGAAGTCATTCAACCATCCCTTGTCTTAAACAAAACATTAAGAGACACAGAAAAAAAAATCCTACCAGCATCCCAAGGAATCAGAAACAATACACGAGCAAATAAATAAAACATTTGTTTAACACAAATGGGAGATTCTGGGCAAAAGGAAACACACAAACTACCCTTGTTGTTTTGAGATTTACAGATCCGTATTTCACAGATGCCCTATTGCTTTATTCATACTGTTAAGGGAGAGAGAAGCAGCCTCTAACCATCAACACCCATCATTAAATCATTACAAAACCTCTCTTGTTAAAGAGACAGAGCATATACATATATAAAATATATATATGCAGCTATGTATATATTTATATTTATAAAATTATATGTATAACTGTGTGTAAATATGAAATGCTTCTTGAGACTACTTAGCTTTATAGTGTATCCAGTGTTACCACTTGAAAGAAATAAATGTTTTCCAGTTGCCACATAAAAAGCAACCTTAGTACAGTTTAAGTTACCAAACAGAAAAAAAAAAAAAAAAAAAAAAGCTGGAGGATTTTTCTAAGCAGTGGTGAAACAGAAAGGAAAGCAAAGTTGAGTGATAAACACTGGATGCTAAACTAAAATGCCAGGAGGAGAGGTACGGGAACCACAAAATGCTACACCCTGGAAATCCTGTGAAAGAGAAACATATTTTAGATGGTATCAGACAGTAAGGATGTATTTTTGTCTGACAGAATTATCTCAAGAATGTCCTGTATACATGATGTGTCGTAGTGGAACAGACCAGGACAGGTGGTTTGGAGGAAAAAGAATCAGCAAAAACAAAAATGGAAAAAAAAAAAAAAAAAAAAAAAAAAAAAAGGTAGAAATAAGGACACCAATGAACCTGGCTAGTATAGATACAAAACCTTACCTCAGGATCCTAATGCTGAAATGACCAGCACAACAAGCCCCATCAGCTTGAGTGGGCCGATAGACGTGGCCCAGCTGACCTTTTGAAAACACTTAATTCTGTCCTCTGCTAGTAATACAAAACCCTCCTACTCCTCCCTAATAGTGAAGAGCTTTGCTTACAATATTGAGAAATTAAGGAGGCAAGGAATTAACACACTTTATTCAAAACCATTATCAGCTGAGACAAAATTCCTGTTTCTAGCCATTACATTTAGAAGAGTGAAGAATCTTGTTGTTAAGTAGACAAAAAAAATCTCCCTCCCATGTAAATTTTCTTTTGGTCTGTGATATTAAAAGTAACCCTTATTACTAAAACCCTTGTCTGCCTTTACCTAATAGCCTTTCAAAACATAACTGTAAATGAAATAGACTCACTAGGAAAAAAAAAAAAAGTAACCCTCCTCAAACTTTCAAAATCTTATTTACAATTTTTCCAAAGAAGTAAATCTCCCTTGTATTTGTACACTGCTGTTGGTTGGGATGCTCAGTGCTTGCCTGTAAGGGCACACTCGACTTGAGTGATAGAGGCAAATGCTGGAGCCATTGTGATGTCCAGTGTGACTCTAGGCATGTATTCAGAGAGTAAAGAGAAGTTGAAACATTCAGGGATGAAACAGCAACCATCATGAAAGAAAAGTGAAAAGGAGGGAAGAAAAAAAAAAAGTAATTTGGTCGTTATACACCCTGAAACTTCTGATTTTAAGGAGTTTCTTAAGAAACTTTTAAAGGCGGTAGCTGGAAATCTAATGACTCCTACAAAAATCGTACAAAGGCACTGAAAAGAAAGGAATGACTAACCCATAAAAGAATTCATAACATATCTCACTGATGCTACTTCAGGCAGGAGTGTAATTTATGGGTAGAAGATAAAATGGAGGAGTTTGGTAAGATTAAGGATCCTTTTTCAAGTTTTATAGAGAAAAATCCTTAAGAACATTAGGAAATTTTAGTGAATCACTGACTTGAATTGAATCTACACTTCTCTAAAAACAAACCAAATACTGGTAATACACATCAGACAGTAATATAGTGAAGAAAGTTAAATTTGTTACTTATAAAGGATTATTCTTAAATTGTTTTAGTGGCCTGCTGAGATTTATCTCCTTATGATCCTGAGGTAATACATGCATAACTCCTAACATTGAATATGTTTACACACATACACAGAATGTGAAGGATAGCTTCTGTCTGGTATTTGCCATCCCATGCTGTTGGTAGTCAGGATATTCACCACCTTGAAAGCTGTTAAAAGAATAATTTCAAAGAGATATTCCCTATTCCTAATGCTTCTGTGGATAAGTACCTTCCAGGTCCTGTAAAAGGATGCAGATGTACCTCTGAGCAAACCAGCTGGGTCCACAAGCCAGTGAAGTGATTTAGAAGGTCATTCCACCTGCTTTAATCTCTCCTTTTAACTATCTTGGTTGTTTGACATTCCATACTGGGAAGAAGCAGCTATAACTCTGGGAAGAAGAAGTCATAAAGTTGAGACAAAATTTGTTTAATAAAAATAATGTGTTCTTCACTCACTCTGATGATCTATTTTGTTCCAAATAAGGAGTTTTCCAAAACTTCTGGTCCCAGATGATTTGACTTTTGTGTTTCCTACCTGCGTCTTCCTTTATGAACTTTTAAAATAGTACTTGTATATATACTTGATAAAATGTGTGTTTGTAAGGCTGCTCATAGCATAAAACAAACAGAAGGTATGGAAGGGTATGGAAGGGGAGGGAAAAGAAGGAAAATTAATAATTCAGGGTCAGATAAGAGAATGGTTTTCTCAGTTAAAAATGCTGCACTGAAGAAAGCACAGTATAACTCCCAAGTACTGAGATAGGATGTTCTATGCAGTGGGAAGTGTCCTGGATGTGCTTAAGCAGCTGCTGCATTTCGTTGGTGGGAAAGATGGTGTGTAAGTACGAGCTTTTGACTTATTTTTTTTTCTCGTCTTGCTGGAGATGAAATAGTTAAGCCAGGGGAGCCAAAAAGAATAGATGAGGTCAAAGTGCTGGAGAGAGGAAATAAAGCATTCCCTATTGCTGATGATAAGCTGTACAGAAAATTCTTTCATCAACTATTTATCTTGCACCTAAAACCTTCAAAAAATACTTCTAGCTATAAAGAGTTTTAAGTCGATGGACAAGGCTTAGCTTGGCTCATGAGTCCAGCGGGTAATTCACCACCTCCCTGTTGATAAGGAAGAACAAATGTCACCACCTGGCTTAATAGTGACCTGTGTTCTTTTTCTGCCAGAATGTGCTGAGCACAGACAGCAGAATCAAGGTTGTTCCTCCCACAATAGATGAAATCAGGAGCTGACATAATTATTCTCATATATGAGTTCGGTGTTCTGTGGCTGAAGTTGTCCCGTAGCACTCATCCAAATTGATCAACCAGGATCAGAAGACTATTATATTTACTGGAAAATATTTGACTTTGGAGATCTGTCTGAAACTTATGTGATTGTAATTAATCTCCAAGGGCTCAAAACTACTGAAAGGCTGTAAATGTAACAGCAATGCATCGACTAAAAGACATAATTATGGGAAAGTTTCCATCATGCTAATTGAACCACACACCTTATTGACAAAAATGAGACTTTTCTTGTTCTGGACACTATGGACTTTAGCCCTTGGGAACACAACAGAGCCCTGTTGTATGATCCACACCTGTGTATTGTATGAAGGACTGGTGTGACCACACAGGAGCAAGTGGAGCAGATGTGACAGATTGAAAAGTCATATCAAGTAGGAAAATGCCATGTGTACTTCTTGGACCAACCACATTGAAAAGGGAAAAGACTTTCATCTATTTTAATATCTATGGAACAAAGCACATGAAACACCTACAGTGTATAACAGATGCACAAATTTACCTTAGGTGATTAATGTATTTCGAACACAGAACTGTCACCTCAGGTCCTATATGTTTTTATCTGTTTTGGTGCTGCACACCTGCAGGTGGTTGATAAAGCATTTGCTCTGCAATGAAGACAACTGCCAGGTTTAGTGCTTTTGCCCCTTAATTACCATCTCACACCATACACGTGCACATATGTACACAGAATAAATATGTTCAGGTAGTATTACAAAAATTAACAAATTGATGAGGAAAGGCAGTAATAAATTACTGGTCTTGTGTTTGGCCTGGGTAACACTACAGGGCTGGATTAATCCACCACTCGCGGACGTTGTGCGCTGGGCAACCTTGTGGATCTGTGAGAAACCTGGAGGCCGGTAACCTTGACCCATAGCTCTACAGTATCATTATATGCGTTTCCATAGCCACACCTCTGACTGGGTTATATTTTAAGTTTCAGAACAAGCTGAATAATAACCTGTCATCAAATTACAGGAGCACAACTGCTCGTGTTTAGTTAAGCACGGTAAGAATTGTAATGATCCAACCAAAACCCGGGTGTTGGATCAAACAGTAAGTTGCAATAATATGAAAAATCAAGTGTAGCTCACTCTTTTTATCGCCCAAATGGTGACAGGCTTTTAACCCTAGAAATAGTCACATCTAACTTAATAAATCAATTTTTACTTTAAGTATGGAACTTTAATTGATTTTCACTTCAGAAAATTATATATTTCTAATATAACTATTGCCATTGCATAAAGATTAAAAAAAAAAAAAAAAAAGAAAATGCACCGTTTGGGTGAGGTATTTAGACTGAAAAGCTGAGCATTTAAACTTAGCATGTAGTTTGCACCAGTCTAGAAAACAACATTGCTCACTGACAAATGACTATGCAGTTCTTGTGAATGTATCTCCACGAAACAAGAATGTTACTACAAGTCATAGTCATAAGGTCCAAAATATTGCCCACTGTTTCACGACCTATCAAACCAAATCATTGTCATAACCATATATACACATGTATACTTGCAATCTCTGAAAATTATTTGGGTAGAAGATGTACCTATCTTAAGACTTACTGTTAAAATGCTCATATTGTAGTTGACATTTATTTAAAATATATGCAACTGTATATTTCAAGTTTATTTACATACCTCCACATTCTAATCACAGCAGGGGGGGACATACAAGCTTAATTTGATCATTATTTGGTTATACTACAGATTCTTTTTCGTCTTCAGAATGGCTAGAAATAACTCACATTGCAACCTTATATCACTAGCTGAGTTCTTAGTTGCTTCAGCTGTACTGTTTAAGGTGCACATGAAGCTACACAGCAACAGAAAGAAGAAAATTCAGACAAATTCCTCTCAAAACGTGGTAAAATGTACCAGGGAAAATTCACTCACCTCTCTTGGAAAACATAGCTCTTTTTTGTGGGTGTATGTGAGTGCATGGTCATCCTCCAGTTTTCATTAAACTAGTTTGCTGCCCAGGGTGCTGAAGAGGCAAGAGATGGCAGTATTGACACATCTATGAAAGGCAGCAGTTCATTGACTAAACTAGAATATTAGACTTCTTTGCATTTCATTTTTATAGTTTCTTTTTCATGTTTTTTTAATTATTATTTTTCTTTGCCCCCACTCACCACGCAGACTTTCAAAAAGAAACAGAACAAAACAAAACACCATAACCCCCACCACCACCCCAAGCCCCAAACAAACAAAAAGCCCACACAAACCAAAACCACCCCAATGCTCTCCCCACTATCCCCTTTGAAAATTTTTCCTTTTCCACCCCTGTGAAACCACAGGAAATAAATAGATAGGACAATCTGAAAAGATTTTCTGGTGTATTGAAATAAATAATCAAAAACAAATGAAAGAATAACAAAAAGGAAAGAGGGGTGGAAGGAAGCAAACATGATAAATTACTGATTACTGAATGGAATTGTTTCAATCAGGAGCTCTAAAAAAAAGAAGGATGGGGAAAGAATGAAGTTGCTTCTTTCCTTGATTCTAGCTTTTTGCAAGAAGATCAAAGAGATTTATGACCTGTGCCTCTTCGAGTCTGATGCCAGAAAATAACATGTTCTCATTAATAGTCATTTTCTCATCAAAATAGGGTTTTTATGCAGACAATGTGCAAAGCTTTTATAAAGCTGATTGTTGACAAAATTTTCAATAAGTTTCAGTGCAGCAAATGGCACACAAAGAACAAAACTAAAAGGGTGGCTGATAACTTTTATACATTCTGCAGGAAAAATAAAACCTGTCTTCAAATCAAGCCTCACCAGTGGAATCTTGTGAGAATCACAACTGTGTGAGCTTGCAACGGGAGAACCTCAATGTTTTTGGAAGATCTTTGGAGTGAAAAGAAAAAAAAAAAGGAAAAAGCAGTCAATTTTTTTCTGTCTCTCTGAACTTAAAGCTGGAAGTCTTGAGAGAATCAACTTTTCTCTTGAGATTTCTTGTACATTCAGGTTTCAGATGAGTTAGTAATACAGGCAGCTGGGGACAATCTCCCATGGTATATTACTGCATAATTAGTTACAATATGGGGATTTTATGCCTCCCACTGCAGACTCCAGAGACGAGATACTGGGTAGAACGGGCCATTTGCTTGTTCTGGTATAGTGGTCTTTGTTACCAAGTAGACATTCTCACTCTGTTTAGAGAGTATCTTCTAATCCTGAATAATAAACTGATCCGCAACTATAAAATCAACACACATAAGAATATTTTCAGTCACAGAGGAATACAGAAGTGGGATACAAGGTATTTCGGGTTTGAGGTTGGGATGAGGACCTCATCTGAGTTCTACCTTTAGTTTGGTCCACACTACAGCAAGAAATTCAGCTGAGAAGATTACTGCTCCTGCCTTACCCCAGAAACTTGTTCCCTGTTGTGCTTATTGACCTGTTCTGTGGTTTTTGTTTGTTTGTTAGTTTGTTTTTATGTGGTTTTTGTTATCTTTTTGTTTGGTTGTTTGGGGTTTGGTTTTGGTGTTGGTTTTGTTTCTTTTTCTCCTCTGAAGTAAGTTCGTGCTATTCTTATTTTCTAAACCAGAATTTTTACAGAAGTAGTTTAAAGAATGTAATGAAGGAGTGGCGACACCTTTTGAAAACATGGAAATAGACTGAAACAGGGACATTAGCAGAACCTTAATGCTTCAGCTTCCGCATCCCCTGATTTGTACTGGAGTGCTTTTTTTTTCTTTTTGTAGTTTTAAAAAATTCTTTAATAGAGAGAAGCTGCTGCACCTATGGTTACACTAAAGTTCCACCAAACTTCTGTAATGTTTCAGGACTGGAGGAACTGCTAAGGACAAGCTCTAGAATGGATTCAGCATGGCAGTCTGTAAGGTCTACAGTATTACAAGTGTAGCCCACTCGGTGCAAAAATAATCGTAAGGTATTTCTGCATTGCACAGTTCCTCTTTGATGGGTTGGAACCAAGCCCTGGCCAGTAGCTAAAGAAGCAACAGAAACCTCTTGAGTTTTTGAACAGTTTGTCTGGCAGAAAAGTGAATTTAATGTATTTTCTCTTTCTGCAATGCACATGCCAGCACTTGCAATGTAAACATATATATCTATGTGCATGTAATGCATGTATGTGTACACAAATATATCTGTACTCAAATACATGAGTACAGATATATATATATATACACACAGATATAAAAGTATGTTTTTAGGGATTGGCTGTAGACCAGATCGTTGAGAAGGAAAATAATTTTTGAAGGCCGTATTTTTTATATTCTGTCTCTCCCTTGTTTGCCTCACAGTTCTTTATATTGTCTCATCTTGACCTTTTGTAGGAAGGCAGGAACAAGCAAGTAATCATGGAAAAGAGCAGGAAAGCTCTCTATTAACTTGCCTTGCCCCTGGAAGAAATGTAACATCAAATTACATCCTTGGGAAACACCAGTCACCCAGTATTCCTGCAGCATTCAGCAATACCCACATGTGGCTTTCTCCTACTGCACCTATTCCACTATGCCATAATTTGCCATATTTTCGTTCCAAGGTCACATAGGCTTGCTTTAATCAACACTCCACTTCTCCTTGTCTAAGGGAATTCTCTTCCATTTGAGAAGCTCCTGTCTCCCATCACAGCAGTCAGTAGCGGCCCACCACCACTCCATTTGCAAAACTCATTCAGATTCTGAGTTATAGTGCCAGGAAAGACGCATTTACCTATGTCACCAGTTGCTGTATACTTGTGTGGGAAAACACTGACACTTGAAATTTCTACTGTATGCAGTACATATCCACCAGAACTTTCAACTGGGTAGCAAAGCACCTTAGAGCTATTTTAGATATGCCTATACCAACCTTCAGTAGAGACAGCATTGCCAGAAAATCACAGCCATAGAATACCTCAAGTTGGAAGTGATCCATAAGGGTCATTGTGTCCAATTCCCTGCTCCTCGCAAGACTACCTAAAACTAAACCATATAACTATATAACTAAAAGCATCATCCAGATGCCCCTTGGGGCCATGATTCCTTCCCTGGGGACCCTGTTCCTGTGACCAACGACCCTCTCAGTGAAGAGCGTTTTCCTAATGTCTGGGTGGAACTTCCCCTGGCACAGCTTCATTCCATTTCCTTGTGTCCTAACACTGGTCACTAGGGAGAGGAGATCAGCATCTGCCCCTCTGCTTCCCCCCGTGAGGGATCTGTAGACTGAGAATGAACAAAGTGACCTCAGTAGCTTCTCATAAGTCTTGCCCTCAAGACCTTTCACCATCCTGGTCATCCTTCTCTACACACACCCTAACAGCTTGATGTCTTTCAGGTGCCCAAAACTGCACAGAGTATTAGAGGTGGGGTTCATACCAGTGTGAAGTGGGACAATCAGCTCACTTGACTGGTTAGCTAGAAGTTTGGATGGAGGCACACTGCAGGCTATGGCAATCTCTAGCTCTCAAGTTCGTTTTCTGTGACTCAAAGGATGTAAGTAGTAAGACACAGCAGAGCATGCAGTAATGAAAAGAGGAAAAACGATGCTATCTTTTCCACCCCTTAAGGAAATTTCTAGGTCAAGAAGACAAGGAAACACTTGACAGTCTCACCTCTGTGCCTGAGCAGATCATGGAACAGATCCTCTGAGAAGCTGTGTTAAGGCACATAGAGGACAGGGACGTGATTTGAGACAGCCAGCATGGCTTCAGCAAGGGCAAGTCCTGCCTGACCAACCTAGCAGTCTTCTGAGGTGGAGTAGTTAAATCAGTGGACAAAACAAGGGCTATAGATGTCGTCTATGTGGACTTCGTAAAGCCTTTGACATGGTCCCCCACAACATCCTTCTCTCTAAGTTGGACCAGTATGGATTTGATGGGATTTGACTGTTTGGTGGCTGAGGAACTGGCTGGATGGTCACACCCAGAGAGTAGTGTTTGATAGCACAATGTTTGGATGGACACCAGTGACAAGTGGTGTCCCTCAGGGGTCTGTACTGAGACTAATACTGTTTAATATCTTCATCAATGACACAGACAGTGGGATCAAGTGCAACCTCAGCAAGTTTGTGGATGACACCAAGCTGAGTGGTGCAGTCAACACACCTGAGGGACAGGATGCCATCCAGAGGGATGTTGGACAAGCTTGAGAAGTGGACCCATGGGAACCTCAAGAAGTTCAACAAGGCCAAGCGCAAGGTCCTGCACTTGGATTGGGGCAACCCCCAGTATCCATACAGGCTGGAGGATGAAGGGATGGAGAGCAGCCCTGCTGAGGCGGCCTTGGGGGTGCTGGCAGATGAAAGATTGGACATGAGCTGGCAATGTGCACTTGCAGTCCAGAAGGCCAATCATATCTTGGGCTGAATCAAAAGGATCGTGGCCAGCAGGTGGAGGGAGGTGATTCTGCCCCCTCTGCTCTGCTTTGGTGAGACCCCCCAGCAATGCTGGTCCAGCTTTGGGGTCCTCAGCACAGGACACACATGGACCTGCTGGAGAGGGGCCAGAAGAGCCACAGAAATGATCAGAGGGCTGGAACAGCTCTGCTGGGAGGACAGGATGAGAGAGTTGGGGGTGGTCAGCCCGGAGAAGAGAAGGCCTTATTGCAGCCTTTCAGTGCTTAAAAGTGGCTTGTAAAAAGATGGGGACAGGCTTTTGAGCAGGGCCTGTTTTGATAGGACAAGGGGTAATGGTTTTAACCTAAAGGAGGAGAGATTCAGATTAGACATGAGGAAGACATTTTTTACCATGAGGGTGGTGAAACACTGTCCCAGGTTGCTCAGAAAGGTGGTTGATTCCCCGACCCTGGAGACATTCAAGACCAGGTTAGACGCGGCTCTGAGCAACCTGATCTGGGTGAAGGTGTCCCTGCTCATTGCTGGTTGGACTAAATGAGCTTTGAAGGTCCCTTCCAACCCAAACAATACTCTGATTCTAAGATTCTATGATACTTCACTGCAGATTTGAATAAAGAGAATGTGGCGAGTATTTAAGCTACGTGCTTTTTTTTTTTCAGCGTGTTCAGCATACCTTCAGCACACCCATTTCTGTACCACAGAAAGCATTTGGCTGACAAGAGCTTAAAGAGCAGTAAAAGATTTGGCCTGCACCAGTGTCCTGATTCAGAAATCATTGCACATATAATAGGTTTGTCATAATAATTCCTAGTGTTCAACATTTTTCTACACCATCAAAAACTCCTGACTTCATCGCATTCTAATTTCATCAACTGGCACAAGTGACATCAGTAAATAGCAGCCACGAAGGAGGTAGAATAACAAGCAAAGACTGTTCTTAGGATCAAATTAATGGCTTAAGCAATCAACCAAGCCTTGTGCAGCTACGGAAAGAGCAATTGTGAAGTTTTGTGGGTGCTGACAAATGGCAAACACTTATGAGGTTTGTTTCCTTTTTTTTTTTTTTTCTCTTTCCTTTCCCCAGCTCAGTGCAGCAGAATTCTTTCTTCACAAACTTAATGCACCAGGATCCATCAGGAAATGTTTGGGTTTTTTTTTGGTAATAATGAAGCATCTCAGTTGGCTGAGTGGTGATTGAGTATAACGACACTAAGATTTAAGAAATGCTGTAAGCACTTTCAAATACAGAGCCTAGATATAGCTTGATGAAATTAAATTTATGTACTTTATAATATCACCAGGAAGATGCTCTTGTACCTTCTGTGTGTTATAGCAACCCAGCTGTGAACATATTGTCACTAGATGACAGTCCTCCCATTTTAGCATCTTAGAGCAAAGCCATTGTCCTGAACAAAGTGAAAGAAATAGTAATTTTAAGCTTTTTGCTTTTCATAAGTGGGTGCTGAGATTCATTTTCAAGTCCCAGTGATTGTTGTGACACTACAGCACTTCTTTTGAAAAAAATCACTGTGCTTTAGAATTCCCACTATCCTTTTCAAAGAAAGACTACATTTTTACACCCTTAAAAGTTATTTTTAAAAGGTAGAGATGTATTATGTAGATAATTAAATGGTATTAAAAGTCGCTCCATTCTGTAGTTAAAAATTGACTGAAGCCTAATGATAGATGAACTCTTACTGAAGTGTATGTTAATGTATTCATATAAATATATACCTTCAAAACAGGATGCCTAGCTCACAATAGCTCCAACTGCAGCCATGGACATATAGCTGACTACACTTTTTCAAAAGGAAACAGGGTTAGAAGAGTTAATGCTATGTTCATTCATTTCAGACCTTGAATAATAGAAACAGGTAGCCGACTTATGTACGTTGTGATTTAGGAATAGAAGACACTGAAGAGACTGCACATATATTCATTTGTGAGGTAAAATGGTGAGATGAAGAATCATCTCTAACATTTCTGATATGGAAGTGAGATCAGTCCAACAGTTCAGACATATATTTTATAAGAGGAATTAATAGATGAGTGTTCTTATAATATTCAAAAGCCTTCAGATAGCACTTTTTATGTGCAGAGTTAAAGTGTTTTAAATGAAAAATATAGGCCATCATCTCAGTGTTATAGCTGGGCAAACCAAGTCTCAACGAATGAGGATGTGTGTAGGAGAAGTGATTTAGCCAGTACCATACAGAAGAGCCCTGTTTGAGCCAAAGGTGGAACTCGGATAGCCTGTCTGATTTCAGTCAAATTTACATTCACTCACCAACACACAGTGGGAGAACAGTAAGCCCTTTTCTTGTTTTTGTTTGTGTTACAGTTTCTGGGATTTATTCCATGATAGATCAATTTATTTTGCAATGAATTATATTATTTTTATTTTTATTTTAAACTAGTGACTTCTTTCTGCAAAGGTAGCATAAAGCTACACAGATATTGTTTTGTCCGTTTATCTGTCTAAGCCTCAGGGCCTGATTGTCATTTTCACTGAGGCTACTATATACTGCTCTAACCATGACAATGAACCTTACAGTCATGGCCATAAATGTAATTTACACCTACTTGAGAGCTCCTATGCCTTGCCAGTAAGACGTATCTTAGGAAGAAAAAGCCTCTAATGCACTTCACAATCTAAATGTGGATCTATTTTGAGGGAGAATTATTGTATATTCACTCCACAATCCAGAAGATGTAGGTAACCTGTGATGTTCCCAACAGGAATACTCTAAAAGCATCCACTGCTCCCAATCAAAAAAATAATAATGGCCATTCGTGTTCACTTATATGGCAGTGATAACAAGGGAAGAACAGGGGAAAAACCAGTATCTGCGTTGCCTGGAAAATGCTCTGTCCTCATTAATGTTTCGTGACTACGATTATGAAGTTGAAAAACCCCGAAAGAGTTAAAATGAACTCCATTACAAGATACTACGACAAGTTCTGATCAGTAACTGAGCCTGAACTACAGTTATAAGTCTAGATCCTCTTACTTTGCAGTGCACTTGGTTTCAAAGGGAAATCTACCACGGACCAGCCAAAGTATAGCTATGTCTCCCCATCACTCTAAGAATGATGTTGGACCAAGACATATTGCTGAGCTAAAGGATCATGGTGGAGGGTACCTTCACTAACCCACTGGAGTGATTTGGGTTCTTTATTCGGTACAACTTTTCTCTGTTCAAATTTATCCACTAACTCCACTATCAAAATCAGTAACCACGGCATTTATCCGCAACATGTCTGATATTTTCAAACTGGAAACCACAAACTGTAAAAATATTTTACAAAACAAAGAAAAAGAAGACTTTTCTAGAATTCTGGCATCTGCCTGTGCAAAGAAAAAATAAGCCTACAGAAAAATATTATAACTGCCATCTTGTAACAGATGAGTTTCTTTCATCCAGTAACCTATCTACAACTCTAGTCAATAGAAAGAGGGGCAGAGTATTTTTTCCTAGTTACATACAAAATGAAAACCAAACAAACAAACAAACAGAGCAACAACAACAACAACCAGACTGTGAAATTAAATATTTATTTCAAAATTTGTTAATAAGATTGTCTCTTTGTGTACATAGACTTTTCTTAATCTTTATTGATATTTATGGTATCTTTTGGTTTCATGATATCCTGTGTAGAGGAGTTCCACAGTCCACTTATGATTAATGTTTTCAAGTCGATTAGTCAGTACCATGAGCGCTTTCAAATTCAGTGAATATCTACTTCTAGGCCATCTATTCTCTCTGCCACCCAGAATGTGATATATTTTTTCTTTGTCTTCTTGTATGTATCTCATAATTATTTCAAATCATAAAACAGAATAAATAGTTCACTAAAATTGTGATCTGTCTCTTTTTCTCATCTTCTGGCATTGTTGGTAAGCCTTTATCTCAGAAAAATTCAGTAGGAAGCTCTCTCAGATTTTTCTGAGGCTGATGAGATCTAAGATCAATGACTGTGACACCAGTCAGGTACTTCACAGTGTCTTTACATCATGAACTCCCATGAGAAGTAGCTAGATTAAAAAGTTTAAAAGATCTTATAAAACTGGCAAGTAAAGCATCTCCCTCAGAAATACTGGAGTCTGTTTCTGGATGGGCAAGACCTGAGCAAAATTCTCCCAGATCCAAATGTGACACTTAAATTTCTTCTGTTCTGAAGCTAGGATTCCTCTGTTGCTATCAAACTTTTTACTTTTCCTACAGATACTGGTTTATTATTTCTAAGATAGGTCAGTAAAAGGCAAAGATTTTGACAAGGAACTTGAAACCTCTTTCCCAAACACCAAGTCCTCTGTTAAAACCATGAGTTTAGGCAAACATATCCAATGAGCGTCCAAGGTAAGTCCATGTCTTACCTCCTCACTGTATTCTCACAAAGCAGAAAGAAACAAGAGATCTGTCAGTCTGCTTCTTGTGTCCTCTAAAATATGTCCAGAAATCTATTTTCTGGTCTGTTGATATTAGCTGTTCCAGCTTAGAGACCCCTTTGAAAAAGCTAATCATGGTTGTGAGTTCCTTGTTTGCCACCCGAACTAGGATATCAACAGCTCTCTACAGAAATCTTCCCACTGGGGACAGTGTGGCAATGCAAACACCAGCCTGTTCCCTTGAAGTTGAGCCTGAATTGCCTGCTTTTTCGTTCTCAGCATCATATATTGTGTGACCCTGAGCAAGGCACTTAATTTTTCTGTCTGAACCTGTAAAATGTGGTAATAATGTTTCCTTCCTCACACCTTTCCTTTGGCTTGTCTTTTTGAAACCTCAGTTGTGTAATGGGCTCAATGTTGGAAACAATCTGCTGTAAGTTAAATGCAAGATCACAACTATATATTGTAAAATCCTGGCAGGAAGGACTTGTGATCTTTTTTACAGCATCTACCAGACTGGAGCCCTGATCTTGATTGAGGCTTCTAGACGGCAAGCTGTGTTTAAGCTAGTAAAAATAACAATATTACACCTAGTATTGATGTCATGAGAGCAGGTAAACTGTCTGGCTTTTCACTCTCCTTATTATCTCTTACAGACCACAGTACAGTTTTTAGTAAAGATTTTTTGTTTGTTTATTTGGGGTTTTTGTTCATTTGATTTTAATTTTTTTGTGTGCGTTTTCTGAAGCCTCAGCAGGTTAAATTCTAGTCAGAGACTGATCAAATTATAATTTATATCATTTAGATAGATTTTATTTATATAATTAGTTATTAGTTCTGGTTATTATTACTTATTAAATATTTGATTATTCCATTTGGAATAGAAAATCCAGCAAGTAATGGATTAAGACCAGAGCTGACTTTGAATGTCATAATTTTAAAATTTTTCTCTCTGTTTCTCATTTCTTTTTGTTATTTCCCTCAAAATTCTGCTTTTCCACCAGTTAATCACTTTTCCATCAGCAGGACTACTCAAAAATTTGCAGCAAATTTCCTATCCAAGAATTCGTAGGAAATATGGCTGTGAATAAGTGAAAGAAACCTTTGTTCTTGCTGTAGCATTCTGTTTCTTTCTGATACAAAAGAGAGCGAGAAGGCAATGACGAAAGAAGTGAAAAAAGTAACTCCTTAAACCACAAGCTCTCCACGCGTGTAAACCCAGTACTTAGTATACAGCCTCATCACCTTGACATTTATTCAACTTACTGGAGACTCGTGTGCCCTCAGTCAAAGCTAATTAACACTTAATTGACTTCATGAGAATTTTGTTCAGCAGTTCTGATTTGCCACTCATCGTGAAACACATATCTGTGACTTTTGAGAGCTCAGCAGTTGTGGGAGGTTTGGCAGGTGTCAGGGGAGTCAGAGAATGGAGGGGGAAAGGGGAGTGTGGGAGCTTCTGTCTCGCTCTTTTTTCTTCCCCTGTCTCTCATTGAAACTAATATAAGGGCATGAGAGTAACAAAATAAGGCATTCAATAATTGTCATTGTGGGTACATTTTATTTAGCTAAAAGCACAATTTACAGTAGTTGAAGTTTGACTGATCTGTTGATAAACACTAATGTTTTGCAGTTGACAATTTTTCCATGTTAATTTCCTTAACTTTGGCAGTCCTGGCTGGCAGGACCCTATAAATAGTATCAGTGTCATCATCCTTTTTAAGTTATTAATGAGCCATCATGTTTATAGAGGTTGGGATTTGGGGACAGGCTGTGCTTGACTGCAGTTTCTGACATTGATGCGTTAGCAGTTGGAACTGGGTCTAGTTTAGAACAAGTAGGGGAAAAAACGGAAAAAGGAAAAACGAAAAGAAGCTCTGTGCTAGCCAAATGCATTTGGAGTGGACAAGAACTGTTAATAATTAAAAGATAATTAAAAGTATATAGAAAATTACAGGATACCATACACAATCTGCTCAGATGCTGCTGCCACTTGAAATACACATCTCACTAATTATCATTTCACCTGTGTTGGAAGATTTTTTTTTTCAGCCCTTCTTCCCACTGTGCTGTGCCTTAGCCTATGTCCAGACTTCCATGATTGCCAAGGACTGACAAGACACTAGAGAAGGCATGACTAATTAACTAGGCCAAGCAATCTACTGGCTGGATTCACAGAAACTTCAGTCAAAGATGCCAAACGTGTAAGTACATGTTTGGATAAGGATGTCCTTCTCCAATTTTGATGTTCTAATGAGCTGTTAAATATTTGCTTACTACTAAGTAGAAGGTGCTTTGTGTTACAAGAAGCATAGTATCACTATTTTGCATCCCTTGAAAAGTCAGTGCATCCACCTCTTTTGTATAGATGGGCACATCACAACCTCCTTCCTCCACTGAGTAAACGACAGGCTCGTGACATTGTGATGGCCTTTAGACTCTAAGAAATGCTAGGACTGTCCTTAATGTTATTGTGGGATGGCGCATGCCAGGAGAGGAGTCTCTTATTTGCACAGAGACATCAACAATCCTGGGTGCAAATCACTCTGCTAGATAAATGCCTGCTCTGATTCTTCTGCTGGCAGAATATGTAAAACGTGGTCTGCCTGAAACATTTTGTACTCTTTGGAGATTCCCGTTTCTCCCCACAGAATCACAGAATGGTTAGGGTTGGAAGGGACCTCTGGAGATCATCCCACCATCATCAACCCAGTGGCTGAAGCAGGTTCACTCAGAGTAGATTGCATAGGAATGCATCCAGGCGGGTCTTCAATGTCTCCAGAGAAGGAGACTCCACAGCCTTTCTGGGCAGCCTGTTCCAGTGCTCTGTCACCCTCAAAGTAAAGAAGTTTCTCCCCCTCTTCAGATGGAACCTCCTGTGCTTCAGTCTGTGCCCGTTGCCCCTCATCCTATTGTTGGACACCACTGAAAGGAGTCTGGTCCATCCTCTTGACACCCACCCTTGAGATATTTATAGACACTGATGAGATCCCCTCTCAGCTTCTCTTCTCGAGGCTGAATAAACCCAGCACTCTCAGTATCTCCTTATAAGAAAGATGCTTCAGTCTCCTCATCATCTTCGTAGCCCTCTGCTGAACTCCCTCAGTAATTCCTTGTCTTTCTTAAACTGAGGAGCCCAGAACTGGACACAGAACTCCAGATGTGACCTCACCAGGGTAGAGCAGAGAGGGAAGAACAACCTCCCTTGACCTGCTGGTCACACTTTTCTTAATGCACGCCTGGATATCACCGGCCTTCTTGGCCACAAAGGCACATGGTTGACTCATGGTCACCCTGCTGTCAACTAGAACTCCCAAGTCCTTCTCTGCTGTGCTGCTTTCCAGCAGGTTGACCCATAACCTGTGCTGGTGCCTGGGGTTGTTCCTCCCCAGGTGCAGGACCCTACAATCACCCTTGTTGAGCTTCATCAGGTTCTTCTCCGCACAGTTGTCCAGCTTGTTCAGGTCTCACTGGATGGCAGCACAGCCTTCTGGTATGTCAACCTTTCCTCCCACTTCAGTATCATCACCAAACTTGCTGAGGTCCTCTTTCATCTTCATTACAGTTACAGAGAAATATATTTTATTTCTAATTAACAGGATAATTTCCTTATATATGTCTGTGTATGTGTGTGTATACGCAGATGTGTATGTTTTTTTGTATGTATGTACCCCAAAATTAACACAAACACATATGCATGTATATACACAAATCCAAAGTTATTAGAGCAAGCCAAAATTTGTATGAAAAAAAAAAATATTCAGTAATTAAATTTTAAAAAGTTATCAAAACATTTCTACATTGAAGTATTGAATTTGTAAGCAAAGGTCTAGAGGAAACCACTAACACCATGATGTACAGTGCCTTGAAATTAAAACCAACCATGAATACATGGATAAGGTTTACCTTATTTCTAGCCTCAATTAGAAGTTTATTTACTTGTTGGAATGTGTTTGTTTATTTGTTTGTTTGGATTTGGATTTGGATCAGCAGTACATTTCTCTGACAAATTCCCTGTTCTTCTGCACTGGCTATGCTTTGGTTCACGTTGTGGAATACGTAAACTAGATTGTGCACAGATGCAACTGCTTTGTATAATGTGCTTCTGGAGCACATCCAGTGTAATTCAATCACAAGTGGACATTCAGTCCACTGGGCTGTACAGAGCTGATCTGAGGTGAAAAGAACCTATCTGCTAGGGGCACCAGATCATCAGCAGCTCTACAGATCCATACCTGTTGATCTTCACTGCTTGGCAAGACAGACAAATTCCAGCTAAAAACTGGTTTAGTTATTGTCTAGGCTTCCTCTCTAGTCAATTAGGAGAGATAGACACCTTCAAGGATGTTGCATCACACTCACTGTGCACACTTACCTGAAAAAGAAATAAACTTCCCGTAAAGAAGATGTGCTTCAGAGAAGGCATTAAATTTGAGAACTGTTTATTGCTGAATTTAAGACAGATTTCTGCTAGGCATCTAGGTTTTCCTGGATCACATTTCTGAGGTATCTAATTATCCCAGTGCACATAATATAACCCAAGTTAGCGTGAATTTCCTTTTGGGGATCAAGCTTGTAAAGCTTAGGCATTCAAGCAATTTTGTAAGAACTGATGTTATTTGTTTAATTTAGCTATAAATTCTCTGAGAAAGAGACTGTTTTGTTTTGGTTTTGGTTTTGTTGTTGTTTTGTTTTGTTTTTTTTAATGTGTTTGCTTGCATAACACCCAGAACAATAACATCTTCATTAGAGAAGCAGCTTTAAGACTGGTATTAGTATGAGTATACCTATTCCAAGGGTGAATAAGCTTTTCAGGACTAGCAGAAGGAAACTTATAACTTAAGAATAAGAATACAAAAGCACAACTTCCATATTTTCTATAGTATAAAATGGTTCATTAGTTTATGTGGCATGTGGTAGAAGACTCAATGAAACTAAGAAGAAAGAGAAAATGCCAGCCTAGAATCCAACATAGATTGAACTCAAAGTTCCAAGGCTGTAAGAAATACACCAAAGAACAGTTGTGAACTCTTACATGTTACTTTTATCAATTTCATCTATTTATTTTACACATAATCAGGCGCTAAAACATACATTCATTACCTCAGGTAACTTATTTCACCTTACTGCAGTAAAAGATTCATAGCGAGTTCATTTATAGAAATATTGGCTAATTTCCATGGCTTGTTTTATCTATTAAGCCCTCCACAAAGACTTTATGAATGTTCTAATGAATACCTTGCAAGATTTCAGTGTAATGAAATTTGTATTAAAACACTATGAGGAGTGTCCCACAATGTAAGGTCACTTCCATTTGTTCTCATTACAGTCCTAGAAGGACAAAAGAAGAAGAATATTTAGGTTTTCTAGGGTTTTTTTGGGTTTTCTTTTGGTGTTGGTTTTTTTTGACTGTAGAATGCATGTTAACATTGAGCACGTAACTTGCAATGTTAACTTGCAGGCAATGCAACCACTGGTTTATGATGACCTAGGAGACTGGTGAATAATATTGCTAAATTGAGCTAGACTGGGCAAATGCACCCTTTCTCTTCAGGGACTAATACGAATGCAACTGCAGAACGTAAGATTGAGTTACAGCAGTTGATGGTTGGTGGAGGATGGTACAAAGCAAAGATAAATGAGAAAGAGAATTATTAGAAGCAACTGATATGTGAACATGTATCTGTTAACTGTTGCAAAGAGGGACATGATAGTTTTAAGACTATTTATACAATTTGAGAGACAGAGTACAAAGGGACCCTGACTCATCAGAAATTCTAGGAGAGTCATGTAAAAATAATAAGCCCAACAGCCTATTGCCAAAACGTGGACCTACGAGAAGAAGACACTGCTCAGATAGCAAAGACATGGAATACTACTTGTAAAAAAAGTATGCATCAGTACCCTGATTAATGTATTTTTAATAACTAACTTTGGCATTCATGCAACCAGTATGTTAATTAATCACTAATTTTTGTGACCTGTGAAGAACAGGAGTCTAGCACAGTAGGTCCTGCACAGGCATGTGATTGGACACAATCAATGCTCGAGTTAATTTCTGCACTGTTTCACAAAGACTGAAGCTGTGGCTTTACTTTATCTGAGGTCCAATATTGTGTAAATATTGTGGGTTTGTCTATACAGAAGTGAGACACTTGCAAAATTATCCCGAATTTTTAAAGTGGATTATTTCCATATTGTTAAACTGTCATGTGGATCTCTTACTAGACAGTTAAGGTGGTCTTATTTTGATTTTGCTTGGTTTTCTTTCAATGTTACACTGAATTAGGGCTGCTTGAATTTTGAGTATGTATCCAGAGACCTTTGATCATTCCACCATAAATTCGCTGTTCAATGCAAACTACGTTACTGAATGGGCTTGTTTATATAAAAGCAAGTATAGAACAATCTCAAGTTCACTGTATTTAGACAAACATTAATCAATAATTATAATTATTCATTATTTGCTTTCCTTTTATCGTCATGCAAGATGGACAACAAGATTACATGCTTGTGGTCTGTTGCACTAGTTCAGCTGATAGACAAGTACATTTTTTGTAATGGATGATGTTTTCTCACAATCTAGCAGCTTTTAAAGGCGCACAGAGATATATTAGAATGAGATTAGTTTTCTAAAACCTTGGAACCAGAGACACAGATTTATGAAACATGTCCTTCCTTCCTTCCTTCCTTCCTTCCTTCCTTCCTTCCTTCCTTCCTTCCTTCCTTCCTTCCCTCCTTCCTTCCCTCCTTCCTTCCCTCCTTCCCTCCTTCCCTCCTTCCTTCCCTCCCTCCCTCCTTCCCTCCCTCCTTCCCTCCCTCCTTCTTCCAGATGAGTTAACTGCAAAATCTTAATCCAACTCCATGTCCAAGAGACAGAAACAGTGAAAGCGTTTGGCACTGCAGATGATTTAGGGACTCATTTGATTTTGCTTTGAAACAAATGAGGACTACTCTAACAGCTTCACGTTGTATCTTCACTCCCGAGCAATCCTAAATGGCTAAATCCTAAATGCCAAGGCAAGAATGGAAAGGTGAAAGGCAAAGGTTTCATGCACATCTCAGACTAGATAGCAAGCATTTCCCTGATATCTGTGTTAGGGTTCATGTAAGTAAATGTAATGATTACAGCAGTGGCACCTCTTTCTAAACTAGTCACTGGCACCCTTGAAATGTAGATGAGAGAAATGGGCACTTTTCATGACAATCATCTCATCATAAAGTAGATGTCTGAAATTGTGTCCCAAAAATGGTTGGTTTTGTCTGCTGATTATAGAATAATGCAAGATGCCTCTCTTAGGTTCACATAGCTAGTGCAGATGTAATTAATCTTACCCTTTTAGTTTGATTTTCTTGCTGCTATGCTGCATTATTTGGTTATGTTTTCAGTTATGATATATTACAGTCTTGTTTGCCACAAGTGAGAAATGATCAGTGCAACACAATCTCCTGTAAAGTTAATTTTTAAAGATGAAAGAAATTCTCATAGTTCAGTTTCCTCGTAATATGGACTGCCATTTGCTAGGCCGTTGCTTCTTATCCATTTACATATATAACAATATACCCTGTCAATAACACCTTTCCTGAAAGGTATTTCCATTTAAAAAATGAGTAAGTCACAAGGTAGTGGAGGAAGTGATTTTAGACAAGTTATCACTACCTGAATAAAAATAATATTTATTCTTACAGTTGATATTACGATAAGGTGGTCACAAGGCTTATGCTGACATGCAATTCATTCTGGTTAGATTTTGGACAGCAATTACACAAAGCATAAACCTCTGACTGAGGTGTGATCCATTCACATCTGAACTCCAAACACTTGGTAGGGGGAAAAGGAGGTGCAGCCCCAGGTCATGTATTATGGCTCCTAGAAAGAACAATATTTTGAAACGTGTAGTTTCCTCGGAAACTGTGTTTTCCCATCCAGTTACAGAAAAGCATGATAACTCCCCCTGGAATGCCACACTCAGTTCCTATTCCTTTTTTTATTACTTATTTAATTCATTGAGTTGAAAGGCAACAGAATTTAAACCTAATGATATTTACAATTTTTGCAGAGTTTTCTGTCTTCAAAGGATTTTGCTGTGGTGTGTGACAAAAGCTTCTGAAGAAGTCTAAGCAACAAGCAAAGATTGTCTTAGAGAAAAGAAAAAGAAGGTTTAGTTTCTACACTTACTTTTTTACTGACTGGATCATCCACCACTATGGAGACTGGGCTGCGGTTGTGAACTTCTCTGACTGTAATAATTTTCTACCTTTTAGGCAAATTCTGAGCAAATGTCCTGTTTGTTTTAGGAAATTATTTTCCAACAAAGGATCTTCTGACATACCTTCTGACACTAGAAGGAGCTGCCTTACATCTTAAGCTACGTATTAACTGTCTTCAATATTTTTCAGGAGGGCAGAGGAGAAAACATACCTTTAAGAAGCCATTATGGACCTTTAGATTAAACAGTCAGACAGGTGGATGGGCAGGGATAGAAATACTCTATTGTGTTTCAACCATCAGAGTCACTCAGAGTCATTGTGGCATGGATGGATCCTGACCATTCTACCTTCCTTCTCCTACACAGTCCTACAGTTAAAAACAAGAATTCAGCTTGCCTCTCTTTTAACATCCATGTTCCCACTTAAGATCTTACTTTTTGCTGACTAAATTAACATACAGCCTCTTAAAGCAACAGAAATACGTGTGGTAAACTGCACTAAATCAGAATTCTTCTCTTGCCACTCTTAGTAAGGATATTTCCTCTGCACACTGACACTTCCATGGACCACCATTCTCACATGCATATGGCTATTTATTCCTCATGGTATGGTCTCAGCTCAGAATCTGAAACTAACATTGAAAGGTCTTTGTTAATTTTATTATTATTCTCAAATCCGAGTCACCTTGAGAAAAGTTATGATGAGACACAGGTTTTGTATTTACTTGTTTTCTCACACAAAAAAACTTTTGTATCACCTGGGATGTTAGAGAAAATAGTTGTCTGCTCAATGAACTGCATCTTATTTACAAAAACCTTAGCATTGCAAATAAACATGTGCAATTATCATTAACCTGGTGATGCTAATTCTAGCCACAAAGAAAGTTGATTTGGCTAGAAAAAGGAGCATGACAAGAGGTATCTTCCAGTGCAGAAACATTGACGATGTGCAGGGTAATCCATGACCATGAGATGCATCCTGTAATTTAAAGAGATTAAAAAGCCAGAGAAGTCAAGTCTTGTTGAAACACTACTAACAGATGTTCGCAACTCAATAACTTTCAGGCCAAAGAAACATGGGTCTGAAAATATCTGGAAGATATGAACATGTGTGACCAGAATGGCACAATCATACTGAACCCCTAAACATAGCACAGCCTGTGAGGTTGTTATGCAAAGACTACCTGAAACTGATGGAAGCCTTCCTGAATATTACTAATGTGTGCTATTTGCATGTGTGAGGGGGGAAATAGGAGGGAGGCGAATGGAGAGTTCAATGTAAAAACATTGATGGTGTGTGGTGCTTTAGTTTTAGTGAAAAAGTGCAATAGGGACATGAGACTAAAGACTTTATTTCTTCAAGAAACACAACTGAAATCAAATTAGATATGCACATTTCACTGGGAATAGCTCACAAACAATTTTCCATGGCCATATGCACTTCATTCAGTCCAGAGTTAATTTTGCATTTTGTTATCCTCAAAGGATAGCTTAACTTTAGCTCTCTTTTAAAGATGTAATGAATAGAAAACAGGGTAGTGTTGTATGTGTGTATGTGAAAGAGAAAATATTTGTTTATTTTAAAAAGGGGAAAAAGATAGATTGAGATTGTTTTTCTCCCAGCTTCTCATGAGTAAACTGTAGGTAAAGAATCTCTTGATTTAAGACAATTTACTGTAAATTCTGGATTAAACATATTTGTAGGTCTGAACAACAACTCCATATGTTCAAAAAGCAAATTTTTTTCAACATGTACAAATCACCATTTCGCTTTAAAAACTAATTTATTTCCACCAGGTAAAATGTTTCCACAGTTCAGTGCTACTAAAGATATCACAGTAAAACCCGAATTTGCCACAAATAGGAAAATGACAGAAAGTTTTGTAAACCAAGGCTGTATATTTGAGATAAAATGTTCTAGTTTAACTTATTATGGGAGGCACTATCATTACAGAGAAATATGAGAATATCATATAGGAATAACTGCATGATCTTGAAGACAGGAGGAATTGAAATCAAATTAATCTAACAGAGTGAATTGCCAGTCTATTTGCTTCGAGAAGGATAGTGAGAATTTTTACTTTTACAATCAGGCCTGATAGGGATGAAGATAATAATCTTGGGTGCATCAATCTTTCACCAATTATTTCAAGTTATCAGTTTAATGTGGATAGTTCTAAGATGTGGGTGATACAGGGAAGAACGAATGTCATTTGTACAATATAGTACTATGACTCGATCTGAAATACTGGGCATGATTACGGGAACAAAATTGAATGGGAAAAAGCACAAAGAAGGACTACTACAGAGTCTAGATAGTGGAGAATCCATCGAACCACAAGAGATGAAAACAGCTGCTTGTATTTAGCCTGGTAAAAGGAAAGGTGACAGGATATGACTCTAGCGAATAAACATTTTGAGAGGTTAAACACCAGGAAGTAAGAGAGGATATTTAAGCTAAAGAGCCACGTCAGTAGAAGTGAAAATACATGTGTGAACACTGGGAAACAAATTAACTAAAAAGACATTTTATAAGCACAGAAAACTAAGGTTCTGGAAATGACTTGGTAGCATAGTCATAAGAGCAAAACAAAGCTGAATTCACTGAGTTTTCAATGTTGTCCATATGTCACATTTGCCTGCAACAAACTGTGTCTGGACTTTATGTCACAGCAGGCACCTTCCTGCCAACATCCTGGAGGCTATGGTAGGTTTTGAAACTTTGCCTTTCAGTAGTTAAATTTTAGAAGCAGAGATCTGAACAACAGATAGTTTGAGCCCAGAGAACTGAGTAGAAACAAGGTGAAACATGACTGATGTGACCAGCCTGAGTGGGTGTAAGACCTCAGTAAGTGTGTCATGCTGGAAAAAACAGCTGACTGGAACTAGCTGAAATAACACCTTGGAAATAAGAGGGATACCTCCAAAATCAGAAATTCCTGCACAAATGAGGAAGCCATGCAGAAAGAAATGTAAACCTTGGGTAAGAGTAACACATACATCATTAAGAAGTAAAAATAATGCTGAACTTAGTTTACAAAACAAATGTAAAATTATTGTTGTCTTTGGTATTTACTTTCTTTTTGCTTTTTCATACTGAAGGAAAGATATATGGGCATAAGCAGAACAAGTAATTCTATTTGATTTCATTCTAACTACTACTTCAGTTATGGAAAATCCTGGGTCACTTTTTGTATGTGAATGTAATTTTTATGGATTGCTTTTAAAATGAAATGAAATAATTTTTAAACCTAATGAGAAAAGATTTTCATGAAAGTCTGTACAGAGTTTCACAAAAGAAAAAGGAAAACAAACAAACAAAGTAAGTAACAATGACAACAAAAAACACCACACTGAATAAAAAGTAGGTCTTACTTCAGTTTTGTTGGCTTTTCTGGAAACTGTTCTCTGGTTTCTGTGTACAGAACTTTCATATTTAGCACCTTGTTGCTTCTCTGCTTCTATCCTGCTGGCAAAACCTGTTTTTTACATATGGTAACTACCCATGGGACATTGAACTAAAAAATAAAAATAAAATTGCTTAAATGACTGATGCATGTGCTGAGCAACACTTGATTGAGAAAAAGATGCAGATAAAATTAGTTTTCCAAAGTTTCAGCTTTTTAAAATAATAATCAAACAGCACTGGTCCCTGAAGGTTTTTATTTTTCATTCATGAAGGTTTGTTTTTTTGAGCAAAACATTTTGCGGAGTTCCAGTCACAGCTCACTGGATGTTGTTCTGTGGAGCATTTGTCTCCACCACTGGAAGTAACTGCCTGAAAAAGGCTGTAAAGTCTCTTGTCCGTACAGTTGACTGGAAGCTGGCAAACATGGTGCCCATCTACAAGAAAGGCCAGAAGGAGGATCTGGGGAACTACAGGCCAGTCAGTCTAACCTCAGTGCCAGGAAAGGCAGCGGCACAGATCATGCTGAGTGACATCACACAACACATACAAGAAAACCATGAGATCAGGCCCAGTCAGCATGGGCTTGTGAAAGGCAAGTCCTGCTTGACCAACCTGATCTCCTTCTACAACAAGGTGACCCATCTATTAGATGAGGAAAAGGCTGTGGATATTGTGTACTTAGACTTCAGTAAAGCCTTTGAGACTGTAGCCCACAGCATTCTCCTGGAGAAGCTGGCAGCTCATGGCCCGGATGGGTATATATGCGATGGATAAAGAACTGGCTGGAGGGCCGCGACCAAAGAGTTGTGGTGAACAAAGCCAAATCCAGCTGGCAACCGGTCACGAGTAACGTTCCCCAGGGCTCAGTACTGGCGCCAGTTTTTTTTAATCTCTTTATCAGTTATGTGTGGGATTGAGCGCACCCCTAGTAAGTTTGCAGATGACACCAAATTGGGTGGGAGTGTTGATCTGCTGGAGAGTAGGATGGCCATACAGAGGGATCTGGACCAGCTGGATTGTTGATCTGAATCGAAGTGTTTAAGGTTCAACAAGGCCAAATGCAGGGTCCTGCACTTGGGTCACAACTACCCCATGGAGAGCTACAGGCTCGGGGAAGAGTTTCTGGAAAGCTGCCTGGCAGAGAGGGATCTGGGGGTGTTGGTTGACAGCCAACTGAATATGAACCAGTAGTGTGCCCAGATGGCCAAAAAGGCCAACAGCATCCTGGCTTGTATCAGGAACAGTGTGGCCAGCAGGACTAGAAAAGTGATCGCGCCACCGTACTCTGTGCTGGTGAGGCCCCACCTTGAATCCTGAGGTCAGCTTTGGGCCTCTCATCATAAGAAAGACATTGAGGTACTATTGAGAGTGCAGAGGAGGTGATGAGGCTGGTGGGGGGCCTGGAGCATAAGTCTGATGGGAAGCAGTCAAGGGAGCTGGGGCTGTTTAGCCTGGAGAAAAGGAGACTGAGGGGAGACCTTATCGCTGTCTACATCTACCTGGAAGCAGGTTGTACCGTGGAGGATGTTGGTCTCTTCTCCTGAGTAGCAAGCGAGAGGACTAGAGGAAATATCTTCAAGTTGCACCAGGGGAGGTTTAGATTGAATACTAGGAAAAAAATTATTCACAGGAAGGGTTGTCAGGTATTGGAACAGTCTGCCCAGAGAAGTGGTGGAGTCACCATCGCTGGAGGTGTTTAAAAGGCATTTAGACAAGGTTCTTAGGCACATGGTTTAGTGCCAGAGTCAGGTTGCAGTTGAGCTTGATCATCCTGAGGGTCCAAAATGACTCTATGACTTCAGAAACATTTGAGCTTGAACACCAAAAGAGGACCTTAGCTCACCATCTGTGATATTTTTTCTCTGGACAGAACATTTTGATTCCAAGGCTGTTCATTATACACAGACAGTAACATTGGACAAACTGTGTGAAAATAGCTATTTCATACAGAGAACTGGTTTGTTGGTTTGTTTGTTTGTTTATTTGTTTTCCTATGTGTTTATAAATCTCATGATGCAAAAAACTTTTATCAGTTCCTAACTTCTGTGGTGGTTAATGTGTTGTACTTGGAAGGTATCTCACATTTAGTATGGAAAGCAACTTTTTTGTGTATGTTTAACATTTCCTTTAACCTTTTTTAGGAAAAAACTAAGTGGAATAAACTTTAGACCTCCAACAAGACACTCAACCAGGTTTGGGTTTTTTTCTTTGACTTAACACCGGTCTCTGTCTGGCTATCATGCTGATTTTAAAGAAGTATAGAAGAATCAGGCCAGCTCTGTTTATCCTGTTTCACCTCAGTGTATTCTGCTATTCAAAGAAGCGAATGAACGGGTCTGCAACCAACTTAGGCTCTTTGCTGGAGTTTAGCTCTAAAAGATGTAGTATGTTGGACTAAGCTCCTTTGTATCCCGCAACATCTGTACACATAGACTTTGAGGACGAATCCACATTGGGATTTGAATCTGAGGACCTCCTGATAGGCTGGTATTTTGGACTTACATCTCCTCACAGCTCTGTGGGGGTGGCCTGCCAAAGCCCACTTGCTTGCAGATGCAAAAGGCACAAATACCAAGAAAGTATTTTCCTGTGTCTTGGTTAGGAGACATCACAGCTAAAACCAGGGCGATAAATGAGTCTTAAAATGAGATAAATGATTCTTCTGAAGTGTATTCATTCAAATTACCACAAAAAGTTCGGCACTTGGAGAGCAGATAGTGGTGAGGAGGACGCTTCCCTGGGGTGGACTCAGTAAGCATGCAGAGAGAGAAGAGGGCGTTGAAAGTTGAGCATGGAGATGACTGAGAATTACTTCCTAATTGTAGTATGTCCAGGTAAGAAAAAATAAAGAAATGGTGATAAGAGCTGTTGGCATTCCTCTAAATGACTTTGACCAGTCTTGCTGTGTAATAGAGTGTTTCAAGAAATTAAGATCTGAACCAAGAGTCTGACCAATATAATTATCTATCTTGCTCATCCCATGTCCAGAGCAGAGTATAAATATTGTCTAAAAATGGCACACGGCATACAAGCTTATTTAGCAAATAATACAGCTTCTTCCCAAGTTTGTAATAATGGGAAATATTTTTGTTTAATTGGGAAAAGCAATTAAAAACTGCCATCCGACTCTGCTTTTGTTTAGAAACACAGATTCTCCAAGAACATTGTCTTTTATCACACATTAAGGGAGACATTATTTTTTGGTGTTTGAACCAGATCTGAATACTAATAGCACAACATTGCACTGGTACTTACCCAGAATCTTCTGTTCAAGGCTCTGTAAAAGGGCCATAAAACTGTAGCAACAGAGGACAAATCTCCCTCATGTAGCAGTTTCTGAAATCAACCTGTTGTCTGCTGTGTGTCTGTGCTCTTTGCACTGCTGCCTGTGTTTTCAACACATTTCCAAGGCAAATAATCTTTTCTCAACTTCCAGAAATTAATACTGTTACAGATGCACTGACGCAGTTTCGTAAGTAGACAAAAAGAGCCTTAATGAATAATACGAGTGCACCATGCAGAAAGAGCAAGTTCCAGCTGTGACAAGTTCACCAAGTCCTGCTGCCCCCTCTTCTACAGAGGGTCTATTATGTCCATACCAGGTACAAGAGTCTCCTAGGGACTAGGCAAGTTCTCATTTGAGAGCTGGCCTTGGCTACGGTCTCTCGCATGGGCTTCTTAGCCAATGGATAACAATGTCCATGCAGGAGATTTCAGCCAATAAAACGTCCTACCCTTATCTTAATTGTCTTTCAGTGATGAAGTAGATAAATTAATTTAGGTTTCCTGAATGATGGGTGTGGACAATTCTGGACAAATCGTTCTTCTCTTTCTAAAGCCTCATGGGCTCCTCAGTACTCTCTCCCACCTTAACACTTCAGCAGCCAGTGAAAGCTTCAAGTGTAATGTGAAACAAGTCCAAAACATATCCAAAATTTAGGATTCTAAATAAATGGACTGATGTTCAAAAGCGTTGATCTCCTAGAAAAACATAACACTGCCATCTTTATGTGTGTTAAGGAATCATAAATTAGGCTCCAGTTTCAGAAAATCTTAGCTAAGAGGATTAACTAGAATAGGAAAGGTTAAATCTGCTTTATTTTCTGGCAAAAACTGTGATGAGTTCATTAGCAAAGAAAATGCGGTAACTGAGCTATGCAGAAAAGCTATTTTTCTGGAGCTCTTAGTTTGGCGGAAAAAATAAGATACTATCAAAATTGTTTTCCTTTTGGAAAAACTGATATGAAGTATTTAATTTTCAGTTTAGTTTACTTCTCATAAATTGTGTCATTTTTCAAAAGTATCTACAAAAGTATCTTACACAAAATTTTTCATATTATATGTCATTATTGTGACTTTTCTTATTGAAACTCTGTTTTTGAGAACATGATATCATGTGGCTTAGGCTTTCTGGAGGATTATATAAAAAAATAAATTCCTTCTGTGGTGTGTATTTTCATATTTATAACCTCGCTTACATCTAAAACCAGATAGATATCTCTGTACAAATATTTGAAGATCTAAGAGAAGAAAAAGTTAATCAGTCATTTGCTACAAGAAAGGATTTTTCCTTTTTAATACACCAGTAATTTTTTTCCCCCTCCTAAATCATAAGGTAAACTGTAAAGATCAATTAATGTAGTCTCTCATTGGACTATTTTTTATATTAATGGCCATGATGGAGAAAAAAACTATCTCAAGTAATGAGATCTAAATGGAGAAGGGACACATTTTGCTGAATTTCAGAAATCTTAGAAATGTTTCCTCACAGTGAAGTTTATTGGGTTGTGCAATATCGCTCTAAAGTAGAAAAAGCTTGTCTTCAGACAGTTTGGAAAGTTCTGTAAAAGTTTTCAGTCAAAATTATGATATATCCATTTTTCTTAGGTGTGTAGCAGAAAACTTAACCTTTTCATTTGAAAAAAGGCTCATATATTGTTTTTTTCCTTCCTAGCCTTCTTATTTTCTTCTTTAAATGTGAGACAAGAAAAAGGATAAATAAAGATCCATATGGAAAGAGAATATGGTTTTGATTTTAGAAAATAGAGAAAAATCAATCAGAGGTATTAAAAATGCTAATGTTAGGAAAAAGTCTTTAAAATAGTTACTATAAAATATTAACCAGTTGTTGCTACTTTCAAGTAAAGAAGCCAGCAATAGCACTGTGTTTCTATATCTACTCCCTCTAATATGCACAGTAGCACTATTTTGCCTGTTTACTCCTGGAGAGACAAAATTGGTGACTGTTGCTTCTGGAACAATCACCATCTCCTTGGTTCTTGAAACAAGTCATCACTTTAAATTCCTATTTCATCTTTCTCCATGTTTTCTATCTTCTTAAACTCACCTGAACACTGTCTCTGTCAACTACAGAAGACAAAAGGAAGAGTAACTTTTTAAATGTTAAAATCTAGATATCAAAATAGAAAGTCTATTTACTCAGAAGATTCAGAGAGAAATTGTTATCCCAATATATATTCCACTCTAAATAATTTCAGCTACTTTTTCTGTTAAGCATCTTGTCTTGAATCTTTTCATTTTTGATCTCATTCACATTTTTCCCAGGTTGACAATTTCTGTTGACAAAATAAAAGCTAGATAAATGCTTGTTCTAGAGCAACATTCCTCACTTTTATTTTAAGTAGTTATCTATAAGTATGAGCAGTTTCTGAGTTCAAATCAGGTGAACTATGGTGCACACATTGAGCTCTGGGATTTATTGAAGACAACCTTGTTTGTGTCCGGCACAGCTGGGCTGCAGGCACATCAGTATCGCTGCCATGAGCAGGTCGTTGTGCATGCACCCCCCCCCCAATACATCTAACGACTGCTTCTTAAGGTATGCATTATCTTATTTTCTTTGTACATGGCAGTTACTGGCTTCTCAATGGAAAAATGCTGTCTGCTGAAGTTTGGCTCATCCTGAAAGGGCATTTTTTTTTCCATGTCTTTCTTTTTTAAGGAGGATTTCCATGTACCGACGTCGTCACAGTCAGTGACTATGCGATACACCTCCACATAGTTGTTCATCTACATCTCGCTTGGAGATGTGATACATGTCCACACCCCCCTTGCTTATTTAAAATGAGACACAAGTTCACTTTGGTCAGGTCTACCAGAAGTCTAAGGACCGCAGCTGCAGCAAATTCACATGTCATTGGAACTAGGCAAGAATCTACTTCTGTCTTAGAAATATTTTTTTTTAGTGTACTGAAGCGGTGCCATCATGAACTGTTTAAAGAACTTTGGGCTGAAGGGGGTTTTGAATTGGTTAGTTGGAGGTAAACTCATTTCAATAGCTATAAATGCAATGACCTGGGCTTTCTACCAGTATGACAGTTACACCTTTAGATTACGTGGAGAATCGTGATTTCTAGGATTGATTTCCCCTCTCACTGTTCACAGGATAGTTTTAGGGCTGGCCCAATAATACCTTGGGACTCTGGATCACTTGCTTTGTGTCTGTGTGGTCTGGGATGAAGGAAGGTATTTAACAAATAGGAATACTTGCAGTGTGAATATCTATTCCAGCAGTTCTGACCAGAAGAATGCAAAATATGTAGGGCTGCATATTTTATACTATGTTTCAATTTGTCTTTCTCAGGCTATTCTGTTTTAGTGCAATATTCATCAACAGGCTTGCCATGTGAAACACAGCCCTTTGAAAACTTCAGGGTTTTTGCAAAGTCCCTCACAGTAACAGGAGCATTTCCAATGCCTCAGTGTGCCTACCATCAGTTCTCTATTCCTTAAATATTGCACAACTTGCTCATTAGGAAAGACTGCATCTTGCGGAAGAACAAGTCAGCCTGGGCATGACTGCTGAAATTTTATTAACTGATGCTCATTTTTCTTTTAGAAACAAGCAACAAACATAGCCCTTCCAATGCTATTATGATAGTGCTTTTGCCTTTGCATCATAGCATGGTCCCTGTAGAATCCGTTCTCAGGCTGTCTTATTGAGAGAAGGAATCTCCAGACACCCTTGAAACACTGTAAGCTCTGTAGGTGAATATACCACTTACATGTTTGTCATCCAGAAATCTGTAGTAATAATGCATGTTTTAGGCTCTGAAGCCCGTTGCTCTTCCAGATTCTCCAATTTAAAAGCCAAATGTACATTAACTTCTCTTGCTGTTATCCTCTCAGGGTGTTTCTCTCCTCCTTAAATTTAATTTAAAATATAAACATACACATATGTACATACAGACTCTGTCCTTCACTTTTTGACCCTCTTGCACTTTATATATTTTTCTTTGCGTTTTCTTCTTTTAAGGGAAGAATTTTTTCTTATTTTTTGTCTGGATTCAAACTACTCTCTAATTTAAGTTTAATACACTAGCAAATTTTCTTCTTTAGTGGCATATGTAGTTTTTTTCCAGGAGGAAAAGGAGAAAGAATATTGCATTAATGAAGCAACTAAATGTGTAATAAGGGCACCAGATAGGTAGGAATAAATGAAATATATGTTCATAAATTACAAGAACTGTTAAAGAGATAATGATACAATATTGAATGTTCTATGTCGTTATTTTCCATAAAGACAAAGAAGAATAAAGCCAATTGATTTGAATTCTAATTCTTTTTATCACGTCGAGTCTGTTATTCATTCCACAAAGCAGCAAAGAACACTGTGGCAACAGAGCAAGGAATTGGACAGTATTTCGAAGACACCCTTAAGTGAGTACACAGCCAGATGCAGGAGAATGTATGCTACCATAACAGACATAATAAAAACTGTTCTTGAATCTTTTTCAAGCTGAAAACAACAAAATATTGGCCTAGTGTTCATTTTTAATAGAAAACAGACTTCTTGTAAGAATATCTAATATACCTAAGTATATAAGTAAATGTGTATGAATTCATGTGTACACATGTGTAGAAATGGATACAGGAAGACAACAGAGTCAGAATAAAGAAAAATGGAGAAAAAAAAGAAAGATTAGAAATATTAAACATGTATCCAAGAGTCTCCTCATTCTCAGGGAACCTTGCAGATTATATCAAACAAATGAACTACAAGACTGGTGTCAATCATGGCATTTCAATAGAGATCTGCATTATATCAGCATTCAGGTGCTTTTGATTGTGGAGAGAGTTTAAACCTCTCTCTACTGCACAGAGGGAAAGATCTTTCTACTCCGCAACTTCTCACAGAAAGGAGCTCATCAACCACTTGGGCAGTGCACTGAAGCAGCTGTGTGCAGAAGTCTGGAAGTACAAAAAGGAAGGAATGGTCCAATTTCCTGGCTGTTGTGTTTTATTCAGGCAAGGCCAAAGTGTTAACAAATCCAGCTACAGATTTTTGCTTATGTTAGTGCAGTAATCTGGAAATGCCTGATATTTCCATTGCCTACTGAGCCTTTGTACCAATATAGAGGACTCCAACCAACATTAGATAATTCAGAATTTGCAGGAAAAGTGAATCAAAATGAATTTTATCTTGAAAGACTCTGTTCCCTTCTTTGTATGAGTTTATATTCTCAGACATTCCTATTTGGGGGAACAAAACCACACAAGCAAACAAACAATAACAACAAAAAAGACTGTCAGGATTTACCAAGCTCATATTTCCAAAAGAGTTCTTCAACTTGCTGCATAGATGCAATGTTTCCAATGGATTTCCATAAGGTGTTTTCAGAATGTGCACGTCCTCATGTTGTGACTTACAAATAGAGAAACAAGGACTGCATCTATCCACAGAATAGCAAAAAGTATAAGATAGCAAAGGAAAACAATTCCACAAGAATTAATAAATTAATGTCTAGCTATTGATGGTGGAAGACCAGACTTAGTGACAGAAAACAGTCCTTGCAGTCATGTTGCTATGATTAATTGCTCTGTGTCAGTAATTTGTACCTGCAGTTGGTTAAAAAAAAAGGAGTGGGTGATTAAGTATTCTTTTAAAATGTTTTTTTTTCTGCTTTTGTCAAACTTTGATTTCTTTTTATTTGTTAGTTAATTAATCAAAATAAGTCATGACAATTTCTTAAATACTTTCCCCCACTATTTTCTCAACTCTGAAAATGTCAGATTCTCATTGTGTCAATGTATTTAAATATGAAAGAAGAAAATAACTCTTGCTTAAACTTTATCATTTTTACCTCTAAATTTTGGTTATTGTTAAAATGGGTTAAAGCAGAATTAACATCGGTTCTGGAAATCTACCGAACAGGGAGATTTTTGAGGCTATGTGACTTTTTTTTAGGGAAATAACGAACTCCTCAGACCAAGAGTAGATGAGTTACAAAAAACGATATAGTGAGAATTCATCATGGATATGGACATTGTGTAAGATCACAGGACTGGTCGTTCTTTTGTTCCCAAAAAGAAACAGGAATACTTTCTAGGGGGGGGGGAGGTAAAAAAAGTTTTATTTGCATATTTTTTACAGTTCTGTTTTCCTGTTTTTCAGACTGGGCACAAATGGGCAGATAAAATGACTACAAGTGCAATTGACAATATACAGAACAGAGTTAGATGAGGTGACTTATGACTTCACAGGTTCCCTTGCTTTTCTCATATTTCTAGCTGAACTTTTCAGAAGTTATTGACATCAGTTTAGATTTCGTTGCCATCAAGAGTCGCGGTAAAAATCCCGAGAACTTCCATCAGATTGATGTTAATGCACTAAATTTTAAGATGTTGACTTTCGTGAGCCATCTTCTGAAGTCATCCCAATACTTCTGTTGACTTCAAGTGACTTCAAGAGACCTTTACTAATATACTGAGGATACTTTACTAAGGATCTTGCTTATGACTTAGTTTGTGTTTTGTGAATCAGGTGGTATCCAGGAGCAGACCTCTGTTCTTTTTCGTTGGTTTTCCGTTATTTGTTATTTTTGTCTTTATCCTGAACACTGGCACCTGCATTTTTCATAGTGGATTTCCTTGGTTTTTGTATATAATTTAGTTCTTGTTCTGTCCAAATATACGAATTTCTTCTTTTCACAATTTCTCTTCACACAGTATCCCAAATAGTATTTCTGAGATTTTTGTCCTGAGCTCAACTGCTCCTTAAGAAAACAAATTTACAGACTCCGGTCTCAAAGCAAAGAAGCACTGCAATATGTTCTGAACATCACTGAGCTATTCCTCTAGTTCAATCATGAAATTCACTAGATAAACACCTAAGTGATTAATTAGCAAGTAGATGGACAGGTCTTGGATTTTTAAATCAACATTTCTATATTTTGATTTCTTATCAAATATTTTATTTATCGGTTTTCCAATAAAATTTAGTCATATTTCTGTTACATGTTACTCTCTTTGTTCTCTTTTCTCTCTTTACTATTAGTCATTATTTAACTTCTGTAGCTATGTTGTTCACAAGAATTTCTATAAAACTAATTCATACTGTGCTAGAGTAAATCAGTGCACTCAGTGGACTCTTTTTGTCAATGTCAAACACTGTATATGATACTGGTAACTTGAAGAGTATCTTAATCTCAAATTAGTCTGTGTACCTCCCCCAAAGAATGAACTCCTTCTCTTCAAAAGAGCACCATGTGCATCTATTTATTAAGTGACTATGTCATAAAAGTAAAAGTTATGTGTCATGTCCATCATGCTCTATTGTGTTTATTCACATATGATTGTTTATAGAGACTATATCTTACATTAATTATGTATGATAAAGATTCTTCCTTTGATCATCCTTTATACCATCCAGGATGTATTCAAGGATCTTAACATCCTTCTTAAATTGTGGGGCTCAGAACTACACAGAGTACTCGAGGTGAGGCTGCACCAATTCTGAATATAGAGGAAAAATCTCTTCTTAGCTTGGTATAGCGTGTTTGATGCACACCAAGATGTGGTTTGCCCTCTTGGCTTCCAGGGCACACTGATGACTTGTACTGAGCCTGCTGTTGACCAACATCCGCAGATCCCCTTCTGCAGGGTTGCTCACCAGACACACCACCCCCAGCTTGAATTTGTGCCCAGCATTACTGCATATTAGGTTCAGAATGCGGCATTTTGACTTGTTACATTTCATTCCATTAATCATTGCCCAATGCTCCAATCTATCTAGATCCTCCTGCAAAGTATCTGGTCCCTCAAAAGATTCAACAACACCTCCCAATTCACTGCCATCAACAAACTGGGTAATGGTGGGTTCAACTAGATTGTTGATAAATGTTGAACAGAACTGGCCCTAGGATTGAACCCTGAGAAACATCACTGCTGACCACTTGCCAGCCAGATGTAGCCACATTAGTTACTACCTTCTGACCTCCAATCAGTTCTTCACCAGTACACCATGAACCGTCTCATTCCACAGTTGGAGAAGAATGATGCTGTGAGGGACAGTATCAAGAGTCTTGCTAAAATCCAGAAAAAAATAGATCCACTGTCTTCCTTTGATCCACTAGGTGGGTGACCTTATCATAGATGGAGATCAAATTGGTTAAACAAGACATTTCCTTCGTGAACCCATGTTGACTGTGCCATATGCATTTCTCTAGACCTGTTACTTTTCTTACAGAGATATCACAGATCTGTGTTTCTCTCATCTTGATTTTTACATCGGTGTAGCTCTAGTGACAGTAATCAAGTTATTTCTTTTTTCTACTTGTTGACATTACAGAAGAACCAGAGCTCAGGTATTTAGTGGATAAGATCTCATGAGCTCTGTCTTAATCCTGTAGCCACATTTTCAACTTCTCTTCAATGAGCGGATAGGGTAAAACATCACACAGAGCTTTCAGTTTCTTCTGGGCTTCATAGTAGCCTCTACAGCTCCCATTCTCTTTTTATTAAGGGCAATGGCTATGCTAGCCTTCAATCCAGATATCACCGTGAAATATCTGAAAAGAAGTGAGATGCAATCAGACTCTACTTTGTCAGTGCTCAGAATTATTTTTTGGAAGAGATTGTTTCTCTCTTTGTTGGCCAGAAGAAGTTGCCTTCTAATTTAAGTATCTAATGTAGGTGTGAATATGCCTCTGCCACAGTGCCATGCTACTAATGTGCATGTTTCTCTCATGTTGCTGTTGATACTTGTGGGACACTCTTAAAGAGGATTTGCCAGATCATTTTCCCTTTCCTTCTTGAAAGACATAGGGAAGCCTTTCTATTTGTTTATAACTGTATTTTGCTTTGTTTAGTCCTGGAACTCATTTGTGCCTTCTTGTTTCTGATATACTCCCTCCAGCTTCTGCTTTCCTGCTGTGATTTCTGTTGCACATGTTTAAGCCCCAAAGGCAAAACTTGAATAAAATAATCATTGTCAGGGCACTAACTTCCATTCCCATCTCTGCTCATTATTTACACTCTTTGTGTTGCAAATTACACATCAGCAAAGGAAGCTTAGTTCAGTTTACCTACCTCAGAGTTATTCTCTGAGGTGTAATATGTTAATAAAGAGAAACAAGTAATTAACAACTAATAAATTACATGACTAATAAGTTTTGGTGTGCTTATTTTTTTTTCTTGTGGAGTACCTACATCAATTTTAATGCTCCTAATCACAATACACATTTAATCAACACCCTTTTTTAGTCATTTTGGGTGGTAAACAGCTTATTGAGTTTCAAGGACTAGAAAGTTCAGTGTTGAGCACAAGCCACTCCCTTAAATTCTAATTATTTGCAGGAGAACTCACCTCAGACTTAAGACAACTAGTTTAGATCACATGTCTAAATTTGATATAGGCAAGGTTGTGTAAAATGTATCTGTCCATTATGGATCAACTGCCATCTGTCTTCTGAAAGTACTAATTGCTTGACATCCAGCTACCATGTTGTTATAGTTATTCTATGAATTCACAGAATCACAGGATGTTTGGGTTTGGAAGTGACCTCTGGGGATCATTGAGTCCAACCCACCTGCTACAGCAGGTACACCTGGAGTAGATTGCACAGGAATGCATCCAGGTGGGCTTTGAATGTCTACAGAGAAGAAGATTCCACAACTTCTCTGGGCAGCCTGTTTCAGGGCTCTGTCACCCCCAAAGTAAAGAAGTTTCTCCTCAAATTCAGCTGGAACTTCTTGTGTTTCAGTTTGTGCCCATTGCCTCTTATCCTTGCATTGGGCACAATGAAAAGAATCTGGTCCATCCTCTTGACATCCACCCTTGATATATTTATAAACATTGATGAGATCCCCTCTTGGCCTTCTCCAGGCTGAATAGCCCCAGCTTTCTCAGTCTCTCCTCGTAAGAAAGATGCTTCAGACCCCTCAGCACCTTTGTGTCCCTCTGCTAGATTCCCTCCAGTAATTCCTTGTGCTTCTTAAACTGGGAAACCCAGAACTGGACCCAGAACTCCAGACTTGGCCTCACCAGGGCAGAGCAGAGGGGGAGGAACAAGCTCCCTCGACCTGCTGGTCACACTTTTCTAATGCATCCCTGGATACCATTTGCCTTCTTGGCCACAAGGGCCCATGGATGACTCATAGTCAACCTTCTGTCTACCAGGACTCCCAGGTCCTTCTCCACAATTCTGCCTTCCAGTAGTTCAACCCCTAACCTGTACTGGTGCATAGAGTTACTTCTCCCCAGGTGCAGGACCCTACATTTGCCTTTGTCAAACTTCCTTAGGTTCATCTCTGTGGAGGATTTAGTGTGCGATGATACACATTAACACCGACATGCACATTTATGTATGTATACTGAGTTCGTATGTGCATTAGATCCTGAGAGAAGCTGCTAGACTACATGATTGTTGGCTTCTATGACATGTAAAACCAAAAAACACTTGAGATATTTCTGTTAATCTCTTTTGTGCCTACTAAAAATAACTATTTTTATTCATTAGTTAGTATAGACAATCCTGGGATTTATTTCAGTTTTCTCTTTCATTTCTTAACCATCTTAGATTACTCTTAATTAGGTCTTTTCTCTCTTCAATACTCCAGCAACATAGCTGGAGAAGTAGTATATGGAAATATCCATAAACGTATAACAGCTATGGACCTCTGTTAAATATTCATGGACCATTATACGAGAAAGACTTCTATTTCCACATTTGGTAAGTATTTCAGTTTATAAAATGAATTTATGTAAGAGCTAATTGAGTTTTTTGTTTCTGTAGGTGGCTTTAAGTTCAAACTAAGAAGGAGTACTGTTTCCAGAAGGTGAAGGAGCAAAAGAAAATTACAAGTCAACATTTTAAAATCAGAATACTTAGTGTCAGACAATTACATCTAGACTGTTAGAATCTTAGTCCTTTATTTGTTTACCTTTACATGTTGATTTACAGCATTTTGGGGGTTGAAATGTTGCTTTCTTAGAAGAATCTTTTAGATCAGTTTTTGTTTCACCACTATGGGTTTCATGCTAGTTCATTCTGTAATAGAGACAAGAATGATGAGACAAAATACTTTGTCTTGTGTATGGAGGATAATTCCACTCGCCTTTTTCAAAAGCAGTTTGAAAAAGAAAAAACAAACCCAGAGTTTGGTTTAGCATTGAAACTAGAGCATATTGCTATAAGAATGCAGGAAACATCATTTAATTCTTTATAAATGCCTTTTGAATTAATTACAATTACCACTGTGTGCATAATGTACCGTATACTAAGAATTCACAGCAATCTTAACTACTTGTGAAGGTGAAGTTGTAGAACGTGTTATAAGAGAACGAAAATGGCTACTAACTTTTGAAAGGTTCGAAAAGCTGAGACACATAAAACTGGACTTTATACCTATTCCTAACAAACTTGAAAAAATAGGTTTTCTTAATTTTCTTCTGTTCCTATTTCTTTGCACGTAATTTGTTTTTCTTAGGTGCAGCCAGGCACAGTAACTCTAGACATAACACAGTCTGGTCTTAATTGTGTTTACATCTTAGATTAGGGCTTGATCTCATGCTTGGTGTAGTTGTTTATTTGGCTTCACTGGACATTGGATTTGGCCACAGGGACTTAATTCAGTGATGTACCTCTATGTGCTCCTGACTATAAATTCATGACAAGCTTCACTAACTCTTTTGAGACTATTTACATGCTAATAGTTAAATAAAAATATAGCAAAATTAAGATTTCAGAGACAAATTGCTGCAAATTTGTGAAGACATTGTTCCATTGTTCTGGCTTCACCTGCTGAAATTGCTTTTTACTAGCATATCAAACCAGGTACCTCATCTTGCTTTTCACAGCAGTGCGGGAACATACATCACATTCCAAAGAAACTAGTTGCACCCTTCACAGCAAACAAACATGCAAGTCTAACTGAACCCAATTTCTTGACTATTTACATTTCCCTAAAAACACCTTCGTTTTTTTTTCATCAGAGTGGTTCAACATCTTTACTTGCCAGGAGTCATGTTATTTTCTGTTATACAGAGTGCTGTATGGAAGAGTTACTTAGGCTGAGCATGGATATTCACTATCCACTGGTGTATTTACTCTATGTCCAAAAGAGCAACTGGTGTTCAGTTTCTCATCCCTGCCAGATACTTCGTGTCCCTGCATTCTCTCAAAAACATTAACAAACACAAATCTTCTATGCTTATCAACTAGTGTCTACACTCTGGTCTTCGCGTCCTTGTGAAATCTGTTCTCTTCAGGACTTTAAATCATCCATTTGACAAAACTACACCTTTTATTAGTTGAACTTGACGAAACTGTAAAATGCTAAGATGTTGCCTACAGCATTCAGAAAATAATACCTGTGCAGTTAAATAAGTAGGATGAAACACAACTCCTAGTATTTGGGGATTGTTTCAGTAAGCAAGCATTGTGACAACTCAAAGGATAGGTGATATACAGAAGAAAGCTGGTGGTCTTATGGAACTAGTTTATTAATTTGGGATACTTTTTGTGAAGATCCCTTCTGGCTTTTGCAGTAAATCATACACTGCAGTTCCATGGGTACTTTGTCATGAAGATGCTGTTGAAGATCCACCAAAATCTCTTGTCAGGGAAGATTACAAGAGGAGAAATGACAAATAGCTGCCTCATGATGAAGAATATGTTACTTACCTGGAAATTAATCTAGGGAAAACATGCATTAGATTGATGAAGTTTTGAAGATCACCACAGATGAAAAGGAGAATGAAATGAAGGTATGAAAGATGTAGCTTCCTGCAAAATTGGAAAAAAAGCAAATTCTGATCTTCGATTAGCTTCACCGTAAATCAATGGTACAATAAAAGTTTCGGATGTGACCTGCTCTGAGCAGGAAAGATTATCTTACTTTCTTTACACAGACATTAGTCTTTTAACAGATCTGAAATAGGGAAATATAAAATAAAACCTTTCTAACTTGAACACCCTACACAACTAAGTGTACCATTGAAAATCCACATACTCTTTCAAATCTAGAATCTTCCTTGTGTTTCTGAATTTTAGGTGAGCTCCCCAGAGGCTGTGCAGAACAATGTAACTTCTTGCAATTAAACATATGCTGCTAACGCACATTAATATTTTGGGTCATGTGAGCAGTGTTTTGCTCCGTGCCTAATATTGTGTAACCTGACAAAAAGGCTCAGGACAAAGTTATAACTCTTTTAAGCACTCACACAGTGATCCATGAGGTTTTTTTGGATGCAAAACTCAGGTTATGTCTTGTTTTAATCCTGAAATATTAGCAGTAGTTTCATTTCCAGGACTGCAACTTGGGACATTGACAGCTGGAAAAACATTCACTAAAATCTGGGAATAAATAATACAATTTGTTTATTTTGTTTTCAAATACCATGCCAGCCTGTTAATTTGGGGGCTGCTCAGATGAAACTTTAAATGTCTTCTCATCTTTATCTGCAGTAACATTTTCAACTGATTTACCGTGATAAGCAAAAATGAATTAGAAGCACTGTTCTTGTTTCTTCTTTTAATTCAAAAATATTCATCCGTAAGGAAGCACCTGACTCAGGCTCAGTCAATAGTCTAGCCACACTTAAGATTTTATATTGAACAATTTAAAACTTCTCTGCTTCAGTATTCCTGTCTGTAAATAGGGGAAGGAATACTTGATTATGTCTCAGAGATGTTCAGAAGATTGGTTAACTCATTAGTCCCAAATTTTGCAAGATGTGTTCTTGTATCCAGCCTTTTTGCCTGTAAGTCTGACTATGCAAATCCATAATGGCATATCCAATCCCTTGCCTCGTTGTAATATTCAGTATTTCTAAATGATCTGTCTTGCCAGACTAAAAGTCTATATGCAGCAAGGACTCTCATCTTCTGTAATTAGTCCAAGAGCTGTAGTGGAACTAGTTGCAGAAGTAATGCTAATATGCTTTATCCCTTTGGGAGAAATTCTCCCAGCTACATGTTGCCGGTGAGCCACGTAAGTCCCTCTTAAATCTTATTTTGAGGGCTTTAGTGGGATTTAGGAGGTGCAAAACCCTTGTTCTGCATTCTTACACAAGAAAGAATTTTATTCTTGAGTTATATTTAGGACTTCAAAAACTGTAAAGTCCTATAAGAAAAGTAAATTGTTATTATTTTAAAACATACATTCACAATTTGTACACTGAAATACATATTCTACTTCTGAAATTATATGCATGAATTCACATATTTTCCATGTATTTATTTTTGAAAATGTAGTTCATAACTCTTTCTATATTTTTGCCAATTCTTCCCTTACTCCTTTTCCTCTTTTTTAGTAACCTAACTTCTGCTTCAGTTTGCGTATTTGAGTATACAATATTTCCGCTTGACCTCTGAAAATAAAAACTCACTAAATTCCTAGCAGGATTATTTCTTTTCTCTTTCCTTGTGTTTGTTGTTGTTGTTGTTGTTTTTTCCCCTTTCTTTTCTTTCTGTTTTTTGTTTTGGTTTGGTTTTGGGTTTTGCTTTGTGTTTCTTTTTTTTGTTTTGGTTTGGTTTTGGGTTTTGCTTTGTTTTTTTTTTTTTTTTTTTTTTAGCTTGGGACTGTGATTTGAATAACAACTGGGAGAGAAAGTAGAAGTTCTGCAATGCTTTTCATAAATGAAATTAGCAAGTTTTACAATTTAAAAGTTCTATTTGTAATTCTAAAAACCTTTTCCATTCCCCTTACTTGGCTTGGGGCATGAATTTAAGGGGGAGATATTTGCTTTGCTTCTTGTTAATGGATAAGAGATAACTAAATGCTGAATTTATGAAATACATGCCTGTTGTGAGTTTTATGCATAAGAAACATATTAATAACATCTCCAGATCTTAACCGAATAATATCTGTAAAGTTAGTTCACCACATATGGGAAAAAATCTACATTGTTTAACTCTACGAGCCTTTTAAACGATATCCACAAGTATTCAGCATTAAAACCTTCCCTTGGAATTTGAATTGCAAATGCTGAATTTTCCATCCAATGTTCTAGTCTGTCACACAGTCAGAAACAAGCTTTGAAAGGAAAAACAAAAAGAAGTTTCAAATATAATTAGAGTGAAACCTTTTGCAACAGTATTGCATGAAACAAAATCTACCAATTTTAAAGTGCAAATTATCTAAGTCCTGGAATGCTGTTAAGTGATTGGAGCCCAAGGCTCATGTGTATTCTGACGGCAACACTACAGGACTTCGTGTAATTAGAAAGATCACCTTGCCTCTCTGTAGTTACTTCTGTATTTCCAGAGATACCTGTCTAGATGGCATTTTCAGACATAACAATTAATATCATTAGTTACAGCAGCAATTTAATTACGTAAATAATGTTAGTAATGCTTTTTAGATAGTATAGTTGGCTGTAAAGTCCACAGAAGTGTTGAAATCTAGTCGTCCCTCAGATGAGCCAGTTCAAAAAAAAATAAAAATGGGTCTCATTTGCCTAACACTGGTGTATAGCTTGCTCATGAATGCGTGTCACTAAGCACTGACTCAGACATCTAAAACAGATGGAAGACATTTCTGTCTGGATGTCTTCAAAACAACCTTCCAGTTTCCCCTGAACAGTCTAATTTAGGCACTTATTTTAAAATGTTACTTTTTCTTGCCTAAAATTTAATTGTAAGCTAGACACAAAAGTTTGGCAGTATTGGAAGACATTTTGCTCTGTCAAGGTGGTTAGATAATCCTTTGAAAAGGCAGATGTCGTTAATCCATCTGAGGAGGTGGTTAGAGTCAATATCAGGCATTTTATGGACTAAAAAATCTCTGGTATGGTAAAAGCTGTCTCTCTTTTACAGCTTCCAGGGAAAATTGGTATGCTCCTTATGAAGCAACGTTGTAAGTCTTCTTCAAGCTTTGATCTTTTTTTTTGTATTAGAACTGTTGAGATAGGGAGGAGGGTGGAGAGGAGATCCGTTATTTTACTTGGCAGCAAAGTCAGAAGCTTTGATGCTGTTATTTATGATTCAGTAACCTGCCTTTGGTTCCCTTTAATCTTCATAAATATTTGCATCTCACCCCTTCACTTTCTGCTGTGGGTTTTAACAGCTTGAAAAACATCCTTTCTTTGCAAACCTCTCACCCAAGCACGTGGTTATCCCAGAAATATGCTACTAGAACTCCCTTGTCTATGGTGCCTTCTCTTTGTGACCTGCATGTCTGCTTCCATGAGTAACACGAAAGACTGAGGCTAGACTTGTTCTCTTGCTTTACAGCCCAAGTACACCATCTCTGTCTCCTCAATACTATGTTATTACAAATCTGGACGTATCTTCTTTATTTGCATTGACATTTTCAGGTCCTATCTTCAAGGCAGTATAGAAGTCCACCTTAGCAATTCAGTTCTCTTTTCTTCTGTTTCTTCTCCTGTTCTTCACATTGCCTTAAGATCTGACATGCTAATTTCACTCCAAACTTTTAACTTTCTTTGTTGTGCACTTTCTATTACTAGATTACTTTTACTCTTCTCCTCACCTCACCTTTTCTCTTTCCGATTCTATCTTCTTCTTCAACTATGGTAAGAAAATAATACTTTTGAACGCATTTTAATCTGTCATAAACAATATGATTTATGTATACTGTGTACCTCACAAAAATCAACCATTCCATCAATGATATGGAGTATTCTAGCGTGGTTTTACAAAACCACCTATGTTTCTTTTAGGTTGTTTGGTTTTGGTTTGGTTTGGTTTGGCTTGGTTTTTTTTTAGTATGTTTTACATTAAATGTATGAACTAATTTGGAGTTCATCTCCTGATTTTTATGATTCTTTATCTAAATATCAGTTTCCAAGACTGAAGTAGTAATCAAGAGTCCATTTATAGTCAATGACAGGAGAAAGGAACATCTACAGGAAGACCTCTGGCCATTTAAAACAGGGATCTAATCTTATGAGTTGAAGCTCTTTATGGTGGTTTCTAACTTTTTCTATTGATTATCAAGGGAGAATGGACACCAAATTCTAATAAGATTATCAAAGTTATGAGAGATGATTGTCTGTCCTGAATAGGAAGCAAAAGGGATTTGTTCTGCAGTATTAAACAGTGATGTGAGAACACTGTGCTTCTTCAGCATCTGCAACATTTCTTCCCTCAAAAGGCAACCTGGAAGCATATGCCGCCATCTGTACCCATGTGCATCTGTAAGCAGGTTTCTTTTGTAAGACTTGAATGCAATATGACTTGGACAATAAACATGTGAATAGCTGCAACCTGAAAGGCACCCTTCCTTAAAAAAAAAAAAAAAACAAACTCAACCAAACAAACGAAAAACCACCTCCCTGATAATGGGACTAAGAACTGGAAGAGTGCATGGTCAACCTTAGTGGGTCAGAGGCTATCTCCTCCTCTCAGAGAAGTCTCTGCATTTTTACAACACACTAAATAATAATAAAGGGAATAATTGATTGAGACTGCTTTTTTCTTTCAATAATCCAAGTGTGTATAGAAACACTGTGCTTTTATGTTGGCATAATATTGAATGCTAGTAGATATCAGACAGACAGCTTAATAGGTTAATACTGTATTGTACATTCATAGTCCACAAGGCTTGTATAAATGCATCACCAACATGGAAAATCCAATGGAATTTCCGTGCCATCAGCCCATGAGATTACATTGACATTTCCATTTCAACAAATAATAAAATCCATAATCTTTATGCAGCCAGTGCCACACTCCATATGTTACCCCTTATTTTATTAGCTCTTTAACTTTGGTTTAATTTGATACACAGAAAACAAAGTCTCATTCTCATCGTGAATCAAAAAACAACAGCAGTGATAATAAAAAGACTTCAGTTTTGATCAAGAATCACAATTCAGTTATTATAGTCCTTCTTTTGTTAATGACCTTGCATTTCTAGTCCCTGTATTGTGTCTACTTTTGAAACAGTAGTATTGACTGAACACTTTTTCATTCTGAGCTTCCTTTTTTTCTGTCTGGACAGAACCCAAGGCAATACAACTTCTCTGTTATTAATTTGAATTCACTTGAGTTTGGTCTGGAGAATTTTAGTAGTTTCATTGTGTATTGCAAAGCGTAAGTTTAGATTTTTGTTTGAATAATGTTTCATTACTATCACTAAGATGTGTTGGGATTTTTTTTTGGTGTGTTTGTTTTTCTGCATACCACAGGCCGTTGCTCAGCCTGTGTTGCACACCAGCTTTGGTATTTAAGATCAAATGAGAGGTGCTGGACTATCACCACTAAAATTTACTTCTCAGAAATATCTGTTAGGGATGCAAATAGCTAAGAGAAGAAATCAAGTAAGGTAGGAAAAAGTGATCAGCCACAGATTCATGCAAAGGAAGGTGAGAAGAAGAGGGAACAAGGTACTGAAGAAGTGTAATTCGCTGTTTCCAGTAGGGTGATGAGTTTCAGCAGTTGACCTTGTGATCCAACTGTTATAGCCAGATTTATCCTTCCTAATATCCCATTTGTTTCTTGGGAGCACTGAATTTAGGCTCCTGTTCAGCTGTGTTCTTTCTCCTGTCCATGGAAGGAAGAAATAAGTACCTCTGAAAGACAATTCAGTTTATTTTAGATCTGACACAGCATCTGCACCTGCCTTTTTTCTCTCCATTGAATGTAATGGGAAACTAGGATGACTCTATGCCTCAATTAGATAACTTTGTTAAGTGACAGTCAGAATACCTTCATCTAACCTTCAATGGGTAACCAGTTCACTGAAACTACAGCAGATACAATGATGATAAGAGTTAGTAAAAACAGAAAATTGAAACTGCAAGAACCTCAGGCAGAGTCGTTAAAGTCATGATCCAGGGTTTCTGAGACATGTCTATGTGAATGGTGGATATGATAAAGTAACTGCAGGAGCATTGCACCTTTTAGAATATCAACAGATACTCTAAGACATCTCAAAAAGTAATAAATACCTACTATTAGTCAACATAAAATTTTCTATACACAAGATGTCACCTTTTCCTGTACCATTCTTCACTAAATTACAAGTAGAACCCAAAGGGGCAAGGGGAATATCTTCACAGTGTTTTTAAAACTATGCTGCACTTCTTGAAAACTAAAAATTGCAGAATAGTTAGGCTGCTAGTATACCTGCCAAATGATGGTAAATATTTTCTTGTTGATTGTTTGTATTACTTTGTGTATTACTTTCAAGGCTTTGTGTCTTCTGTTGTCCCTTCATTATAAAACCCAAATTCATCATTTTTCATAGCACTCACTGAAAAAAGGCATTTAACTTTGTTTTATAGTCATACATGGGTAACTTTCTTTTCAACAAAGAGAAAAACACACCATCAAGAGGAGGTGTGTGTTCAAACCTGAATGTTCATCTGGAAGTCCTTATTTCTCTAAGAGTGTAGAGCAAGAGTGCTCCCAAGACAGCTAGGCACCTCATTTAGGAATTACAGTAAGGGATCTAAGGCTAGAGGAAGTTAATCTGGATGTAAGCATTTAGAGACAAAAATGCATTTTTCCTATGCTAATATAGCATATAGATAATGAAGTCTATTCCATGATTGCAGTTAAGTGTAATAATAATAAAAATAATACAGAATAATAGTAGTCACAAATTCTCTGGAAATGTCCACTTCACCTATCTGTAGTAATATTACTGAATTACAAAAAGGGAAAGAATTGTGAAAATTCCATTATAAATAGTGTACATTTTCTCTGTAAAATTTTTTCAGATGATTTTTTAATTGCCAACTATACAGTCTTAGGCAGGGACCTGAATAAAGATTTCCTCATCATACCTGACAGTTTTGCCCTTGCACCAGGTGGAGGAAGAACACAGGAACATAGGAACTGCCACACCAGATCAGACCTGCAGTCCATCTAGTCCAGTCTTCTGTTGCTAATATTGGCCAGTGCCAGATGTTTCAGAGAAAGGTACAATAACCCTTCCATAGATGTAGTCAGACTTTCCCCTGTGAAAATCTTGTCCCAGCCCTCTGTACTTAATGATTTTGGGCTTGAGATATGCATTTTGAAGCATGAAGGATATATTCCAGACAGATAGAACGTATCTGTCCCCAGATTACCCTGATTGCACGCTGATTGTAAAAAAATATGATTTCCCTCTCTCTACAAGCTTCGATTCACCTTAGAATACTTTAGAAACTTGATAGTGGCACCTAAGGCAGAAGTCAAATCACTCTCAGCTATCCCTGAAGTTAATGACACAGGAAAAGACCTCTAAGTACTCAAGTAAGTAAAGAAAATTTAGGTAAAGATAAATTAACCAGTTGAGTTTTCAGGTAAATGGCACTGAAGACTCTCAACAGCTATTCAAAAGACCACAGCTTTCACTGAAAAGGTAACCACAATAAAAGAAGGCAGCGAGGAATTATGCTGCAAAGAAACTTAATATTTAATGAGTTACACAAGGACCAGTCTCTTGTCTAATACTAGCAATATTTATATTTACAATTTTTGCCTCAGAAGTATGAGTTTGATGATGGAAATTAAAGTTCAGTTCATCTCATTTTAGACTCTCAGAAGTCATCTGCAAATTTGGTATAATTACCCAGGTGCCCCCTTACAGTCAATGGAGAACTGAGAGTCGGTTATTTACATTCATATTGATCATCTTCACGCTCAAGCTTTAGACTACTTATGTATCTTGCATATATGTCCTTTAATATAATTTCAAGATCGTGTTGGATCAGAAGAGTGGCCAAGAACATATGCATGATTTTCAGATGACTCAAGTTAAATGGGATGGATGTCCCTTGGATTTCCTGATGAAGAAAAATTTGAGGCACCTCCAACATGGAGGAAGAACTGTGATAGAAACAAGTCAATGAGATTGAGTACTAAATGAAAAGTACTGTGAAATTTGGGTCTATACAATGTAATTGGGAATTAGAATTGATAATTCTTCTACAAGCTGGGAGGCTATCAATTAGAAATTACAAAGAAGGTTGTATCACCAGTGTGATACAACTGTGAAAGAGACTAATGTAATCTTAGACTCATATTTATCAAGCAAAACATTTTAAGTACCATGTGCTTGAGTAATTTTATTTGGATGTTGGTATCTTATGCTGGTCAACCTTTTTTCAATAAAAGTTCAGAAACATTATTAAAGCAAGGTTCTCAAAAAAAAAAAAAGAAAGAAAGTAGTTTTACACAAAAATAATTTGGCTTAACCATATGAAGGCTGAGAGGGGACTATGACTTCATTCTATAAATCTAATGATAAAAGGTAGTAGATATGAGAATGGAATTTAAAGAAAAGAAACAGATAACATAAAAATAGATTTAACAAAATTAAGTTTCAACTGAAAAATTAAAACATATATGCTAATTTTCTGAGTTTTGAAGTTGTAGAACTAACTGTTGGTAGAATCAGAGTGGGTAAAAATAATTTTAAGATGTGAAATGGTATTTTTATACACAGGGCAAGATGACATGGCCATATTAAATTGAGCTTGACTGTTTATTTCAGATATTATTTTCAGCCCTCCATTTTTACAGTTGAGCTACCTTTATAATTTTTATTAATTTATTAATTTCCACAATATTTTTATAAAGTTTGTCAGTATACTGTTTGCATTTTTTAGATAAGAAAATAAGTTATACAGAACTACTAGAGAAAAACAGGGCACTGATCAATTCCTGGAAAGTGCAGATTAACACCATACTGCTGGGCAGTCCTTTTTTTAAATTTTCAGAGAGAAAGGGAAGTGGGGAGTGAGGCAGGGAGGAATGGAGGAATAGAGGGAGGGGGAAGAGAAGGGGGAGAAAGGGAGAACTGCTTGTAGTTGTTACAGAATCAGGAAATAGATGTGAAAGGCCAATTGTCACATTTCAAACATGAGCCAGTAAATAGAACGGCCCAGACTTCATTGATTTTATTTTCAAGTAGCATAACTTTTAATTCAGTCCTACTGAATGCTTTGTATTGGCAATGTTCCATTCTTTTTTCTCTTCTTTTTCAACACACAAATACCAAAGCAGACACAACCGTGTTCCAGCTTTCTGCATCTAGATCATCAAAGTGTTGGATGAGAGGAAGGTGCAGGTATTTTGGTCATGCCAAGGTTCTTGGGATTCTGTTCAGAAGAATGAAGATAAACTCATGGTACTATGAACAAATCTGGAATGTTAGTCTGCTTTCACACATTCAATTATGTCTCAGTATAAGACCAAGAAGCAAGACTCTTCAACCACTGTGGCATAATGAGACAAGTAATTTTTTTCAGAACCTTAATTTTCTGGATTGTTTAATGTTTGAGAGCAGAACTGACATTCTAGTTGCAGCTCATTCAGGGTAGCAGCTACATCGTCTCACAGGGATCTTACGGTTGTGAACCAGAGCAACTTCAGCCATCTAGCTGCCTAAAATATATTGATGGATATCTCTTGTCCCCCTTTGGCATATGGCAGTTTTAGATGAAGAAAGAAAAGGAGACAGGAGGTGATGTTGAACCAGACAGAAGTTTTTATTAAGCAAGAAGAGGAACACATCAAGAGACATGAGGCAGCTGTGAGTATGCCAGCAGCTGCATTTGCTCTCTGAATAGACGAAAACATGAAAATGACAAAGCTTTCCAAAAAAGCAAAAATTTGGGAATGTCTGATTGTTAATGCCTTCACTATTTTCCTTCTAAGATGGGCTAGGGACTTCAAAGCAAAACAACAGGCTCTTTTTACCCCTGAAAAATCTTTACTTTTCACCCTCATTTTTATGTTGCAGATTTGTTTGCATGGCAAATTTATATTCAGTCTCAGATATAAAAAAGTAATAATTTGCAATTGTTTTCACTGTCTACAGGGAACTCTTTGTGTTGTCTGAGGACTCTCAAAGCTTCTATATTGCAACAATAAACATTCTAGTGAGCTATTTTGCTGTGTTGCATACAGACAGATGGATACATTGGATGCACATCTTTATTTTCTTTGGTGTTTTAGTGTCTGTCCATCTCTTTTTCTTTTTAAATTCCAAAGCATCATTAACATTCAACAACTCCATTAGAAAGTCACAGGCAGTAAGAGCCCATCTGTGCCATTTTAACATTTAAGGAGGAAATAAAAGAGTAAAGTGGACAGGTGGAGTAGACAGCAGGAAACAGCACCAGGCACACAGCAGGTAGGGAGCTCAGCAGAGGAAAATGCCAGACATTTAACAGGTAAATGGAAGGGCAGCTGAATTTCTATGCCAGTCCATAGAGAGTACAGTGAGGGAGTAGTGGCTGACAGAAATAGGAAGATGTCACATCTTCTAGAAAGAACACTTGTTTTCTTCGAGAATATTAACTCAATTAACCCATCTTCTGAATAATTATGATTGTTAAACAACTTGAGTCTTTTATTTGATATAACCTCTGAGAGGCTTTGATGCATATGGTCTGATCTCCATGGAGCTTGGAAAGAGATATACAAAAGGGACATGTTAAGGAGAGATGACAAGGGAGAATGATGACCCACAAAAGGAGGCAGGGATGGGCTGGATTGTCAATGAGAGGGTGATTTGGACATGACATCTCCTAATGAACAAAACAAGGCTGTATGTGACATATGAACACTGGAACAGGCTGGCTAGGGGGGTTGCGGAGTCTCCTTCTCTGGAGACGTTCAAAACCTGCCTGGACACCTTCCTGTGTAAACTCATCTGGGTGTTCCTGCTCTGGTGGGGGGATTGGACTGGATGAGCTTTTGAGGTCACTTCGAAACCCTGACATTCTGTGATTCTGTGATATGTCAATCACATGCACACAAACAAGAAAGTGCCAGCACAACAGCATTATGGAGAAAGTTCTTCATACCTTTTCAGGAAAATTAGCACATCTGGGTGCCTCTCTGAAATGTCTGTACGTGAAAGCACATAGCACGAGGAAAAGGCGGGAGGAATTAGAAGGCTTCATGCAGTTGCAGCCTCATTAAAATCACAGGGAAGTGATGGAAGAGTTTACATGCAAGCTCTTTAGGAAGGACAGGCAGGGATGACGAGGAGGAGGAATTGCCCTTGATGTGAAAAAGCAGTGGGAATGCCTGGAGCAATGCCTAGGAGCAGACAACAAGACATCTGAGAGCATGTAAGTTATGATTAGCAAGCACATTAACATGGGTGACGTTGTGGCTGTCTGCTACAGGATGCTTGATCAGGAAGAAGTACATGAGGTTTATACTTTCCAAACTCAGATGATTGAGGAGCTGATGACAGGAGATGCTCAGCTAGACCTCATGCATACAAACCAGGAAAAGCTTATAGGGGAGGTGAAGGTCAGGGACAAACTTAACTGCAGCGACCATAAGCTGGTGGTTTGCAGCATCCTGAGGGGAGCTAACAAGGCAAATAGTAAGATAACAGCCCTGGACTTCACGATGGCAGACTTCAGTCTTTTTAGGAATGTGCTTGGAAGAATCCCAGAGGATACGGCCCTAGAGAGAACAGAGGCCCAGTCAAGCTACCTGATTTTCAAAGATCACTCCCTTCGAACTTAAGAATGCTGTATCCCAGCCTGCACAAAATCAAGGAAAGGTGGCGGTAGGGCCATGTGGATGAGTAAGGAGCTCCTGACAGACCTCAAAAGTAAAAATAAAAGTGTAGAAGTTGGAATCAAAGTCAAGTCCTGAAGGACAAATACCAAAGCTCTCCAAGTCTGCAGGGATAGGGTTAGAAAAACCAAAGCCCACGTGCAATTTTATCTGGTAAAGGACACCAACAACCACAAAGGCTGCTGCAAGTATTTTGGTCACAGAAGGCATACTAGGCAAAACATTGGCCTGCTGCTGAAAGAGGCAGGGAAAGTAGCGAAGAACAGCATGGTAAAGGCTGAGATATTTAATACCTTCTTCACTTTCTTTTTCACTGTTAAAATTTGCCTTCAGGAGTCTCACACCCCTGAAACCAAAGAAAAAGTCTGGAACAAGGCAGACTTTTCATCCATGGATGAAGATGAGATCAGGGAACATTTAAACTGGACACACGCAAGTCCAATGTACATTCTTTATCTTGACTTTAGCAAGGCTTTTACACTGTCTTACATCCTAATAGACAAACTGATGAAATACAGGCTAGATGAGTGGACAGAGAAGTGGACTGAGACTGCTGAACTGCTGATAATCAGTGATACAAAGTCCTGTTTGACGCTGGTTCTGTGTTTTGACCAAATGAGATACTTGAAAGCATCTCTGGCAACTTGAAAGAGGAGCCTACTGGAAGCACATACTCAAGGATCAGACAAACAAGAGAGATACAAACTCACTGCTTCAGTGGATATACAATGGTGTCTCTAGCTACCTTTGGACAAGTCTCTTGAAGTCAGTGGAATCAACTACTGTTACCAAATACTGTTGAGAGTTGAAGATTGAGGTTAATAAATATATCAAGTGAACTGCAACAAACTTCTTGTTACAACTGTGTGTATAATTAACAGAGTAATGGTACCATGTTGGGTTTTTTTGTTGTTTTGTTTTTTTTTCCCTGACAGAAAAACAACTGAAAGCAGTACCCTCCAACATCACACAAACAAAGGAACAAGGGAGCAGCATGACTCAGGTGGTCTGAGACAGCTTTCTGATGTGTTTATCTGTCCTAATTGAAGAGAAATCTTCAGGTGTCTCTTAATTCCTTTAATTAGTTCTAAAATTGGGTGGATGAAATCCAGACCTGAGTTTCTTCTCCTTTACTTGAGGGTGCTCAGTGGCTTTATACTAAACATATATTGGTTTTATAAGTTTAATTTGTTTTAAAACAGATACTACCTAGATTTTGGACTCTTCCTTGTACTTGTGCAGTACTAGACTACAGCTCGAGTCCTGGCCTTTATTTTTGCACCACTCTTAATATCTAGGAAATGGTAGGCATGATGACTCTAAAGCTTGGCATTGCTGCAGAAATGTTCCTGTTGACAAATACACGCCAAGTTTGCCGTCACTTGGCTTCACCCCTGGAAATTGTCGGAAACAGAAGAATAAGACTCTGTTAATTTATCCTTCTTGGTGGGGGCAACATAATTTGTCCCCTTGCCACTTGGCTGTTCTTGCATTCTGGCATGCCATCTCCAACTGTGTTTGCAATGCAGCATGATGGTTGTGTGGTCTAGAGTTTCGCTAGCAGCTGCTGATCACTGACTGGCTACTGAGGCAGGGTACTAAGGAAGAGGACAAGAACTAAAAGGCTGTCATCTGACGAATTATTCCAAGGGAAAAAGCATAGGCACATGGTAGTTTCAACCTGAGAGACTCTGCAGAGAATCCTAGAATGGGAAGTAGAAATGTATGACTAACCCAAACAGCATATTTATTAACAGTCCTCATCCTCTTCAGTTATCCTTCTGCAGTTATATTAAAGAATTGTTTGTCCATTCAAGTTTTTAAACTCCTAGTGTCTCCACAAGAAAAGAGCAGTAACATATCTGCCTGAGGAAGTAGCAGAGCACTCTTCCTTTGTGACATATTGGTTTTTAACAATGGAACACAACACTGTCTACATACTGTTTCCTATTTTTCATAATGTTTTTATCGATGTATAGACCTAGAAATTAAAAATCTAGTATGGCATGTGTTATTATATTTGATGTAATTTTCTTTTCCTCACAACCAGCTTTTGGATGTGTCCAATTGTATGACAATATCCACTTCCATTTTTTAAAAAAATAAGATGATCACCCATGATTATTGAGAAAAACAAAAATAAAAGAATCTCCAACTACAGTTCATTCAAATGTGATATAAACCAAGATAAATAGATTCAAAATATGAAGTCTATTATTGCAAATTTTATTTTTATATATTATAAATACAAAAATAGTGTAAAACATCTCATTTTTGATCTAATAAGTGGATGTGTGAAGCTGATTTGTTGGGTTTGGTTGTGTTAGGCAGTGTTGAATGCTAGTGATATAATTTCTCACATAATTTGTAGGTAAATGCTAATTCTTTCTGATTTTCTTAAATATTCTCTATACAAGATCTTTTGACACTAATGAGGGAAGAGAAGAAGCAAGGAAATGGAGNGCGGAGGGGAAAGAGGGGGGAGGGGAGAGGAGAGGAGAGGAGAGGAGAGGAGAGGAGAACTCAGTCTTACAGGGAAATTTCTGCTTTGAATCTGTATTTTTTAGTCAGTGTTAGTCTCAATCTGTTAAGCAAGATTCATCACAGGTTACTGTAGGCTCTTAATTGCAGTGTCTACATTAGGAAACTACTTACTTTATGCTTTTACCCTCTTGAATGGAAAAACATAGACCACATCGGGGTCTCAGCTGGGTTTTCTCTCCCCAGGGGACGCTTAAACAGCACAAAATTATTAACTGCGATTTAAGAAAGTCCATTTGGTACCTAAGTTAATTTTCATTATTCTGTCCCTAGAAGAGCCCACGTTTCATATAGCGTCACTATCTCATAACAGCTAATTTAGAGAATAATACTGGTATGCGCCTCATCCATAGCTAGACTACAAACTAGCATTGTAATAATGGGAACATTATTACTCAATATCAGCCTCAAGCTCTTGATTTTAATCTAAAATGACTGAACTCAATTTAGCAATTTGGGTGTCTAATAGTGCTTTGTATTTATACACTGTTTTTAAACAGTGTTTACTGTCTCAAAGACCATGGTGCATAGATGTAGATTCTTTCTTTTTTTCTGTAGGGTTTTCAACAAGTCTTACACGTGTCAAAAGGAAGCAACGGTATTCACAGACTTAATTGGGTTGTTGTGCCACTTGGTACAGCATTGAACATTTCTGCAGTGCTCTGAGCTTTTAAAGAACATGAAAATGTAATTCAGAATAAAAAACAGTTTGGGGATCTCTGAGGGTTCTGTAACACTTGAAGAAGCTTATAAACCATGAAAGAAAATTGTTCACAAAATTAATTTAAGACTATTGTCAACCTGTAATGGGATACAAAAAACATTCAGGCAAACATTGCTAAACCTGGTGTCATGATTCTTCTCCTAAGAAGAACAAACTGCAACTAGACTGAAAAAGACACTGCTGAAGTCAGAATTTAATCAGAACATCAGAAAGAGAGGGGAAACAAGGATCCCCTTTAGAAATAAAAACAAATATAACAGAATTATTAACAACATCTCTATGATGATTTTTATGGTTATCAATCTACACTAGCTCATGGAATTGTGGCCTTGCTGTGGCTGGTGATATATGTACTCAGCAGGACATCGTCCCTGCCCAGAGAGTCAACACTATAAGTAGACAGGAAAGACGTATTATACTTCCCATTTCCTAGATGGGTAACTAATACATGGAGAGATTAGGTGACTTTTCCAAGGTCAGTGCTAGAGTCCAGAACTTCTACAGCATATTCAGATCCTGAGTAGGCTCTGAAGGTAAATATAATCTTAATTTATTTTAAGATATGAGGCATAAAATACTTCAAAATACTGTTTCAACACTTTCTAAAACTGTCTGCTACTGTTACAGCACTTAATTGCAAGTAAAGGTTACTTTCAGCTGCGAAGTTGAAAGAAGTCTGCCAGCCTTTGAAGAAAAACCTACTGCTGAAGTAGGTGTACATTTGGACGACAGTTTGCAAAGACAGATAAACTGTCAGACAGACTGATTAACTGACAGACAAACAGACAGCTCAGGTTGTTCAAAGTCAGATCTTATTTCCCTGTTGTCTCCTAGAAGTGATTTTTCTTTTTTTTTCCTTTTTTTCCACCCTTGCACAAGGGTCTTCTGCTAGAAAAGTCAAAGTACGTGTGTGTGAAAATACAGGTAGTAACTTAAAATGGAATAAAAAATCTAAGCCAGCATTCCCAGGATAAATCTCACAGTATTTCTTTTCATTCAGATAAAGACTGAACAGCCAAATCACAGCTTGATTACTCATGAACTTTCTTTTATGTTTATTGCTTGTCTGACATACTCCTCCTCATATATTAGCCCTATTTTCAATGTCTGGAGACAGTACAAGTGGCCAGGTCTCCAGGCAACACTCTCAAAAACTTTAGATTTCATATAAATCGTATGTCATATTTCGTCATTCCCATTCCCATTTTGATCTCCCAAACTTCATAGGCCATCTCAATAGATGCCATTGTTCAGGCAACATAATCTTGCTTTTAATATATTTCAAAGTTAACACTAGTTATCGTGTAATTTTGGAAGCAGAAGCAATTTAATTGTATGAGTAATGCTAGCAAATAATTATTTTCCTATGTTCCTAATAGTGTATTTAGTTCAGTGTGTGGCCCAGGAATAACTTATGAAATGTCATTGATCTTTTTTTCATACACAAAAAGGGAGAGAGGTTTTCATGTCAAAAGACACAGATCAGTAGATAATGATGTGGTACTCTTTTGCCGTACTGATCTCAGTACATTTGGTTTTCATCAGTAGCAAAACATTTTGTGCTTCAAATTTGATAGCCATCATTATCAGGTGCCAATTTGTCCTTATGTATCTACAAGGGGCTTGAGAGATGACTTTGTTTGCCTGTTGCCTTTTCCAATTTACGCTGCATTTCAGCAGGAAGTTACTCAGAAGATACAAACTTGCACCATGCACTGTTAATGGTAGCCAAACATCTCGAGCACATAGGTCAAACAGACATTCAGCCATGCACTAATCCCTGAACAAAAGTTTAGTCTTAATTGGCTAGAAATACATAGAGAAGGTAGGAGTTTACTCTTCTTTCCCATAAAAGCTGAATCTAGGTGCTCTTAGCAGGGTTATACTTAAAGAATAAAAAAACCAAATGCATGGTGCATATGACTACAGTAAATGTTCACGGGAGTTCAGCTTTGCACAGAGTGGGGGCTCAGTTCTTTCTGAAAACCTGGTTGTAAATAAGAAGTCCTGAAAATTTGGTCTCTAAGACTTGGTTGAAAAAGCCAGTGCTAGTACCAGACATACAACCCACTCTCCCCAATCCCACTTCAATCCCTGAAGCCTTCAGATTCAGGAACACATCCATCCCTGTTTGTCATGTTTATTTAGGTAAAGCCTTGAAACGGATTAAGTGTCTACATGTACTTTTGATCCCAGGGCACCTCACATCCTGGGAACAAACAGATAATGAAGTGTATGTATGTATTTACTTATTTATTTGGAACCTGAAGTACTGTTAATCTACGACATACGCGTTTGAATTTGAGTATTATATTAACTTGCAATAAACTCACATGATTCTTCAAGTCTGACAGTACAGAGCACACAGATCACTGGCTTTTCCTTATACAGACCTTCACTGAATTGAATTATTAAGTTCTGTTGCTGTTCTGTATAGACGTTTGCTTTACATTGCGCTACATATTTTCTCATTACATTTTCCTATGATTTATTTATGACAGTCCTATGCATATAAAAACTATGCACTGAAGTTCACATTGCAATGACCGAACTGGCATTCCTGGAAAAGTTCACAGTGATGATTCACAAGTGATTCACTTTCGACAAATGCCCTTTTCTCCTCTGAAGTTAGTCCTTGACATCCTGAGTTTGCTTAGAGAGGAACTGACTACTTAAATCTTCAACTTGTAATTTTTCAGGATTATCTGTCTAGAAGTGCATAAATGGCTGTACAAGTATTTTAAAAGCCTGCATCTGAAACATATTCCAGCCTATTTACCTCTACTGTTTATGAACACATATCAAGATGGTTGTGAAGTATTTGTGTGTGTGTGTGTCTGTTCATTCAAACTGCATCTCTTAGCCTATATGCAGCATTTGTCCAATCAACTCAAATATGCTGGATGTCAGCTTGCCACTGCCCTAATTAAACAAGCGAAATGACAGCACAGCAAGGACAGGATATTATTTACTAACAAGCTGAACACTTGTAAGTATTTTATGTGTGAGTCAGAGCTCAGTGTGTAATTGTAGACAAAGCAGACAACTGTCTGGGCAACACACTGCTGGGGGTATGAAAGTCATGAAATGTCTCTTCAAGCTGCACCTGCAAGTTCATAAAGCTTAGTAGCATTTGTGGAGGAATTTGAAAGTGCACAGTGTCCCAGATAGAAAAGGGGGAAAACTGTTTCAGAAAAACAGGAACAATAAACCATCACTCTGGAGCCCTCATACCTGTTTTCCACCCCAGTTCTTCATTCTTTGCCCCTCTCCTGTGCTTACCTGAGAGTTAGGCCTTGATTCTCTTGGGAAAGAAGTCTGGCTTTTCTGCTGAGATACTTTTAACTGACCGAATTTCATAGTCAGAGGAGATTTTCTATGGCAGACTCTTGAAGGATGATATGTCTTTCATTATATTGTTGTATTTTTGACATCTCTTATCCTTTTTACTTCTCAATTCATAAAACAGGTAAAGCACTTATAACTTGTCCATGTCACAGAAAGTTTTGGGGGAAGGGGAGGAGGGAGAAGAACAATTACTAGTACTGGAAGTGTCCACTACAGCTCCTGTGTAGTTCAGCTGCAGTACCTACTGGTACACGTCATTAGCCAACAGTAAACTTGTGACAGGGTTTGCAAAACAATCCGAATCACAGCCAGTCAAAAACAAAGATTCAGATGTAGATGCTGAGGTTCCCTCATGAACTTCTCTGGGTCCGTTCCAGTCCCATCCCACAATCCCATGCTGGGATCCCAAGGGCAACAGGTCCACCTCTCAACTCTTAACCGTGCATAGGGTTCCTTTACTTTTGGTTTTCTGTGGTACATACATCTGTCTTACAGCGGCTAACCATTTTAGAATTCAGGTGTGCACACTGTTGTATCATAGGATCGTAGAGTCATAGGATAATTCAGGTTGGAAGGGACATCACGAGATCATGTAGTCCAACCTCCTGCTCAAACCAAGGTCAACTACGAGGTCAAATCAGGTTATTCAGAGCTTTCTCAGGAAGACTGACAGTTTTGTTGGAAATCGTAATGGTATCCAAGATTTGAATGCAAGCTTCCAATGTTATTAATGGTTTCAGAACTTTGCTAGTCTTTTTGAATGTTTTTCATCTTTGTCTCCGTACACATGTTATACCAGAGGTCTTCCAAGTAATCCTTCTTATCTGATTTTTGTGTGAGACCACTGGAGGAGACAATAGCCATGATAACCCTGCTCCATGACGTGATATATATATAGCCTATAATCTCAAATATTGTCTCTAAAAAAGTACAAGAAAGTCGTAACTGGAGGAGTTATACTCTTTTTTCTTGTTTGGTTGCTTTGGTTTTATTTGTTTGGGCTTTTTTTGTATTGGTTTTGATAAGGCCCTAAGTAATTTAAGGACTGGATGGAATTTCAGTATCAGAACTCCGTGTGAGGTAGAATTATTTTTGCTGCCCCCCCCCTCCCCATTTTGCAAATGGGACCTGGAGATAAAGAGGCAAGGTACACCTAAGAACTAGATGGATTGATGCTATTTTTTGGCAACTTGTTAGGAGCGTTTGTTTTTCAGTGACATCCACAGCTCCCGGAGCACAGTGCTGTGATAAGCTGAAGTCTGTAAAATAGAATTCAGAAGGTCCACGAGAAGGAAGAAGCTGTTAAGAAGAGTAAGTTGAGGGACAAATTTATTTTCATTGTATCTTTTGTTAAAACAATTACTGAGGATGAGCAGTACAAAATTAAATTTTCAGATTTTTAGATTTTCCTGTCACCTCAGATCTTAACTGTATGTACGATTAGACGCACAATTTCAGCCTATATTCTACTTAACCAATGAACCAATTAATTGTATTGTGGGGAAAACATCCTCCAAATTTCTACATATGATTCACAGATTTGTTTTTTTTTGTTTTTCCATATTTAAATAAAAAAATTGATAGAGAAAAAGTATCAATATTTAGTTTAATCTAATCTACGAACATATCTACACTCTTTCACTATCTCTAAAATTACAGAAGTTAAATCTAATAGATAAACTATTTTGTGATGGATAAATAGGCTCCAGTTAATTCTTAAGTTAGTTGACTTTGGTATGAGTTGCACTGGAGGTGAACTTGGCTGGACGTTTATAATGCAAACATCATCTAGAAAAATTAAGTTTATAATGCAAACACTTTGGAAGGTTGACTTGATACATATCGTCTCATAATATTTGATTAGGTTTTATTTCAAATGTGAATTTACTATGGTGTCATCTTTGCAATCTAGAACCATTTCAAGGTTCAATAATTCTGTTTCATTGTGTAGTGGTGCAGTCACCAGAAGATAAATAAATGNTTTTTTTTTTTTTTTCCCAAGCTCAATTCTGTTATTTCTTTTGGGACATCTGTACTTACTCCATTACTTCATTAGAGCTCACAGCTGAGACATATAGTGTTCCCCAGGGCCAGTATTGGGGCCAGTTCTGTTCAATATTGTTATTGATGACCTGCATGGTGGGATCGAGTGCACCTATGTAAGTTTGCAGATGAAATCGAGTTGGGTGAGAGTGCTGATCTGCTTGCGGGTAGAAAGGCCATACAGAGGGCTCTGGACCTGCTGAATCATTGGGCTCAGGCCAATTGTATGAGGTTTAACAAGGCCAGATGCTGGATCTTGCACTTTGGTCACAATAACCCCATGAATGCTACAGGCTTGGGGAAGAGCAGCTGGAAAGCTCCCTGGTGGAAAAGGATTTGGGAGTGTTCACAGAATCACAGAGCCACAGAATGTCAGGGATTGGAATGGACCTCGAAAGATCATCCAGTCCAATCCCCCTGCTGGAGCAGGAACATCCAGATGAGACTACACAGGAAGGCATCCAGGCAAGTTTTTAACATCTCCAGAGAAGGAAACTCCACGACCTCTCTGGGCAGCCTATTCCAGTGTTCTGTTATCCTTACTGAGAAGAAGTTTCTTCTCAAATTTAAGGGGAACCTCTTGTGTTCCAGTTTGTACCCGTTGACCCTTGCCCTATCTTTCGTTGTCACCGAGAAAAGCCTGGCTCCATCCTCATGACACTCACCCTTTACATATTTATAAACACTAACGAAGTCACCCTTCAGTCTCCTTCAAACTAAAGAGCCCCAGCTCCCTCAGCCTTTCCTCNTATATTTCATCAAATTATTCCCTGCCCAACTCTCCAGCCTGTCCAGGTCTCTCTGGATGGCAGCACAGCCTTCTGGCGTGTCAACCGCTCCTCCCAGTTTGGTGTCATCAGCAAACTTGCTGACAGTGCACTCTATTCTCTCATCCAAGTCGCTGATGAATATATTGAATAGTACTGGTCCCAGTCCCTTGAGAGACTCCACTAGATACAGGCCTCCAACTAGACATAGCAGAAGACAGTGTCTGTCCTTAAAAACTTATAATCTAAGTAGACAAGCAAAGTCTAGGAGAAAGGAACAGCGATGTAAAGGGTGAAATCCTAGTCTTATCAAAATAAGTGGTAGGTTTGCTATGGCTTTAATTGATGGTAGGATTTCAGCCTAAGTAGTTTTCTAAAAACACACAGGAAACCTGTGTCTGACCTTGGAAGTGAACCTTGATCTCTACAAAATCATCTTCTTGGATTTAGCAGAAATCTGTCTCACAAAGCAATATGATTTCATGCATAAGTTTACAGGACTTTCTGGCTTTTGACCTAAGTACACAGGGTAATTTTCTTGATATGACAATAAATAAAGTAAAATAAATATTAACTATACAAAAGAAAAGGCAAAGTGACACAGAAGCTAGATTATCAGCTTCAGAAAGATGTTTAAGGATCTTCACCCCATACATATTTACTAAACCTTGGTAATTTAAGTGCCTATGTCATTTAAATGAGAGGAGACGTCCATTTTTTAAATGGTATGTCAGATAACAAAGAAAAAACACAGAATTTTAGTATTTGACCATCAGTCTCTCTATATATCCTGATTGCTCCTTATTGCCCTTCTACTCTGTGGAAAAAAAGTTAAGAGTGACTTAACACTTGATCAAAAGGAAAAAAAAATAAATCTCCCTTTCCTTCACTCCTTCCACTCTCCACATGTGATGGGAAGAGGGCAGAATTCAGCAGTGTCCCTTTAAACTGCTTTTGATTCTGGTATATAAGTCTTCTCCTGGGTTTTAGTGGCATATTGTAATATTAAAGTGTAAAACTCTGCATCTGCTGAGGCATTTGGCTGGAAAAGCAAGTATGTCAACGGCTGTCCCTAGCTGCCATCACACATATGGATTTTCTATGTTCAGCTCTGCCATCTGGTAGACCTAAATTCTCTCCTCATTGAATAAGGACTATCTACCATACCACGTTTCTTTCTATTTTCTATCACTTTTCATAGCCTTGTTTTACAAAAGTTTATATGGTGTTTGTGTGTCCCATATGTGTGAAAATGTTGAAAGTGTTCAGAAATATTAAGAAAACACTCTCTCTCTGGATATACCCCAGCCTAACATGCACACATACTTGTATGTGTGTACATGCGTGCACACACATACACACAGACACAAAACCAGAACTACCTTATGCAGGGGAAAAGCAATAAGAATTTCTACTTGCAAATGTGATACTGTAAATGGAATTTCTTTGTCCTGTTGGTTAGAACTTGGAAGTGAACAAAACAATCTATAAACAGAAACTACTGTCATTTGAGAAAGACCACTAAACAGTGTAATGAGGATGTGAGTTAGTCTTTCCAGTCTCTTTTCTCTACTTGTGACATCTTTGGTAGTAGCTTGATCAGGTGACATTTTCTCCCCTCATTACTGTTTTGTCACAGGAATAAAGCACTGAGATTTTATGGCTTCCTACCAGAGCAGGTGCAGCTGTCTTGGTTTGCTTTTTCAATCCTTAGATGACTTAGCTATCTTTCCTTCTCCTTGCCAGTCTCTGCTTATGTCATCTGCATGCACACATTTTTAGGATGAATTAATGGGTCAGTGAAAGATATACAATTTTGAAAAGCTGAAAATCTTGGAGTCTACAACATGTGATGAGAGCTAGAACTCTATTGATTTCAAGGGCAAGGGCTATTTTCTTGATACTCCAAGAGCCAAAAATGAACTCTGATCTCTGCTGGCTACAAGATTCACATATTGCTAGGATTATCACTGTTATTTTTTCTTTTTGATGTTTTAGGAATTGTGCTGGTTACCAGTAATGAATTCCTTTTAAACATACTCTAGTTCTTAATCATCTGTAGAGTCAGGATTGCCTTTATGCTGCCAGCAAGGTAGACAGGAGGCTGGTGGAGAGCTTTGGTGAAGATGGATAGAAAAGAATCTAACAGTCATCTGTTGATGTCGCAAAAACCTTCAAATTTGAGTAGACTGTGTCTGTTTAAAACAATTTTTCTATTGTTTTAAATATTTTTGAGGGATGGCACTAGTCTGGGATAGTTGCTGGTTCTTAGAAAACATAATAAAAAGTCAGTACTAGGTCTTCAGTGCAACACATTTTTCATGCTTTTCAGTTACAGTGAACATAAGGTAGAATGTGCATAAACCATCACATAGCCATGGCTTTGGAAAAAAAAAATCATATATATCATGGTGTCTTAAATTTCTGTGGTGTAACCAGATTCTCACTGTCTCCTCCCACATTCCAGCCATTTCTTCCAGACCTAAGGTTTTGTTCTGACCTTGGTTTGATTTCAGCCCATCTAAGTTCAGCTGCTCAATTGAGGCCCACAAATGAGGTGGTTACAGTCTAACAGGGATATGTAGTGAGTCAGTGAGTCAAGTCCCTGCCCATGGATGTCTAGATAATTTTGTGTTGCTATAACATACCTGAGACATCCCTGTCACTTGCAGTGCAGTTTCTCCTGAAGTGCCAGGCACCCCCAGCTCCCTCAGCTGCTCTTTATAAGACCTGTGCTCCATGCACTTCACCAGTTTCATCACCTCCTCCGCACTCTCCCTAGTACTTCAATGTCTTTCCTGTAGTGAGTGGTCCAAAACTGAACACAGTATTCAAGATCTGGCCTCACCAGTACCCATTACAGGTGGACAATCACTGACCTGGTTCTGCTGGCCACACTATTGTTCGTAAAAGCCAGGATGCTGTTGGCCTTTTTGGCCACTTGGGAACATGCTGACTCATATTCAGCTGTTGTCAATCAACACAACCAATCGTAAGACAAGTGATTGACAAGACATTGATCACAAAAATGAGTCAAAATAGCTGTTTTGGCTGGATGTTTAAATTCTAGATGACGAAATTTAACCGAAGGGACTTTTGGTTCAGGTCATAAGATACTGCATTCTAATGCCATAACTTCTCTTCAATTTTTAAACATTTTTTTCTGTTGATTTTGAAGAGGAACTCCTAAAGAAATCAGTGTCGTGCTATTACCCTTGTGCATACACATGTTCTTAACAAAGCGAGGCTTATAAATCTGGAGGCAGACAGAGAAGACTTACCATACTTACAAGGCTTTTTATCAGGACCATCCTAAAAACATGCCCATCATCCACTCGAGAGATGTGCTGGCTGACTAAACCTTATCTAGCATCAGTCTTATTATTTTAGGAAATTATCTCTTTTATTAGCTTTTGGATTGAATAAATAGAGAGGATACAATTTCATTTTCAACACTGTCATAGGCTTTTCCACTAAAATGAAAAGGAAACATTTTCTGATTTAAATATATCTAATATCCTGTAGCATAGTTCTCTATGTCATTTACTTGTGGAAATGCTGCAAATGCAGTCCATACTCTTACCCTAGCATGATGCTAACTCAATAAAGCACTTACATGTGAGTTTAACTTTAAATCATGTTGGCTTTGTGATCTCCTGGATTTGGAATGTTGTAAAACCTAAATTTTATATTGTTATTTTCCCTTATGGACAATTTATCAGATAAAGATAATTAGTACAGTACTAAAAATGGGAGGAAAAAATAAAAGAGACAGAAACCATGCTATCAATTATATATAGGGCTTTGTTGAGAAAAAAAAAAAAAAAATCTTCAATTCCTGAAGTGTGGTCAGTTTCTACAGATATTTCTGCAGGAAGCTTAGCTGTGTTTGGTTTTCTACTAAGTTTCTGGAAGTAATTTAAAACAAAATTATAGACACATTTTAACAGGCTTTGACAGAGTACCTTCGGATTTAAAACGGTGGAAGCAGAAGAATGAAATACTGTCAGGATGCCTAAGAGGGAGAACAGTAGAGTTAGCATGTGGGAAACTATTCTGTGGTTATTGTGAGGTCAGTTCAATAATAAGAAAGAACGAAAAAGAGTTTCTCAGAAATTGTTTAAGTCTAACTAGAGTTATTGCAACACAAAAAAAAAATTACTTTGATTTCAAGACATTTAAAGGAGATGCAGAATTTGTCCTGTTAAGCTCAAAAGAGCTAAGTAGGCTGCAAGTCACAGAAGAAATAGTCTCTATAAATATATTTCCCAATACATTAAAGCCTGTATATAAAACAGTTCATTTGCAATAGTGTATGAAATAGTGTAGCTTTCTGTCGTGTTCAGTGAGAGGTAGAGAAATATAGAATTCTTGACCAAATGAATTGTTTTCTGTGTTAAGGCTCCTATGCACACTTCGACTATTGTGATACACTGGAGAAGTGAAATTATACTTTTCTTCCTTCTTTGTCTAATGACAAAATTTAATAAATGGGACAAAAAAAGTCACTGGACAGGCTTTTCTTTTTTTTTTTTTTTTCATGTTCACTGAGGCAAACCAATCAAGAGCAATGTCTGATCCTAAATAAATTCTTCAGAAGGACAGAATATGTTTTAAAACTAATTGCTCTGTGGCCAAAAAAGTACCCTTTTATTTGTTCTACTAAGCAAATTATTCACATTTATGGACTGAAATAAAAAAGTGAAATAAAGGACTCCTGCAAGCAGATAATTTTCCTTCACTCTATTGCAAAGATTCACATTTCTCCTTGAAAATGTCTGCCTCAGTCCTCTGGTTCCTCTATCAGTAGATCATTAATCTAAGGCAATAACAACAATGCTATGAGTTTAACGGAAACCCCTTTTCTACTACAGGATCAGTTTTGACAAGAATGCAAGAATGTAATGCAAACAATAATACATACCCCTTTACCACCACCATGTATGATCACTTTGTCAATATAACTGCAGCAAATGATTCACAAAGATTTTCTCCTAGGTTATTTCAAAAACACTTCCCCAAGGGAACTGAGGATGTCATAAGACCAGAGGCTTGTATCGGAGCACACAAAACTTCAGAAACAAAACCAAAACAAATCAAAATAAAATTAAAAAAACAACAAACAAAGAAACATATTTTCTTTGTCTGAGAATTATCTAAGTTGTTTTCATGATGACTTAGAAGGACATTCTTATTTTTTTCCTAGCCTTGCAGTGTTATTCACTGACAAATATTGCTTTATAACAATGTCATAATAGGAAGAAAAGCAGGAAGGATAGGAAATAGAAAGGGTGGGAGAAAAAGACAGGTAGAAGGAAGAATTAAGATATGTTAATTATTCCTGGTTATTTTGATTATTCATTCTCTGGAGACCGATTTTGTAGAATCTTTCGTATGTGAATATTACTTTACAAGACTCACATTGGCCATTAATTTTGTGGTTTACATCCTAAAATCTGCTTTAGAGGAGGGATAGAGTAAGAAAAAGAAATAAACTAAGAAGGACTTGGTAGGGTCATCAAAGATTGTGGATACACTCTGAATAGACAAGTGCAAGGACAAATCATCTGATTGATCTTATAAAAATCACCTGATCGATCTTATATAATCATTTGTATTCTGCCCAGCCCTGCATTGCATGTGTTCCTGGCCACATCCTGACAGCTGCATGTCTCTTGGTTGATTATAAATCCTCAGCAGCGATAAAAGGGATTTTTGATAAGGTAATAACTGACCTATCTCTGGACCTTCAATCATGTCCTCGGAAAACGGACTACAAGGAGAGTAAGATACTCTGAGATGTTATGATTTTCTGAAATTACTTCATTAAACTGTCTAGGATTTCTGGCCTAAGGTCTTTCTAACAGGATGATAAGTGACTCTTGGATGGTCATAGAAAATTGTCTTTCTGTAATTTCTGCTGGATGTCTACATTTGCTATAGTAAGGTTTAACCTAAGTGCAAATTTGGCTCTTTAAGCATAATGGAGATAGGATAAGTGTGATGTGATCATCAGGTTTCATTTCGAAGTTAAAGGAATCACTGTTTTCTCAATTTGTCAATCCAATAGAAAGAATTAGGAGGATTTTTGTGCCAATGGCAGTCCAAATTAGAAGTAAGGAAAATGGTAGGAATTCAGCTCTCCTTGCCTAGACTGTCTCTGATTCAGTCTCAGCTCTGTTTGTTTAGCATGCCTCAAGAACCAAGTGTTAGAAAAAAAAAAAGGAAAATAAAATGTCAGACTACAAGATGAAAATTCAATTACTTAAGCTTTCTATCATGCCTACAAGTAAAAGAAAGCAGATCGATAGAGTTTGCTGTAATGTGGCCCATTAAGTGTTTCTCCTTCAGGCTGTATCTCTGTGAAGATTTCTATTTCCCATAGATATATGTTAGAATTCACTGTATAATGTGGGGAACCAAAAAGAAGCAAGAACAAGGTCAATAGGACTGATCTGAGGAACTTTTCTTTGTATGATCACTTGCTTTTTAGTATTATTTTTTCGCCTTCCAGTGGGATTATGAGTGTAAAACCTATACACACAAACTCTGATATTAAGCCTGTACTATACTTTCATAGCTCCCTTGACATTCCTGACTGTCAAGGACAAAAGGTCCATCTAATCTGAAACCTTATACCATGTGGGCAATAGAGTTTCTGCCACGGACCTCTGTGCCAATCCAAACAAAACAGGGAAAAGAAAAAGACCAAGAAGTGAGGTCTTGGGGAAGATGTTCTAGCCTTTGCCTCTTCCTAGACCTCCTGGTAAGGGCCATTCATTGCCAGAGATCCTTGTTTGTATTATGCAGACATTCCAAGTTGCATTTCCTGAGAAATGTATGTGAAAAGTATATAAGGTAAAGGCACTGCTGTTTGTGAGATAAATTATTTTTTTATGGAGTATGTGAGTATATTACTCAGAAGCAGTAACTTATTCTAACACTTATTAGCCCATCCCTACAACCAATTTAATTTGACTTGAAAAAAAAAAAGGTGACTTCTTGGTTTGGATAGACTGCATGCTTTCAGAATGCAAGCTACTGTGTTCACAAAATAAATTAGTTTATTTGTAGCTAGTTAAGTTAGCTGAGTATGCAACTGAACTTCCGATATAATACCAATGAATCTGATAAATTATATGAGGACAGATCATCTAAGTGGTTCAGAGAACCCCAGAACTACCGTGTGCTTTAGGAAAATACGTAGTTTTGAGGAAAAATCCTAACATAATGAAAAAGTCACCTTAGCATACTTGTAGGCTATTTCAATTGTTAATAATTTATCTTAATAGTAAGTAATATTAATAATATCTGATAAACATTAAGTGACATTAATTACATTTAATTAAGGGTAGTTGCTAGTTAATGTATTGGTTAAACCTCCTACAGTAGCATTTAGTTTCAGAGCTAACCTTTTTTTTTCCCCCACACAATTTTTTCCTCAAACCTTAATGAACTTCTATCAGTTGTGTTGTTCCGGAGGACCACATTTCTCTCCTCAGCTATGACTCTCACAACTAAGTGAATCCCATGCAAAAATAAAACCAGAGTATTTTGTAATTAGATTTCCATTAAAATCATGCAATTCCCTGACCTTTCCTTTTCATTCCCAGTGTCATTTAATCTTAGTGCATTTTTTAGCTGTTTTCATGAATTTAACTTCAAAATAAATAAATAAACAAATGAATAAAAATCTATGTTTGTAGTTGCTAATGTTACCAGTACGGTGTTTTACCATTAGAAATTAAACTCCCCATAGCTTTAGGTGTGCATTAAGTAACTTACATGGTACATAATCGAATAACTGAGAGCTGATTAATACTGTCACAATACAGCTTCCAACCAACATTAATATTTCACTGAAAAATTGAACATGTATGGCAGCTAACCATATTTAATCTCTTGTTTCTGTCTGATGTAAAACTCCTACTTTACTATTCTGAAACTACGAAAGCTGGAAAGCCTTATTTCTACCTTGTCTTCTCAAGTTTTCCATTTGTATGTATTTGTTATTTTTATCTCCTGTCCATGGCCAATAAAAATGTGCAGAAGATACAACATGTGGGGAAGAAATAAGCAAAAAAAAAAAAAAAAGTAAATACATAATTATAAGTCATAGTGAAAGGGGAATTGTACAACATTCCTTCCTCTTTTCGTTCAAAGTTTATTTACAGTTTCTGATGGGGGCGGGGAGGTGTGGAAATAAAAGATCCTCTGCTCTGAACAACCCAGTCAAAACTGCTTTTATACTGAAATGCCCTAAGGCTGTCAAAAAGGACCTTGACTGGCATCTGGAACGAGCCATTATCCTGGCAATGGTTTGGCATATCCCAGGATGGTGTGTATTAGCATATCCCTGGATAGTAAAAGTTATCATATGCCCCAGTAGCACAACTTGCAGATTTTGGATTGTGTTCACGAGAACAGATTTTTCCAACAAGTAACTTGCCAAAGGCTTGATATAAAAAGTACTTATGCCTAATGTCTGTCATTCCATCTATGCCAGTTCATTCTTCCTGGGCTGGACTGGATCCACACTGGCACCTGAAACACAGTAAACAAAGTCACAAGCTACTGAAGACATTGATGTGACTTGTGTTATTTTTACAGGCAGTTATCATAAGGATGCTGACTTTATGCACCATGTCATGGTTGACCGGTGGTCTGATACTGTCTTACATTTTTATAGACCTGTTCATCTCAAAAAGACTTGAAAATGCCTTATAATTTGAATACATAATGAAATTGTCATCTCTGTGATAGAACACAGCTGCTGGTAGTACTTCATTTGATCAATGGATATAAATGCATCCTGAAATTTAAACCATATATTCATATGCTCCAAGGCATTTACAGTCATACACATAACACATAACTGGGAAATAAATACCTGTCAGACATTGTATAACATACCAAATTGACAAAACAAAGCAATTCTGACTAGACTATGAGAAATCTTATCTTTGTAGGAGATGAATGGATTGATATGGGGATGGACAGACAGATCCATCTATTTCAGAGATTTTCAAATTATTGGAAGCTTTTAATTTTTTTATATCCTTTAGAGCAAGATGACTCAGTGTCTGTCTGCCTGTTCACCTTAATTATAAAAGGTCTTTGTATAGATCTTAAGGTTTTATTATTCTGCAAAAACTTTTTGGTAATCTAAATACAAAAAATAAATGGCACAAGGACCAATAAAATAATCTTAGTTTATTACATTACGCTCATTCACCCAGAGTTCAGTGGCATTCTTCATGAAATAAAATCCTGCTCTATCTGAGGAGAACATCACAATTATCTCTTAAATAAGATGCTTTCTGTTTTCTTCTGGTCCTTTATTACAGAATCAGTAAAAATAAATAAGAGGTATATCTTACTTCTACCAATTTAGGCTAGCATAATTTATAGAATATGAGCCAAACACTATCAGCTTGAGAACTCTGGAATGATCCTGTATGTTTTGAAAGTAAAATATAATTAAAGTAAAACAAAATCATACTGTTTTATCAGTGACTTCAGCACAGCCAGGATTTTACCAATAGCACATAATAAAAGCACGGATTAGATCATTGTTCAAACAAAAATCCCGTGTATGCTTGTTGATTCCTTGGAGATTGGTATTCATAATCTCTTGACTCTGTTTCAACAAGGTTAAGGGTTTAGCTCAATATTTTTCTAGCTATAGAAAGAAACCTTTATAAATAGAATCTGATTGCCTGTAAGAGGCTGTGTGTTTTTAACTCAGACGGTTTCCCTTTCCTTTCTTAGCTGCCTTTCACCTCAGTGCTCTGCAGAAGAAACAACAAAAAAGATATGTAAATTTCATACTTATTTTGCTTTCCCAGAAAGTACCATGTTTTTTTACAGGTAGTCTATAAATTCAGATGTGGATGATGAAACTTTTTTTTTTTTAAACTTGTTATTTGTCCATATTCTGTTAAGATATATGATGTATTAATTGGAAGAGTTTAGTGAATGATCTTCCAAAGTCTTTTTACTCCAGCATTTGTTCACCCAGACACTTCTGTTAAGTTAATGGGAAACTGCATTTTTGAGTGACCTTAAAAAATACTTCTGATTAAAATTTTGGTGGCGTTCAAGTCAATAATGAAATTTGTACTGACTTCATTGAAAGTATGAGCTCATCCCATGACTCCTGTGTTTGTAGCTTACAAAAACTCCCTGTCACCAGATTCCTGATGAGCATACGATAGACCTCTGGATTTACAGCTTCTGGGGTTTCAAGCAAAAGTCCATGGGAAGGAAAACTTCTAACAATCCCACCTGAGCTCAGTTGTCACAGTAAAAGGGTTAGGTCTTAGTAACATATCTTCCAAGAGCCTTGAAATCTGAACTGCTCTGCAAAGTTGCATTTTTACTGTTCAATACTGAATGCTGCTTGTGACGCTGGCCCTGTCTGTCAGGACCAGGCCACACACAGAGCTACAAGAACTTCACGAAATCCAGGCCATATCAGAGGTGGAAACTTTGCTGCAAGTAATGGTCACAGTTATTTGACAGTTTCAATTAAACTGAATCCTTCTCAGTTGCTATTATTTTTCAAACTTCCAACAGATAGGTGGGAACTCGTCATGCCAGAAAGGTGTCTCAGAATTGTTATTTTTTTTAAATTAGGAGTAATTTTTTTTCGAAGCTTAATGACTCCTTTACCTGTACAATATTCCTATTATTTCTTCATGTATTTTGATAAAGTAATATTTTCCATATAGAAAATGAGGGTATTGTGTGGAACAAGCGAGATGCTATTCCCATTTCCCTCTGATAGCAAATAATTTCAATTAAAATGTTATGTGGCAGTAGTTCCCTGGTGAAAGAGACTCCAAAAAATGCATTTTTTTTTCATATAAAGCCATCTGAAAGTTTTATAGCGAGTCTAGATGACTAATTTTCATTAAACATCTAATTTAACTTTTAGGAGGTTATAGTTAAAAAAAGACTATGTGTGATATTATTCCCTTACTAAAAGTTTTAAACTGTTTCTTGAAATATTATTGAACTAATGAAGCTTTCAACCCAACTTCTGAATGGAAATACAATGAAGACATATCATGTTGCATGTTTACTTATATCACACTAATCTTGAAAATACCTGACTCATCTTGACAGGAGTGATCAAACTCCTCATTAAGCTGTTAAAAAAAAAAAAAAAAAAAAAAAAAAAAGAAGAAGAAGAGAGCGAGAACTCTAATTAAGCAGCCTGATAAAAAAATTCTCACCCATAATAGATTAAATAAGCTTTCTGTTCAGCAATAATTCCTCATACTAAGTGGGTCCACCAGGAGCATGTATATCCAATACTGCAGTCTGATAAATGTATGCATTTACTGTTTGTAAAAGCTTCAGGATGAGGCCTATTTCTTTTTCTTTCACTTTATTACAGCAGATTTCAGAATCTACTGCAATTTTTGGCATGTGGGAAGAAACCACTGAAATCTGTGGTTCTGCCAATTCTTTGATAAGGTGACTGATAACTACTTTTGAAGCGGCCAGTTTCTCAACTTTTTTTTTTTTAATAATTGTTGTTAATAGGCAGGGGCAGTGGTGTTTTTTGTTTGTTTGGTGGTTTTGTTTGTTGGTGGTTTTTCGCTTGTTTGCTTTTGGTGGGGTTTTTGTTTTTTTCCTAAGGAAAAATGCCCCTTACTGCATACACAGGATTGCCTGCACAAGACGTCTGAGGATTTCACGTCTTGGTCACATGAACCATATATTTTAGAGTAATGACATTGGTTGTAGCAACTGGAACCTTTCAGTGTAAATCAGAAAGACAGTTCCATGCTACCCAGAACGTCAACCTAAAAAGTCTTTGAAAGACTGGTGCTCTGAGATAAACTACATCCAAGGATATACTTCTATCTTTAAGGTCCCCAAATGGAAACACGGCTGTACATAATCAGCTGGTGTTTTAAAAAGAAGGACAAAGGAAGCTGGTCTACCAAAAGCTGGGATAACTACTGTTTTTATGTTTGTTATTTTTTACCTATTTGTTTTTTTCTGGCTGTGTTTGCTCAGGGAAAGTCTTCACTGGTGACATTTGCTTAAATATTTAACAGGAAGTTGGTGAGAAGTCCATTCTCACTAAGTAGAATCTCTTCTTTCGTTGATCCCAACTGAGGTGTGATGACCTTCATGCTGGTGGCATAAAAAGTGCACCAGGTTATATCCCTGCTCTGAATTCTTTCTGTGATTGAATTGTTTCCCTCACCTTGATGCTTTACTGCTGTGGATATAATTTGCCCAGCATGAAATCTTACAGAAAATATGAACAACAAAAAATACATTTGAGTTCCAGTGAAAGCAGAAATTTCTAAACTTTCACGAGAAGGAATTTTTTTTTCTTTTAAAGATATTTCACATATATAGATATATATATTGCCTTTTGCAATTACTCTGTAATAATCTCCACTGCTCACTTATGTCCACCTGTATCATAACAACATGCTGAAGTTGAACCTCAACCAGGAACTATGCAGTGTGAGTTCAACTACTGACAAAGGTAGCTACAAGGGGTTATTTTATGTCAGAACACAGTGGAGTAGACCCAGCTATACATTTCCCCTCCAAAACTGTAAATTAACTCACTGATATATATAAAAAACGATGTTGATGTGTGGTGTCATGGGGCTTGGGCAGAGAACTGGGAGGCTTTTTATATTCTAGCCCAGTGCTTCTACTTTCAATTAAAAATGAAAAGCTTGCTTGAACCAGCAAGATGATATTTCAACCAGGTTTCTCCACTTGAAGTCAGTTTCTGAGCAGTGTCTCAGTTGCCTTAAAGCCTCGGGGCACCTTTCTTTGAGGATCATTGCTTGATTTACACAAAACAGTTCATTGCTATAAATCAAAAATATAAACTCTGTGTTGATTTACTCTGGGCTGTTGTTTACAGGAATCAGATGTTTTTTTTTTTTTCATAACAGAAATAAACTCTGAAAAGTGAATCCTTGCAAACTCTGGTTTATATCTGTGAATAAGGAGTAAAGGAGCCTAGCAAGTTTACACTTTTTAAACAGGTTATAAGGAAAACTGCCACCTCTTTTTTTTTTTTTTTTTCTGTTAGCATTCAAACAACAATTAAGACATTAATTTTATTATGTGAGTTTTACGTAAGCTTTCTAGAAAATATACAGAAATTTTTTTTTTTCCTGTAATTCGGGTGATGTTTTATTTATCCAGGATAAATATCCCTCTGAAATACAGAAAAGCAGAGAGCAAGAGCAATTTCCCAGTGTATAAGAGCTGAAAGTGAAATCAACCATTAACAACAATGAATCCAACCATGAAGAAAAGTGATGGGGTATTAGATATTTAGGGTAGGACTCATCTCAGTTAATTTTATCTGTCTGAGATTGAGGCATCAAATTTAAGCTGTTATTCCAGACTTTCTCTATAGTCAATGGAGAAAAAGTAGTCACTGAAGAGGGCAATTGATTTCCCCCCCATCTCAGATATCTTTTTATTGGTGAATTTGTGTTTATGAATTTTGTTGTTCATCGGGAAGTGATAGTCTTTCTCTGCTGACTATAGCAGGTGTTTTGACGCTCAATTTAAACTCTTGCCTTATGTTTAGACAGGCAACATTAAGAGGAGTGAATACTATACTTACTGTTTGTTTGGGATTTTTTATTTGGTATAATGTTTAACCTGGATCTTTTTTCCTTTGTTTAAAAGCATATCTGACTTACTGGTTCAGAGACCACATTAGCTGAAGTCCTGATTGAGTTTTTCCAACACTCTTGTGTGTGCTGTTTAATCAGAAATATCTCAATAAAATGATGTCCTTCAAGTGTCAGAGAGGTCTTGGTTCTATTTCATAATGTGAGGTTTGGCTTTCGGTCTGATCCCAGATTCCTTCTTCGCTGGGAATTTGATGAACATGCACAGCTCTGCCTGTTATCAAGAGGAATCTCAGGAAGGAAGAAATTCTTCTACTTCCACTTCTGATTTTTATGAAATCAAGTGCAGGACTGTGTGCTATGAAATATAAGATATTGAGGGTGAAATAGAGATGACAAGATTTTTCATATGAAAGAGTGGCCCCTTGATGTTAAATACAACAATGTGAATGGTCTATGTCTCATTAACTATTCAAACCCCTTGCAAAAACTAGAGCACTTGCTCCATGCCCTGATTTCTTACACCCCTTCTACAAACACCTGCTGCTACTCATTTATAGGCGATAAACTCTAGCTAGATGGTCTAGTCTAGAATATTTTCATAAAGATTTTAAACACAAAAGTTCAAAATAAATGGCATGGGGCTTTTGCATCCTAAATAATGAAAATGTCAACAACAAAAACTAAGGAAATAAAGCACTGCATTTCATGGCAAAACTCAACACCTGAATATTGAAGAAACTTTTTTTTCCATCGTGTTTTGTAACATCAGTCTTGGAAATTGTTGCTTCTCAGAATTTTAGTCCTTTTTCATCTTCTTCTTGAGCATTTGGAAATAATACAGGCTGATAAAGGAAACAGATGGATGAGTCATGATATCCTTTAGTACAACTCTAACTTTCTAAAATACTTTCGAACACTTCTTGTATTACAACAGAGGTCCTACACTCACAAAGCAGAGTAACAGGTTAAAAAAATCTTTTCATATTCCATCAGAGGTTTGGTACTCAGAAATCCTCAGGTCAGTAGTCCATCCTTAGTAATACATTTTAAGACCAGATAAGGAGAAAGTTATACTGGTGATTTTTTACTCCATAACCAGGATAAAAATTCGTTATATAATTGTAGAACAGGTCATATCAGGGAGAAGGAGAAAGCCACAAACATATTAGGTATTAATTGATTAATAACTCCATACAAGTCCTGCTGTATTCTTTCCTTTGAGACACAAGTCTCCGAATCTCATTCTTCAGCATTTCAACATTGGGTTTCGGGGATCACCAAAGAAATAGTCTTTCTTAGAATCAGACAAACACTCCATATCATTCAAAGCAACTCTATGCCAAAAGGTCCTATTTCTTAATGAATATTTGAAGTATTTTTAGTTTCCATCTGCATCCAATCTGAGGGTTTCTAAAATGTGACTTTATCTACAAGATTATTCCTGCAGCTCCTCACACTAACTGGTAAAACAAAAGAAACACAATAAAAGTAACTGAACAGGCGCTTCTACTTTAGAAGAATGCTTTCCTACCCCAAATCAGTCAACTGATCTAACACTGAGACAGAAGAAATAGACATAAATCAAGCTCTTGAGAAGAAGAAGCTTGTAAGTCCAGAAGAAATTTTGATTACACACATGCAAAAAAAAAAAAAAAGAAAAGAAAGCCTCTCTTAATCTAGTGGAGGCAATGTAGACAAACCATGAAGTGGATGTTAATTGTCAGAACAAATATCACATGCCTATGATAGCCAAGATGAGAAGCTCCAGGAATGTAGGAAGTGAGCTTGCCTTTATTCCACATTTCCAGAGACGATGAGGCTTCAGCACACTTCCTTGCATATCTTTGTTGAAGACTGGAACCAGGGTGCTCAGCTAGCATTTGGCTGATCATCCGCAATGTAAAGCAGTAGCAAAGCAAGCCACCCTTGTCAGCCAAATGAATCTATTTTCTAATTCCACCTAAACTTCATAGAACAGTGCCTCAGAACAAAGTTATCTGGAGCTCTTCATGGTTTGTCCAGTGATAACCCGTAAGTTGGATAACACAAAAGTTGGAGTTATCCTGCCTGGAGAAGCAAAGGTTACTGGGAGACCTAATTGTGGCCTTTCAGTACTTAGAAGGGGCCCATAAGAAAGATGGAGACAGACATTTTAGCAGGGCCTGTTACAACAGGACAAAAGGCAATGCTTTTAAACTAAAGGAAGGGACATTCAGGCTGGATGTAAGGAAGAAATTTTTAACCAGAAGGGTGGTGAAACTCTGGCCCGGGTTGTCCAGAGAGGTGGTGGATCCCCCATCCCTGGAGACATTCAAGGCCAGGCTGGATGGGGCTCTGAGCAACATGATCTAGGTGAAGATGTCACTGCTCATTGCAGAGGGGCTGGACTAGATGACCCTTAAAGGTCCCTTCCAATCCAAACTCTTCTATGATTCTACGATTCCATGGTAAGAGCCAGTTCTCCCTAACAGCATCACTTAAATGTACAACTCTAGACATCCCCACTTAGTGAGATCTCCATAAGCACTCTGTACTGACATCCTTCTGGTCCTTTTTGGATTAGCAGCATCACATGCTGTATGGTAAGAGTTCTGTTTGATAGTATTTCACAGGAATTACTGCAGAACTCTGTTAAGGCTTTCTGACTTGTCAGGTTAGTCATCAAACACAGGGCTCTTGGTCAAACTTTGTATCCTCTGTATTTGTTTCCACAGCTATCTAAAGTATTTCACATGGGAAGGATCCTTTTGCAGGTGTATCTTTTGCTTGGGATTTTTTGTGGATTTTTTTTAGGCAAGTTAGAGAAATATTCTCCCTTTCCCTTACCTCAGTCTAGACCTCTAGGCAACCGTGCTATTACTTTCTTCATATGGATATGGATAAAGGCTTGAAGGCATAGGAACTGTAGATTTTTTTTTTTTTGCTTTTGTGTTTATATGTTCTATTTACTCACTATTTCTACATGGAAGAATATGCAATAACCCTGCTTTCCTCAGGCTTCTTACATCTCACTGTGTCCAGAAGTGGAGTCCAGAATACATGGATTAGCCCTGAGAGGTGCAGACTATCCCTCAACAGTGCAAGAAGCCATCATCTCCTAGCTACTTGCTCCCAGGAAGCAACTTATAGGACTGAGTCTGGAAAGCTCAGATGAAGCAGAACAGCTAGGAAATTAAAACAGGTCACCAGGCTAAAGCCCAGGATTGCCACCAGCCACTGGGTCTTTTTCTTATCTGAAGAGGGAAACCAGCTTAGAGTTAAAAGGAGAGAAAGAAAATAGTGAGAAATAGGGTATTCTGAAATTTGAAATAATAAAGGTCTCATCAGATTTCTGCAGCCTCAAGGAAAAGCTGTTCAGATTTAAGAGCTTACTTCCATCCAGGACAGAGCTAAGCTCTTAACCTCTCAGGCGAACCTTTTCCCTAACACTCTTGAGCCCCCAAACAAACATAGATGTACCTTTCAGTTCCCTCGATTCAAGTCTGCCTTTCCTTTTGCAGTTTTTGTTAAGATGAATAGGGTTCCCTTGCAATGCTGCAGCAGTGGCGAGGTGGCACATTTGTCAAACAGCAGATCTTGAGCTCCCAGCCTATCTGGATAGACGACAACAATTGTAGCTGTTGTTTAGCATATCTATTATGGTAGTGCCTAAATGGCTCGGCCAGCCTGGGACTCTACCAAGGTCACTGTTGTATATACTAAAGCACAAATAATAGTCCAACACATGTACAATCTGTAACAGTAAGGTAAATCAAGAGGATAAGAAATTATGACTTATGAGGCAGCATTAAACTGTGTGGTATCCGACTGAGTGACTCTAATCATGAAACCTTGGCCCTGTTAAATACGTTAGAGGAGTAAAAAATGCATCCACAAATTCTGGATGCTATCTTTCCACTTAAGGAGTCTGGCATCCAAACAAACTACGTAAGGTCATCTAACATCACCAGCGTTAATGATGAAGTCTCCCATAGCAGCTGCAATTCTCCACTCATCATACAAATGCACTACAAAGTTTTTGTTGTGAGTCTGCTATGCTTCTCACAATAGGGTGCTGCTGCACACAGGGACAGCTGACAACAGTATTATTGGCAATTAGTTATTCTGTAGTGACTGAAATAATTTTCTTATCTTATGTAAGATCATAACCATGTTATTCTTGCAAGGGTGGAAGCAGCAGATAACACAGACGCTGTTTAGGACATGCAATTTTGAATTATGGATGAAATATCTTGCTTGATTCAGCTGACATTCAGCCAAAATCCATGAGCTCACATTCTTCTATAATAACTATATTTACCACTACTAGAATGGAATTCAAATCATCCAGTGCATAGCTCTAATAATAAACCTATATGACTAGGGGCTGCTTCTTCAACATTATTTCCACCTAATTTATAATCAAGATGTTCAATTAATAATTTCAGCATTTTATGCAGTGTTAAGTCAGCTGAAAAGCATGTGATTTTTTTCTATTTTTCATTTTTCACAATGCTGAGGAATGCATAATAACCCAACAGAACAAGGATGCCAGGAAAGCAACAATTATTAACAGACTAATGGGAAAAAAGAAAAAAAAAAAAAAAGTTCAAAAAGAAAAGCTAGAAAGTTGATTGAGTTTCACAGAAAATTTAAATGCATTAAACGGTTACAGAATAAAAGGTAGTAAAGTCTACAATGCATTTCCACAGGTATTACAGCCCCCTTGTGAATGACAGGAAAGATGAGAATTTTCTTAGAGGATCAGCACCATGCCACGTGCTCTTCTCTCACATTTGCCTGCTTTGCACCAGCGTGACTGCACCAATGTTGAAGTAGTTGCATGGGGTTTCCGGGTGTGAGGAACAACCAGACAATGGCAAACCATTTCTGCTTTGCCGGGAGCAGTGTTTTCTTCAGAGTACTGGGGATTTACTCACCAAATGGATACTGCATTGAATCAAATATGGTCCAGTTAGGGAGTGCTGTCTTCTACTTTGACTCCGTGATGACTTTTGTGAACAGGCTATAAAGTCACTGGAGGTAACAGAGAAGAGAAATGTTGAGATCTATGGCTTGTGTCATATACAGTTTTCATTTACACAGCTGTATTGACCTCTTCTGACCTTCAAACGGGCAGATCTATGAAATATTCTAGTAGCTTCACTCAAAATAACCAAGTTCAATTCCCTGTGTCCATAATCCCTGGCACTCAGTATTGTCCTTGTCAGAAAGGCCAAAGACTGAACAGATACCAAACTAGCTGCATAACGTTGGTATACGTTTTTCCTAAGCAGAAAGAACACACATTAGCATGAAGAACGTTACTCTGGTATTTAATATTACCATTGCCTGTGCTGTACAACTAACATTAGAAGGCTCTTCTGGAGTCTTCCATCATAACTAAACAAATTCAATAAATAAGACAATAGAATCTACCAGGAAATAATTTAGCCACACATTTAGAACTGGATTAGGTTTCATAAATGGTTCTATTCAGTAGTCTTAGCACCTTATTCAGATTGCAATGGCTAGCAGGAGAAAAAAAATGAGTTTTAGTCTGTGGAATCTGAAAACTAAACTCAGCATATTCTTCTGTATGGCTTAGATTCATCACTGGCAGCTTAATCAGAAAACATGTAATTTGTGTTCAAGAATTTGTAGTTGGGGCTTTCATGATGCAGTATAATGCAGTATAAGCAATGCAGGTTTGTTTTTTTTTTAATACTCTTTTTTCTTTTTGATTCTAAAGTGTCTCAGTGAACCACACCCATAATAATTAATGCTTTCTTATTGCAAAGATATCTAAAAAAATTAATAAAATTTAAATGCTTCACCTTTGTTTTCTATAGAGTGCCAGGTTATTAGCTTCCCGATATAATAGCACTGATAAATTAAGGAATATTAGGCCTACAATCAGGATTACTTAGATTTTTTTAGATTCATCACTTACTCCTCCTGTAACCTGAGGAAGTAAATTAAATGGTCATTGCAGACTTCTAAAAAGGTGTAAGTAATATTCTTATATCTCTGAAACGGACTTAAAAGCTAAATGAATTAATAATGAAGACACTGGTGAAACTCCCACAAATGCAAATCTTTGTCACTTGCACTACATATTTTAACATTTTATATCTGTTTCACATAGGCATTTTTATAAAATCCTGAAAGACTTATTAAATGCTTTGCTAGATTGAGATATGCTTCCCTTCTTATGTCCTGTCAGGTGGTTTAAAGGCCTACTAATGGCCTTTATGACTTAAATGTTTATTTTGGTAACAATATAACAGTCCACGTTGTCTCTTTCTCTATATTTCCTAACTTCTACACCCAATATATTTAATTTTGTGAGGCAGAATTCAGTACAGTTTATCACTGAAGGTGCATGCTGTTCTCTGTGTTGGAGACCTGACTTTTATTCTGTGTGGTTTCACTTTTTCCTTCATCTAAACTGAAAGTCATCTGGACAGGAAAATTATTGCTCACCTTTTATGTATAGAAAAAACAGCCTGGACACACAGAGATATATTCTACCTACGCTTATGACGGAACAGTCTTGGAGGTCCACACCTGTGGGTCTGCTCCAAGAGTCATTCACAACCCTTTAGACCCTGAGATCCTAACATGTGAATTTGGCATGCTACAGCACATGTCCCACACCAACTTTGGGTTCTTTCCTTTTCTGCCACACCGTGATGGTGTTCCTCTCTTACTTCGGCTGCTGCTGGTCCACAGAATATCCATAACTGGTACACTGTGTCTCAGGGTGGGAGAGACACATTGGTGTAACCCTGAAAATACAGTCAACGCAGGTCCTGCAGCCTGATTGAGATAAGGGGTGTGAAATTCTTACACTCAGCTCATTAAGTTTGATACACCAAGAGAGCAGAGAAGAGCAGCAAGCAGATCCAGATTTATTGGGCATGTCCTGACTCACTTCATAACAGTGAGTTCAGGGTTGTACCTGATATCTGCTCAGTTTTGCTAGCTGGTGGCTCTTTTTTCTCAATTACCAAGTTGATCAGGGACTTCAAAACAGAGGCTGATCTTGATTGCTGAATATACAAAGAATACATGCTTCACACTGCTGTAGGAGGAACCATATAACAGATTATGAGAATGTTACAGAGCTTCAGTTGTCTCACCAGGTTTCTTCACCACATTCTCCTCCATTGCACGGACCCCTATCAAGCAATTCTATTTCTTACAAATTAAAAGTCTAACGCTCCTTCTGATTGTCTACAGGACCCCAGACAGCAGTCTTAACGAACTTTTTGGTTTTGTTGGCTATCAGAGGCAATTTTCTCCACTCAGTATCTTCTGGCCACTCTATGAATTCAACCAGAGTGAGGATGAACTAGAAATTTCACTAGGAAGCAAAGACTTACAGTCAGATTTTACTCACCAAAAAAGGTTTAAAGATTTCTGAAAATTGTTTTGGTATTCAGGTCACAATGAATCTCACTGTGTTTCTGGAACTTCACACTTCATTACTTATGTGTGGCTTCAGCAAGTGGCTTGCTCTCATAATTTAGGGACAGAGCATTTTCTTGGAAATTGAGAACATTTTACTGCCTATTTATTATTTTTTATTATTATTATTATTATTATTATTATTATTATTTTATTCTCTTATACATACAATTATAAAGTTTTGTTTGTTTGTCTGCTTGCTTGATTGTTTTGCTGTTATTTACAGTGTCTCCCAAGGAGGAACTCAAACTAGTACCCCACTACAAGTGATATCTGAGGTTTAACAGCTCCTTAGATGATATATTCATGTTGGGGTGAGGAGAAGTTTCAGGTATTATGACAATGTTGAAATTCTGCTTTTCACAGTGTTTTAAACATTTTTGGGATTGGTAAGGCTTGATATGAAGAACTTAGATAACCAGAAAGTGGTGTGATCTAATCCCAGCTGGAAACTATGACCATGCAGCTGGTCACTCATTCTCTCCCCTCCTAGCAAGTGGGATGGAGGAAAGAAACGAAAAAAGAAAGGAAAAACTTGTTGGTTGAGATACGAACAGTTTAATAGGACATCAAAGTAGAAGAAAATAATAATAGTAATAACAATAATAACAACAATAGTTTTACATACATATAAAAAAGATGCACAATGCAATTGCTCACAAACATTGGTCCTGTACAGCCAATACCAGAAGAGCAGAGACCCAAACAGCATCTCATGCTCAAACACAATGATACTGAACAGCCAGGAAAAGAGTGCCCTGGTCCTAAGCAGCTGATCCTGGAAAGAGGGCAAAAAATAAGAACAGAGCAGGAAAGGCCAGCTCCACTATGTATGGAGTATGGCATTAATGGTAGGGAATATCTCATTAACTAGCCTGTATGTCAATCTAGGTACTATCCTGTTATATTCCTTCTCAGCTTCTATGTGCACCTGCAGTTGGAAAGTTGAAAAAGTCCTTGGTCTCCTTGGCAACAGCCAAAACCATCACTGGCTTCTCACACTCTTTTCATGCCAAAACACAGTCTGGATACTGGAAAGAAGTTAACTCCATCTCAGGGAAGATTAACTCCCATGGGAAGTGCAGTGTGTTATTACATTATTCTCATACTAAGTCCAAAACAAAACAAAAAGTTCTAGCTACTATTGAAAAAAAAAAAACAACCCTAAATACTATGAGGGCAATTAACTAGATCCCAACAAAAACAGCACAGAAGGAAAAAAATAACAAGGTGTTGTAAAAGAATGGATTAACAGATGTATAAAACCATGGACAAGAAGCAGGCATGTTAATGATTATTTTTATACCCCTGGAAATCCCAGAGATTCATATTTTCAGAATCAATATTTGGCACCAAGTTTACAAAAGGGATGATTTCCCTGAATAAAACAAACCTTCAGTATCACCAAGACTGCAAAACTTCCATCCATTTTAAGGGTGAATGAGTAACAGCAGAAGGAAGGAAGGAAGGAAGGAAGGAAGGAAGGAAGGAAGGAAGGAAGGAAGGAAGGAAGGAAGGAAGGAAGGAAGGAAGGAAGGAAGGAAGGAAGGAAGGAAGGAAGGAAGGAAGGAAGGAAGGAAGGAAGGAAGGAAGGAAGGAAGGAAGGAAGGAAGGAAGGAAGGAAGGAAGGAAGGAAGGAAGGAAGGAAGGAAGGAAGGAAGGAAGGAAGGAAGGAAGGAAGGAAGGAAGGAAGGAAGGAAGGAAGGAAGGAAGGAAGGAAGGAAGGAAGGAAGGAAGGAAGGAAGGAAGGAAGGAAGGAAGGAAGGAAGGAAGGAAGGAAGGAAGGAAGGAAGGAAGGAAGGAAGGAAGGAAGGAAGGAAGGAAGGAAGGAAGGAAGGAAGGAAGGAAATTTTATAACTCAGAGCCTTACAAGGTATTTTTAAATTTTTTTGGGTCTCACAGTCAACTCAACTTTCCAGCTATGTTGGTGTTTATCACAAAAATTCAAGAATTTTCTTCTTTACCAACAACACACACACATGTCTACAGGTTTATTAGACTCTCATCACACATTCTTACCATTCCCACTCATCTAGCAAGAAGGTGAATTAGCACAAAAATTGCCAAACACAGCTTTATCCCTCCCACAGGAAGGGGGCATTGTCCTGGGAAGGAACTCTATATTTTCTTAGCAAAATTAACTCAGCAGGGAACAGTCTTCTGCAGTAAAAGGATATTTTTAATGGGTCCATTTTATAGATAGATTTCACAAGAAAATATCCCTAGTTCCTTGCTTCCTGTGGATGGATTTAGAAATTTGGTAGAGCTTTTCATCCTTCAAACTTCCTAAAGCTGTCCTTGATTTCGTTTTAATAAGATGCATTGAAAATGTTCTACCACCCTCAAACATTATACTGAGGCTGCTAAGATCTGGGGGAGGGAAATACAGAGGGTTAATTTTCAGCTGCTGTCGTGAATGGCATTAAACATCAAAAGTGCTTTAAATTAACTTCTTCCTCTGAAGAAATATTTAACAATTGCTATGTGATGTGTGCCTTGACATTTTGAAGGATTATTCAAAATCTTTTTGTGTTTAGGATAATGACTTTCAAAGCACTTACCATCCTGTGCCAGTCAAATGCAGCTCTTTTGATTCATCACCACGAAGGTATTAATAATTAAATGTGTTAAGATAATGGTAAGATTGTGTGGCAAACTGTAAAATCTTGAGCTGAGGTCTTGGTACACCCCAAACTCACCTTGATGTTCCCTGTTATTACTCTATTGGAAATAAGGTCACATAAATATTCCTTTTTTTCAGTTCTATGTGCATTTTTTTCTGCAGTGCACTTGCTTCATACAATGTTATAAGTCTAGGAATGGCTCCTAGGTCTAAAGTCTCCTAGTTCACAGGCTTGTTTCACGTAGGAACCCAGGGAATGAGATGCGTGATACTCCACATGCAGAACTTTAGGTAAAACAAGCTGTACACACCCAACTTCTGGTGTATTAATTTGCTCACTTAGTGCATGCTTTGTCAAACACATCCTACTGAGAGTAGCACTCACTAACTGGAATCATGTCATTGATGCAAACTGAGCCTGCACATTTGAAAAACTGGTTTACCATTATTTTTGTTCAGTTAGATACAGTTCACCAGGCTTAGGGCCTTACAACACCATGCACAGGACCTCTGTATAGCAAGGGATGGTCTTTGCTTCTCTAGCCATTTCTATTTGAAAAGAGAGATGGATGAAAAGGAGAAAAGTAACAATATTTACCACCTTACAGTAGTAAAATAATTAAGTTTTGAATTAATTGAGAAGTGAACTGAAACTTCTTCGGTCATTGTTTGAAAGCAGAGGTGTGGAAAGGCAAATCTGGCCTTTCTCTGCCTGGGGCATTCACAGAATCATAGAATTTACTGAGTTGGAAGGGACCCACAAGGATCATCGAGTCCAACTCCTGTCCCTGCATAGGAAAACACCAAAATTCACACCATGTGTCTGAGGCCACTGCCCAATTGCTTCTTGAACACTGTCAGGCTTGGGGCCATGACACCTCCCTGGAGAGCCTGTTCCAGTGCTCCAGCACCCTCCTGGTGAAGAAGCTCCAATTTTGCATTGGAGCATTGGTAGCTCCAATTTTGCAGCCACCTCACAGGATGCAGCCCACAGCAGCGATACCGACTGATGTCTCAGACTGCTTCAAGAATATCTCTTTGTGATGCTTACACTACGTGTAGGACCACCAACCAAAACCACTCCGAAAAAGCTCAGAATCACTACCTTTCTGATAGACCTACAAATACCCATCATTCAGAAGCTTTAGGAAAAGGCTTTCACTCAAGGACAAGTGACAGTGAGGAATCTTGTTAAGACTTTACTTTCTTTCAGGTTTTATTTTCTAGTTTGAGGGTAGAAAGAAGATGGTGTCAAGTGAATGATTCTGAATTCCCTATAGAGCCAAATTAGGCTCAGAGTATTTAACTTGAAGGATGGGTTAACCTCAAGTGAAGTGAAGCTGAAAAGGCTACCACCAGAGTATTGCTGACAAATGAAACCCAGAAGCGTCAGAGACCTCCAAGATTCTTCTGCTATAAATTGAAAGATTGGTATCAGTTTATACACAAACAAAGCAGAAAGACAGTATAAGCTTGTCTTTTAAACAATTGTTTTAAAAGTTCTGACAGACTTAAAAATAATAAAAATAAAAGTTGTTCCTTTTTGAAATGTAACATATGTTGTATAAGTAAGTATACTTCTCTGTTTTTGCCAAACACAAAAATGGTTAGGCCTGGCCTGGATATTCAGTCTTTCACTTTCATGAACACCTTTAAAAGCAGTGGTAAGAAAGTTTTGTTTTGTTTTGTTCTGTTTTGTTTGTTTGTTTAAAATAAAAAAGGAATAAATAAATAACTATCAAGGAGAATTGAAAAATATTTTGCAAGTACTTTTAAGTATTGAATGATTGATTGATTGATAGTGTATAAATTATTGAGATACTCTTTTATTTGTTTATGGGTTACTAGACGTAGGTGTCAGGATAAATGATGGCAGCGGGCTGACTGAATTGGTGCACGGGTGTTATGAAATCCTCCTCTCTGTTTTCCTGGCTCTGTAAAAATTTTATTTCAACAACACAATACCCATCCCACACTCAGTTCTGGAAACAGTAGGCTGAAGGCGATAAACCTGTGGGGAGTTCGCATTCATAAAGATCCTCCAGTTTGGTCTGTCATGTGGCAGCCTACATGAATGAAAGCACTTTCTCAAATTTATAATAAATTCTTATGCTCAGATCTAGAACTGAGCATCATATTGTTATGACATATGCTGTTTTACCACTTGAATTCAAGAAATTTATACTGACCATATGTGCTCTTCACCTCCAGGGCACCAACTTCAAATTCATGGCTAGTCAAGAATGTAACAGTAATTATATTACTATAATGGTGAATGTAATGCTGAACAGTAATGCTGAAGCCATATTATCATGGGACTCCGTAAATTGTCCTTAAATGCCTTAGTTCAGTTGTCTTCACCATTTCCAACATCACTGCTAAAAAACCCCATCCTTTGACAATATCAGCAAAGAATCCAGGGGCTGTATACATTGGGTCTTGTCATATCAAGGAAAAATTATCCACTGATGTCAGGAGACCAGGTATACCTCCATGCCACCATGCCTCCAGGCTAACATCTTACAGCTTTCAACAAAGGTTTAAAGGCAAGATTTACTGTATGCATTTTCGTTCTCCTCTCTGCCTATACCTTCAATTTTGCCTCCTTCATTTGACTTATTAGAACTTCCCAAACATCTGTGTTAATTTGGAAAGAGAAGAACAGATGCTGGACTTGAAACCATATGTTCAGTTCCAACTGCTGCAAGTTTCTGGGAAAACTCAGCTAGCTGCTCCCAAGGCTCATTAGTCCCTCAAGGAAGTCTCCAAAACAGAAAAAAATTGATATAGAAATTATAAGAGAGTTGTGTTTTCCCCATTGCATGTCCTTTGTTCAGATTTTTATTCTTCACTGTCTTCTTTTTATCCAAATCATCTTAATTTGCTCTTGTTTTTGTTTGTTTGTTTGTTTTTCAAGTATATCCTCAAAGATATGTCATTTTAGGGGTAAAAAATAAAACACAGATGCTATTCACTAATCTACTATTAAGAAAAAAAAATATTTGCCAATTGGAATTCCCAATTTTCATTTAATTATTCCCAGATTCCATAGCCTCCATCCATAAATGACTGCTTGACTACTTTCTAATCTGAGTTCATGAAAAGTTGACACAGTGACTGGTTGTATGGATGACATTATTTCCCTCTGCTGTGGAAATTAATTCAGTAGAAACTGAAAATCTAGCAAGTAAGCTTATTGAAATAAAATTAGGAAATAAAAAAAAAAAAAGAAAAAAATAATTAAATATGATGTGAAAAATAAAAAAATAAAAACAAAAAAACTAGAAAGTAAACTTATTGAAATAAAAATAAAAAAAAAAAAAAAAAAAAGGTAAAATTATATTATCTTAAAGAGTGTACAGGTTATTAAAAATACTTTGCTGATAACTCCTCTAATGACATAACAGTATTTGGCTCATTTTACGGGGCAAATTTGTCTGTTAAGACAGTTGTTATAAGTTACATGTCTTTCCTCCCTTTTTTTTTTTACCTCTCTATCTCCTCTCTATCTGGAAATAGGAGTATTTATTTTTCCTTTATTTTTGCTGCTCTCTAGAAAGTCATCACAGCATATGATCATATTTCCCTAGAGATATTTTGATTGTGGTACATATGGACTAAATATTCAATGGATGAATTTTAGGTGCACATTTAAGTGCAATGAAATAAAATTAGTAATAAAAGCAATTGCATCAAATTTACCTATCCTTTGAGGAAAAGATTTTGCATTTGCGGTTATATATTTCCTCTAACTTTTGCCCTTTTGCTCATTGTTCCATAACTTTTAATATTTTGGTAAAGTTTATACTGTGCTTAGACAGTTCTTTGTAGTCAGCTGAGCAGAAATCAAAATCAAACAAAGCAAGCAGAGTAGAAGAAAAAGTATACTTATGTTTTATTGATTCTGAATGTCAAAGTCATTTAATAGTGTATACTTCTTTGCATTTCCCTCCCCAAATATTTTCAGTTCCTCAGATGTTTGGGCCAACTACTCTACATCTATTTCACTCATTTAGTAGAGCTAAATGAACTTATATGTTTGTATGAACCCTAGAGTAATAATAATTAAGTTATTGAATGTTTTAAGAATTATATTTTTATATATTTTATATATTATATTTATATATTTTTATATATTATATTAAGAATTATTTAAGAATTATATTTGGTCTCCTGGCTCCCAGTAATTTTATTAAGATCTGGACACAGAAGATTAGAAGATAAGGAACAGATTTCTAAATGGAATCAACACTTCAGTTTCAGTCTAGGCACAGTTTTGGAACATGATTTTACCAAGTAATATAATACATAAAACCTACTCAATAGCCCAGTGATGTGCATGATCCTCAAGGAGGGAAAAGATTTGCCCTAGAGAAATTGTCATATAAGCATAAGATCATGCAACAGCTGGACAACAGGAGAGAATATAGCATTGCACTAAAAACCAACCTTGATCAGTCTCATCTTGAGAAGGTAAGTGTACTTTACTCAGCTAATGCTGAGATATTTTTATTTGTTCAGAAGCGGAAATGGCGTTTTGGCATTCGTAGATTGATTGTGTGTTCCTAATGAGCATGAAAGACAGTCTTCAAAGCAAACAGTCCAAAGTGACTTAAAGAGGCATATGAAGGGCTTATATGGCTAAATCCATTGCAATCAGGCATAGGGAAAACATTCCTGCTGATCTATGAATCAGGCTGTCACTACTACATACTGCACAATTCAGAATATAAGGAGATTCAGCAAAAAATTTCAAATTCCTGATAACCTTCTGGATGTCAGGCAATGTGTCCCAGTTATAGCTTATCTTAAAAAAAAAAAAAAAAAACTAGCACTGGGATAAGTTCAGGTTAGTCTTGGGGCCATGTAGAACTTCCCAACGTCAACTATGAACCTGATATTTTTATTTCTTCCTTTTCATCACTATAAAGCTCACGGACTCATTCAAAATGAGAATGAGCCACATATGAAAGAAGAAAAACAAATTAACTTGATATGATTTTACCTTTCCTGCAACTCTCCAAAGGAAGACCTGTGTAATGGAAAGCAGCAGTGAATATGCTGTGAGTCTGTCTTTTGCATGGACGTTGTCTTTTGTTGTTCAGCCATTTCTGTAGATGTGTGTAAGTTTCCTCTTCCCTCATACAATTTTGCAACTCTTGTGGGAAGAGCAGTCTTTTTGTTCATAGTTTTCTAGCATACATCACAAAAAGAACCTGGGTGATGAACGGGGTTCCTATGTCATGAAAAATTAGTATAGCCCTGTAATTTTACTATTAGTAACTGGAGGGGTAGCTTTCAGATGAACCATTCAGTGACAGACCATACTTTATGTTTGAAGAATTGAAAGTCTCTAAAAAATGGCAGGAGACTCAGCAGCTAAAATTGGCTGCTTACACCTCTTCCAAAAATATGTTATATTTTCAGAATTAAAGGGACTGTTTGAGATTAACTCACAAGCCTAAAGCAAAGAGTATGGAGGTAAATACAACACAGAGGCGATATGTGCAGTCTCTGGGGAAAGAGATAGAAATGATGGTTGGTTGTCATTTTCATCTTATCTCCCTTAACAGAGTAAAGGTNAAAAAAGAAAGAAAAAAAAAGAAACTATAATTTAAAAACCAGACAGAAAGAAGAAGAAATAAAGCACCTCAGTGCATTTTCTTCTAATGATATAAATTTCAATTAACTGAATTGATAAATTAAGCTATAAAGCAATGCAAACATGCAGAAGAAAAATTCAAATAATTTTTTTCTTCATGCTTCCAATTCTTTATAGTACATTACATCAGTTAATGGCAATTTGTATAATTTGTGTAATGATATAAATTGCCATAAACTCTCACAGTGAAATGTTGTAAAAATGATAAATCAGGGATAAAGTATGGACCAAGTTCGTAGCTGCTGTAAATTCCATTAAAGTTATTGCAGGTGCTCTAGTTTACACCTGCTCACACTTCGCTCCTACCCCACCCGCCATACATGGCCAGTGAGGGAGCACGGGGAGAAGATGTGAACTGTACGTAATGTGATGAGGAATTAAAGGTGAATGTGAATAAGTCACTGAAGGTCCAAGATAGAAGACAGACATGACAAGGAAAGCATGAGCTGGTGATGGTGTAACCTACAACAGGAGTAGGTCCCTCCTTTTCAGCGGATGGAACACAACAGTTGCTGTTGTGATCCTTATCTTCTCTGGCAGATGCAATTCTCTTCATCTGGCAGGAGGTTCAGAGATCCAGTCAGGACCTGGTTTTGATCCATCTCACTGACCACACCATGTGTAAGGTGTGCTGTTGATCAGGAGGACTCACATCATCAAATGACCTCTTTTCCTGATGTCTTTCTGAACATTTGCACCAAACCTCAGAGTAGCATCATTCTTTCAAATCAACATTATCTCCCAACCTGTCAGGCCATACCTAAAGGTTGTATCTGTTGCACCTTCAAAAGTTGTGTCTAGACTCTTAGACAAGACAAGAGCTGAGGAATGACTTACCACCAAAATCATAGCCTATTCTTAATGTGATGCTAAAATGCACTACACCAAGTGACACTAGCACTGAGACATTGTCACAAGGTGTGACAGGCAATGTCTGTACAGCCGTTCTTACCATATTCGTAGCACAAAAATTTCTATATCTGGACACATGAAGGGAAGGAATTGGAATTCATGACTTCATGAGTAATACGAAGGCTGTTTATAGTGGCTAAGTGCCCAGTCAATTAAAAACTAGCTGTTTAGTCATAACTGTGGGCCTGCGCTTGCGATACAATCTAGCCGTGCTGCCTATTCTGAAGTTGACTGACAATTTTCATTCAGTTAAGATACATCCGTTATGCTTTTTTGTCATTATCTCTTTCTCATTACAGAGGAGGTAGATAAATCTTGCAGAGATATTAAAATAATGCAGTCTGGTCAGTAGATCCTCATAAAAAATTAAATGAACTCTGCTTGAAGCACTTAGTGGGTATAAATATCAACTAGGGAAGTGAGCTTGTAGTATCTTCCAGAAGGGTCAAACACAATAAGCACAACACTATTGAGAGAATGTATCTCTCCAGCAAAATTAAAGAGGAGTTTAGTAAAAAGACATGTTTTTTTTCTGGGCTCTGGGATAATTTTCCAATGAAGTTGTTGTGCACCATGTGACTATTTCAGGATACAGTTCCACACTGAGTGAAAGGAGGGGATTCTCACAGCTCCAGAGATTTACATCTCAGTAGCTTCTGTGACTCCAGATTTCTAAGAACTTTAACAGTATTAATTAATTCAGCCTTGTAAACCCACTTGGTTTGAAGCCTCTTGAGTTTCTTTACACGGAGATCCAATGTCTGTCAAATGAAGATCATCATCCTCATTTTCATTCTTGAGTTGAAGAAATCAAGGTAAAGCCAAAATCGGTAAAGCTGAGACGCAATTTCACCAAGCAGTAGCTTGTTCTTTTTCCTCCTTCTGAAGGAAGACAGGATTATGGAAATAAAACTCTTTTGCAGAAACGTTGGGTTTAAGATGATGTCTTCTAATAAAGAGGAAAAGAGCTTCAAAGGAAGGCCTTGAGCTTTTATAACAGAGAAGAATGCTCTAAATATGCAAATACTGCTAATGCAACCAAAAGACACATCTGAATTGTCATTAATAACTTTGGAAAGAGTGGATTCTTTTTAGTCCAAAGTAGGACCATGGTAAAAAGTTAGTGCTAATACAGTATACCTCTTGTGGACCTAGATATAGTCATAAACAGAGTTTCTCTGGAAAAAAAAAAAAGTTACACTGAAAGCAAAACAGAAATAATAATATTGAAAAACAAACCCTGAGGGGGGGCAGGGAAGGTCATTCAATCTGAAAATAAATTATTTCATATTTTACATATTTGTTGAGTGAAAATATGTTTCTAGATAAATAATGTCATTTAAATGAAATAAAACAGCCCCATCTCCTTATTTTTAGAGTCCACTAGAAGCATGTTTTCAGTTCCGTTTTTTCTTTTTTTCTTTTTTTTTTTTTTTCATTTATCTGACAGATATACAAAAGCAAATAGTAGGAACAAATCCCTGAGTTTGATCAGGCATTAATTACCACAGTAAGAAAAGCTTAAGAGAGGCAGATTCTGACTTTAAAAATACTGCAAAGTCTGAGTAAAATGCAGAGATGTGTTTATAATCACTAAAAAAAAATAATATTGAAAGCAAATATATAGACAGTAAAGGAGGCTGTGCTTATGGGATAGCAAGACAAAACTTATTTGTTCTATTAGTTCAGAGATTATCCAATTTCTGCTTTTATAAAAGATAATTAGGAAAAACTGTCAAGTCTGCAGATTAATCCTGCATACATCTGCCTGGAGTTTGCTTTGAAACCTCTTGGATCTAGAAAGACAATCTTGTGTAATTAGCTGAGGCCACTATAATCCATAAAAACATCTGATCACATTGATTTTCAGTCAATCAGGCTCTATCTGTCAACAGCAATTCTACAGATCATATGAGAGGTCTTACAAGTACACAACATTGCCAGCTAAGGTCATATAAACTTTTCTCCGGCTTTTAAACGCAAAACCATTTTCAGTCACTGGCTGCCAAGAGTTCCAAATAAAATGACAAAGTTGTCAAAAAATAAGAACATGTGAATTTATATCTCTCTACCTACAAAGATGTAGATATATAGATATAAATAAATAGATAAGGTATTTTCATATCTGTGCATGTTGCCATAGACATGCTTGACAAGTGATTTGTACGTGTGCTCTTTTTGTTTGGTTAAGTGATTTTTTAATAATTTTTATACAGCAGAGGAAGCAAACAGTCCGTTCAAACTCTTATTTGGCCTACAACTGTGATGAATACCACAAATATCATAGGATAGCAAAAACTTGAACAATCCACCTAATATAGTGTTTAAAGCTTCGTGGGGAAGGGAATGCTTTTCAGTCTGGATTATAAACCTCTAGCCCCAAGACCAGTTAGCAAGGTGTTGAAAATATTTCACTGCAGAAACATTGTCTTCTGAGTTATGTGATCTCCTCAGGTGCCTCAGCCTGCTCATTCTACTGTAGTGTACCTGTTAATTTGCTGTTAACCGCCATTGTTGTTCTGAGGTAGCTCTCTTTCACTTCACCTACCCTTACCATGATGCTACCTTAGATTTCTGTCATCTGAGTCACTGCCGTTTGGAAGAAGGGAACTCGAGTTTTCAGGTGCTGGTACAATGAAGTTCTTAAATTTGCTGAAGTTCTTAAATTTGCTGCAGAAGTTCATAAATTTTCCTTCTTATTTAAGGTTTTGGAGGACCTTGAACAGAGGAAGACTGAGATCTTCAAGTTGTCACATGGAATGTTACTAAGATTGCTCTTTATCTCACCTAAGTTTAGCTAATCTAAAAGTTGATTTCTACTCAAAACTAATAATCTACACTGTCTTTATATACAATACAAAGACTAAGTTCTTCAGAGCCAAAGTTAACTCAGATGTTTTTGATGGCTTTTTTTTACAGGGCTTTTTTAATGGCTTTTTTTAACCCTCTTCATTAGACACTGTTCAAGTTAGGCTCAAACCCCACCTTAAAACATAAATTTGGCTGAATTTAACACTAGGTTTATTGCTGCTAGTCTGGTGATATATAATTACCTAGAAGAGATAAAGGAAAAAAAATGTGTATGTTGACACCAAGGAAATTTTCTTAGTATCATGTGGAAACCCATCCCCAGGTATTGTTTTTGATTAAAAGACGAGTGACTTCTATAAATGGTATATTTTTACATACATTTATATGTGACATCAAACCACCTATTACCAAACTACTTTCAGTCAGGATGTACAGTGAAATGTGGAAAGACCCAAACAATGTTCTGGTGAGACAAAGGATCACGGCATTTACAAGTAGATTTCAATTTTGTAGAAATTAGATTATCCACTGCAAGTATAATTGTTATTCATAAATGTCTCAACTACCTCAAATGTCTAGAGCCATTTTTGTAATGACTAAAAAAGTATACATGGATTGGGTGACAGAATGAAGCATTCTAGTTATCCTAAAACAAATTAATAAGACAGTGGGAAGTCCTGTGAAATATTTGACATTTCCCAGTAAAACTGAAGGATTCACTTCTACAGTAGGCACACAATAGGCACTTTTCATCTGTTAACTGATAGAGGAAAACGTGTAATGTTCTTGAGAATCCCTATATAAATGGCATAAAGGAGCAACATTGTAATTTCTGAGTTCTGTTATGCAATGAAGTTTCATAACCTTGAATGTCCTGCTAAGAATGAAGATGTGAAATTAAAATGAGCATCATCTTCAGCAACCTTAAGACTCAGCACGAAGCTTGGCTAATAGAAGGTTTCTCTGAGGGCTACGGTTGATGCGAGCAGTTTGGAAGAATCACTTTCTGTGTGGACTGTATATTTCCTTAGGCTTGGAACTGCTGAAGTAAGTGGAAATGAATTGATATGTAAGAGAGCTGAGAGTCCTATATGGCTTAAAGCACTAGTTTTAAGCCAAAATTAAGATGACATGGGCAAGGTGGCTATGAATCATGATTCAGTAGTCTGGTCTTTTTGCTACCAACTTGTTTTGCTGCTCTAAGGAAATTATTTGACTTCTCTGTGACATATCTTGTGACTCATATACAACAATAAATCAGTCTCCTTTGTGACTGGAAGGGAATGATTTCTGTTCCAGAGGGAAAGACAAATCCAGTGAGTCAGAATCTTTTTGGTCTTGCTGACAACACGGAACTGCTGTGTCTGGGTGTTTAGTTTCTTTTGCGTCTCTATGAATAAGGGTTCTTGATAAAAAACTTCACCACTCACTCAAATACTGCCCAATACTTCTCCTAAAACATACACTATGTATACTCATTCCTCTAGACCCAAGATCGTGGGAAATCTCTTCTCTTACACCTTACTGAGACCACAAATGCTGTCAACTTTGGAAGCAGATGTCTTTCTCTTAGAAAGATTTTGACATCTAGTTAGTGATTTCTCTCTAAATTCTCCTACACATAACCTTTCTTCCTTTCTCTCTTTCTCTCATTTTAGATTTTTCATATACAACCTCATGTAAATGCCTCTGAAAAAAACTGGAAGTGTGTATAGGGAGAGAGAAGAAGATTTCTGTACTATCATTACCTAAACACATTTTTGATGTATGCTGGACAATTTCCTTTTGACTCAATCACGAGTCCATGAAGGGGAACTTAACACCAAAAGGACGATTTATCTGTACAGGGGAAACACCAGGTCTGTGCTGCCAAAGTACCTCAGATTCCTCTTGATGTAGTGAAGGTTCAAGTACAGCACGTAATTTCCTCTACATTAAAGCATTTGTTATTAAAATAGTGTTGATGAGGAAAGGCTTTTTTACAAAACTACTTGATTTCTGAAGTCCAGAAAAGAATAAATACAGAGTACGTGCATCTGTGAACATAAACAACCAAGAAACATTCACACAACCAGACAGCTCCTAAATTATATGTTTGCTTGGGGACATGCCTGGCAGAGCCATGTAGCTTATCCGGGGCTTCTAAAGAGAATGAAAACTGAGTAACATACTGTGTGACAGGAGAACAGAGCCCTGAGTGTTTAACTTCAGTATAAAAGTAATTATATTAAAGAAGGCATTAAATGCATGTTTGAACCAGGTTGGTGAAGGACTCGGGGTGAGTTTGCCTTTGTAAAAGGTTGCTTGCTTCATTAAAATCAGAATTCTGACTTTGCCCTTCATGTGTTGCTTTTACAGTTTCAGTATTTAATATTTTTTTTTCCCCATTTAAATGACATGGTCTACTCAGGGCCATTGCAAACATTAACAGCAAAACCAGACTGTAGAAAAGAAAATATTAAACAACAACAACAACAAAAACTCAATGAGTGACTTAGAAGCTCAAACTGGGTGTGCTGAGACCAGATGATCCTGCAGGAATTTGAGACTATTGACAGCCTTTCACTTTACACACAGCTGTTTGTTTGTTTTATTTTAAACACAGAATTCTCTGACACTGGATGCCTTAGGATATACTTCAAATGAGGGACTCTGAGAATCAGTGCAGAATTCATGGGTTCCAGCTTATGTGGAAAATTATGCCATGTTGTCTAAACCTAGGAATTTGGATAAAACCACAAGTGTCTCTCTAGTGCTTGACCTCAAGAGTGGTGTTATGATACTTCACAGATAACAAAAACACATCCTGTGGAAAATACAAAGGGCATCTCAAGACATGTCAAAAGCACAGGGATGGCAAGAAAACGGTCACACTCCCTTGTCAATGCTCCCCATTCACTATTTTCTTTCTAAAATAGAGACAGGGAAATCCGAGAGAAAAACAAGTACAGAACTAAGAAAACTACTTTTTCAGGTTTCGCTGATCTTAGTAATTTCACAGATAAATGTTATGCAGCAACTTTCATTAGTCTTTGTGGGAGACCTGAATATCTTCATGAAGAGAGTAAAGAATGATTCTGCTGTCCCATGGGAAGGGATAAGGTTCTCACATAAAGTCAGAAGGTTATAGAACTGTCTTGATTTGGTAAAATAACAGATATTTATTAATTATGATCATGAGGAAGTAAATTGGGTCTGTCCTTAGGCAAGTATGCCGAAAGGTATCAAGAAGGAACTCCTCTTCCTTCCACATCAGAAGCACATGGAATGAATGTCGTCATACTCTGGGACCAGTGTTTTTTCCCCCTGCAGTAACTCACTCTTTAGGAGAAATTATGTTCCTGAGACTCTATCTGCAAAATCTTTGCACCTGGAGATGACTAAGAATAAAAAATTATATTAAAAAAAAGAGTAAATGAGAGAATAATGTAACTGGAAAAGGACTTGTCACTTGTGAAAACGATGTTCTTCTAGTGCCCATCTAGGGACTTGATTAACAAACTCATAGGATTTGTTTAACAAACTAGTATGAACAACCAGAACAGTCTTAACTTCTGTTTTTCCAAAGGTATAATCTCTGCTACTTTGCTAGAGGCCTATGGACTGTTTAGAAAACAGTACAAAAGAACTCTGTGTCAGCTGGAGAGTCCTATACAAATCAGAAAACTAGGTAATCTGTCTCAATACTGAAAAAAAAAGGAAAAAAAGAAAAAAAGAAAAATGAAATAGTCCTCAGCGTAATAAAAACCTTACCTGTCCATTAGTAATTGTCATTTGTACATCTGTCCAATGTGACAGTCATCTTATAGACTGATATACAGACAAACACATTAGCTGTCTTTTAATCACTTTCAATGAAATAATATTTTCTCTACTTATTTTTAAATGGCACTGAGATTTGTGCTGAGGTTAAACCATGGCAACCTGGCTTTAAAGATGTTATATGACGACATTATCTTGGCAGCTTCTTTTCAGAATTGCAAACACTACTCATATAGAGAGTCTTGGAGAATAATAGATCGGTATCTCTGCAGCCCTAGAACTGAACTGCCTCAAACCAATGCTAATTGAGATCCAAGCTCACATGACACAGATCAGAAACAAGTTGAGGAATCCGTCAAAACAGATGAAAATGAAATATACATCCCAAAGGAGTTCAACATTCCTGCTGTCTAGATTGCAGTGCAGCATAATGGCTGTAGAAGCTCCACTGTCCATTGCTAATTGCTAAGAACGAGTTTTTTGGAATGCAGTTTATGTACAGATATAGACAGCGCGTGATAAATCATTTGGAATACATTTTTCATCTTGCATGGATTAATGCAACTGTAAGAGCAAAACAAACTGCAAAGCACTAAGCACCGGCAAGATAGGAAAATCATTGCTTCTTTTACTCTACCGGAGTAGAACAGGTATAATTCCATCTAAGATAATGCTGATGTAAAGCCAGCATTGAAGAAAAGAATCAAGTCCTGAAAGTGAAATGATAGAAAGCTACAGTGAAGGAAGGAAAATCAAGGAGGCAGAAGATTTATCACCTGTCTGTTGGGTTAGCTGTAGCAGAAGAACGACTCTGTAACAGGCTTTGTCACAAATACTTACATAGCCTTATTAATTCTCTAAATATCACAGGAACTTTAATATTTTAAATGCCACAGAATCTGGAGAAGGGAAATGTTATTACTCCATTGAGAACTGAGAAACTGAGGCAAAGACAAAGAGATTTCAGAATATACCAAAAAGAAGAAACTGAACTGAAGTCTCCCAGATCACAGAATCACAGAAGCACAGAATGTTAGGGATTGGAAGTGACCTCAAAAATCATCTAGTCCAATCACGCTTCCGGAGCAAGAACACCTAGATGAGATTACACCGGAAGGTGTCCAGGTGGGTTTTGAATGACTCTAGAGAAGGAGACTCCACAACCTCCCTGGGAAGCCTGTTCCAGTGTTTTGTTACCCTTACTGAGAAGAAGTTTCTTCTCAAATTTAAGTGAAACCTCTTGTGTTCCAGCTTGAAACCATTACCCCTTGTCTTACTGTTATATATTTATAAACATTAATAGGGTCACTCCTCAGTCTCCTCTTCTCTAAACTAAAGATCCCCAGCTCCCTCAGCCTGTTCTTATAAGGGAGACTCTCCACTCCCTTAATCATTGTTGTTGTCCTATGCTGGACTCTCTCCAGCAGTTCCCTGTCCTTCTTGAACTGAGGGACCCAGAACTGGACACAATATTCCAGATGTGACCTCACCAGGGCAGAGAAGAGGGGGAGGAGAACCTCTCTAGATCTACTAACCACCCTGCTTCTAATACACCCCAGGATGCCATTGGCCTTCCTGGTCACAAGAGCACAGTGCTGGCTCATGGCCATCCTGCTGTCCACCAGATCCTGTCATTCTTTAATCAACAACTATTAGACTGGGGCCTGATTAAAATTTTAGCAAAATCAGTAGAGAAGCTCACATATAGACACAACACAACATTCAGACTTCAGCAAGCTTCAATATAGTTCCAAATTCTCCAGGTCAGTTAATAAAGGTTTGATCACAGGCAGCTTCAAGTTTTCGTGACTGACTTGAAAACAGAGACATCCAAAAGTTGCTGGGAGACTAATCCACAAGTTCCTAGCCTCCATTAAACCTACCTTCCCCTTCTTCCCCATCAAGAAAAAGAAAAAGAAAAAAAGTCAAAGTGAATAGACGAAAAAAAGGCCTTTAATTTCTTCTCCCACTGTGTGACCTTGCAGAGTTGCAGGAGTTAAATGGAGCACAGTTTGGGAACATCCATTGTTCTAATCACAGCTGCTCCAATACCATATTGTCAGTGAAATGGAAAAGAAATTAGCAGCTCATTTTGTGCGACGTGAACTTTCTCTCTCGCTCTCCTGCTTGATGAGAACACTCTCTTTGATAAATCAGCCATCATACCTTATTGCCATGCAGAGACTGGAAGTAAAAAAATGTCAACAACATTTTTTCCCTGAGTCTTCTGGAAGCAATCAAGTTTCACTGCTGCAAAGGTAATGCTTAATTTTCCATCGTCGTTTTTTTGGCATATAGAAAGTTAACAGAGGACATATCTTTTAAAGCTACAAAAATTGATTGGACTTGCAACAGACGAGACGTCGGCAATGAATGAGATAAAGAGCGGATTCGGCACATTATTGCAAGAGAGGTTCCCATCGGTGCGTACCATTCACCGCCTTGTGCACAGACTTCAATTAGCAGTTAAGGATGTGTTGAAATATGTTGCAGGAATTAGTCATTTCAAAGTCTTGGTAGGGAAGCTAAACTATATAGTGCTTGCAGTCAGCCAAAAAAAAAAAAAANAAAAAAAAAAAAAAGGAATAAAAAAGGAAAGAAGAGAAACTCAGCAAGAAGTAGCTGAATGAGCATATGTGGTATCATTGGAGCGTCTAAAAAGCAAGCCAGTAGTCAAGATGTGCTGAGTAGCCTAGAGTTCCAAGATGGTAAAGGCTGTTTTAAGGTCATAGAAATCACTACCTAAACAGATCACATTTCTAAGAAACACTATGGAGAAAAAAAGTCATTTTCTCAAATAAACAGAGTAATACTCTTTTCAGTTCTAAGTAAATACTGTTGGAAATTTACATTATTTAGAAGGGTTTTCTTTTCATAGATCATGTCTTAAAATGCCATTGCCGTTCTGGTCACTCATTCTGTTGGATCTTATTTTCTCATTAATTTACTGTATAATTGAAGAACCAACTCATTTAAAAAAAAAAAAGAAAGGTGTTGGGAAACAGACAATTTATCTAATTTTTTTTTCCATTGTCAGAAAAAAAATCAATACAAATGTGTAGCCTGTAGAAATAGACATGGTAGACTTAGAGAAAAGTCCTATTCTCTTAAATTATAAAGGCTGATATGATAGATTCTTATATTGAGAAAGGTCTTAAAGTAGAAATGTGTGTATGTGTGTGTGTGTGTGCGTTTTTGTGTTTTCTTTTTGTGTTTTGTTTTGTTTTGTTTTGTTTTCCTTAAAAATAGAATCATGGCCAAATTGTCAATATAACTGGATTTGTCTCCTCTTTATTAAATTCTATTGACTTTTCCGCAACAAGTTTACCCAAGATATATACTCACAGATGCCTAGGACAAAAAAAGTTAATGAGAGGTCACTGCGTCATTTTCCTGTCCCAAGGCTGGATCAACTATGTCTAAACCACTCCTGACAGTTTTTTGACTCAATTGTTCAGAGAAACCTCTAGTGCTTGAGTGTCCATGACTCCCTTGGTCAATCCATCCAACTGCTTATTTACCCTTACTGTTTAAATATTTCCCCTGAACTTTATTTTTAGTCTGTATTTTCTCTTGCTACAGATTAAGCCCTTCTGCTGTTTTTCTTACCTGCTATAAACAAGGAGGGCAAATATTTTTTTCCTTGTTAAAACAACTTTCAACAGATTTGGATGGGCTAATGTCACCATGATAAAGAAGTTATTCCTAAATCTGTGCAGGTCTTTCAAAATCAAAGCATGTCGCAAAGAAAAATAATCATAATCAGTCACAAAAAAATAATTCTAAGAAATTCATCAATGTGATAATTTTTCTATAGAAGGGTTAAAATAACCTCTTCAATTGTTTTGGAAGATATAAGTCTCTATTAAATGTGTAAGGACTACAAAAACTTGCAGCTGAATCTTTTATGCCTTTAGAAAATTAAGATGGTTTTCTTTACATTGTAGTTGCTAAAACACTTGCACTAAGATTAGAAATATAGATTTTAATCTGTGGGCCTGATTCTGTCCTCAGACCTGTCAGGAAAACAAAGCAAAACAAACAAACAAACAAACAAACAAACAACAACAACAATCCCACAAAACCACAGGAGGAATTTCTTATGAGACTGGTAGTGTGAGCATGAAGCCAATCAGACCTTATCCCTCTACATAAAGAAGATTTAAGCTACTTAAAAGATTTACAGCAGACACTTGCTCATCAATGTTATGAAGGCTTTTTAGCTTCAAATATTAATGAACTCCTTTTGCTAAAACAGACTGACTATTGAACATCTGCAAATGGCAGCATGAAGTTTGAACCCTAGACAGTTCATTAACCAGTTTGACCCAAAGCCAAATTGTTCAATACTGGATTACAAAAGGTAAGAGAGACTTTCTGCCAGTTGGAAAACAAATGAATCTCAGCACTGCTTCTATAAAGATCGACGGTGACTTAAAAATAGCCTGAGGTTAATATTATAAATCTTTTTAAAAGAGATTTGAGTGCATATTCTTCATGCTAGCCTTGGATCAATCTCGGAAAACAATATCCTTTCATATGACACTGATACAAAACATCGGATGCTGTAAAAAGTGAGACTTATTAGCTAGCTAGACATCTTTCCCTTTCCCACCAATGCAACAATCACCAGATCACCTTGGACAAGGCCAGCTGACATCAGCCAGACACTGCTGTGGCAACTTCCATAGCTCTGGGTGGCCTGATGCCTGAATATAGATACACTATTACCACAAAATAAATAAAAACGGTGCGTGGGAAGCCAAACAAATCATTGCAGACAGGAGCTGCCTGGGGCAGTGCGCAGTGGTACGGAGAACAGATCTTCGCAGGAGTTAGAGTCCATGATGCCCAGAGCTATACAAAGGGTGAAGCTAGAAGCAACCTCATCCCCAGAAAGCACTCTGATCCAAGTGGGGTCCATGTGCTCCAGCTGTATCGCTTGTTGCTGCTGCTGCTGCTGCCCAGGGAAAGGGACCACAGGACTGTGTCAGCAGAGGGAGGAGCATCACACAGAGGATACGGTGGGAAATGGGCATGTGTTTGCTATGTTACAATCTTCCTTTCTGGTTGCGCTTGCTCCACAGGACAAATAAGCTATACCAATTTTTCCTACTCTCTGACTGAAAACTGGCTCAGGCATTTCACAAGCCACTTGCAGAGAAAGGAGTACCGTTTTCTTTCTAGGTTATTATTTTCCCTACCCCTTTTCATATGTAAGGGTATTTCAAATTTGGGCCCCAATAACCAGATACTGTTAATTTATTTCTAGATCTCTGTGCAAATACATTTGTTCCACCCATTTGTCTATCTGCTGCAGCAAGGTAAAAATACATAGGTCTAACAGCACAAATATTGTGGGTGAGTCATAAATGCTGCTCATGGCTGATATGCAAGGAGTTTCAGCTCTTGTATGCCACCTCACATATCATAATTATCTATGGTACAGGAGGATGTCTATTTATAGTGGATAATGCTCTACAGCTAGACCTTTTTATCATAATCCGAAAGCAAGAAATCACTGCTTGATGCCGGATTTGCTAATCTGAAACTTCGATAACCACCATCAATCGAAGTCCTGTTTCTTGAACTTCGGACATGCTTGCCATCAGATATGTCTGTGCAGCTCCCAGTGCTGCTCACAGGAGAAGTCTGTGGGCATCAGGGAACTGAAACAACTTCCCGTATTTCACAGCAGTAGGGAAATCTATGTAAAGCAGAATAACATGTCCTGATGTGAGAGGACATAATTTTGGCTGTGCTGTAGTAAATGTTGTGACATTAACTGCAATGGTGAATGGACATTGCTCATTTTTAAGGTAATATAGGGAGTTTTTTCTGCATAATTTCCTTTAGATGAAAGTGTCAGAAGCTTTGTTGAGCAGTATGTCTTGTGCCTCTGAGATTTTCTGCTAGCATTTGCTTCTATCTGTAGCTCCTCTGGGCGTTCCCAAGCAGGGTTGCACGGCTGAGGCTTCTGGGAGCATGATGAATAGTCTCTACCACTTGTATTCTTCTCCATATGGGACAGGCAATGCGTTTCTGCTCCACCATTAGAAGAAATGGGATCAGAATGCCAGTTTTAGTTTTCTTCAGACCCATTCTTGGCTTTCACACAAAAGCCCAAAGGTAGTGAACTGTTCCCTTGAGATTTTTCCCGAGAGTAGAGGATAAGAGGCTATGAAGTAGTCCATGATACGACGTTCTGGTTAGCGAGACCTCAAACAGACTCCTTGGATTTGAGTGGTCACCCAACAACACAGTTCCTTCATCTTCTTCAAATACTTACACAGGATCAACCACAGTATAAACTATCTGGCTTTAATCATTTGTTCCAGGACTCCTCCCATTTCAATCAGGTTCAGCATCAGTATTGTATATATCTTATTATACATATCTTAAGTAAGGCTTCCTCCACACGTGGTCATAAAAAGGTGGGGTTCACAGTTTCATCTCCACATGCATAGATTCAATGTCCTGCAGTTTTCTCATGAGGCCAGATGAGTGTGCTGTCTGCATGGCATTTCAGTGATGAAAATACTAACATAAAGCAATATTTTTCTTGGGAGGTATGATGGACTGTGCTTACTAACCCACAAGCAAAACATAGATGTACAGTGTACAGGACCCTGCAAAACATGCTGATGCAATTGTATAGGTGAAAGTAAACTTTAAATGCAACTTGGGTTATGGTACTGTAATTCAGGATTAAACCTGGTCGTTGAATATAAGTAAATGTGCATCCTGGAGGCCACAAAAGGCCACTCTTAATCTCTTAGGGTGACTGTAATGTTTTCTTAGATTCCTTTTGTGTATTTAAGAGTAAGCTCAGTGTTTATGAAAGCTGTAGTCTTGTCAGATTTGAAAAAAGTTTTGTGTACTTTATACAGAGAAGATAAGCAGATTAATGGCAAAGTCTTGTTTATGAGAGTGCCCCAACCATGGCCTACAAGTTAGCCCTGAAGTCATAGTCATGGCCCGTTCCGTTCTTGGCTTTTGTCCTGACAGTTTTCCTCCTGAGACTGAATTGCACTGAATATCAGTTCAAAGAGAGCTTTGGGAAGTCTTTTCTGATGAAAACTACATTTAGATCAACAACGTTTTTTTGTTCTTTTAAAGACAACAGAATGCCAAGGTGACAGAAAAAGCTTTATTTAGTGCATTGTTAAAGACTTTAGGAGGAGTGGAGACCTTTACCTGCCTGAATTTCACCGTGTCGAAATGTTTTCTGGGATTCAGCTCACAGACTAAGACACTGAAATGTAGATTTTCATAAAGAAGTATCTACAGCTGAAGAGAAGGTCATCTAAGCTCCCACCATAGTCAATGAATTTGAAGTCAGTATAGTCCTTTAAATCTAAAGACTTATTAAGTTTGTCAAATGCAGAAATATGTCCTTGTTGGGATATGCCTGAAAAAATTGTCATATTTCCACTCTATTTTTTTTTTTTTTTTTTCTAGAGGGAGATCATTCGTTTCTTTTTAAGATAGGGCTCCAAGACAGACCAGAGCAATGATTTATTAGTCAAGTTAATTTATTTTCAATAACTGGAAAGCCCATAAAGTGTCTAGTCCAGTCCTGAGGACTTTATTTTTAGACACTAAGAGCTCTTGCTAATAAATTGCACAAGAAACGTTCTCCATCTTCAGATCTCTAGTCATACAGACACGACCTCTATATAAGCAGACAACAGGCTTTTTCTTAAATTCTTGTTCTGTTTTCCAGCTGTCACTGTGTTTGTAGGACTACAGAGCACATTGGATCCACTCCTGTGCTCTGAGGCTTCACCAACAGAGCATCTCCTTTGTTCTCTGAAACACTTGTCTGACAGCACAGAAACCAGGCGATGAGAAAGACATGTCAGAGCTGACTGCCTTGCCATAAGTCAGTTCCTTGTTGGCGTCTGGACCTAGAGAAGGCTGGGAATTTCCAGATAATTTTTTTCTTCAGAAATTATGAAACCATCTAAGTCAGTATCTTTACTAGGAAAGTGAAATCTTCAATGACTTGTCCAGCTTTTAAGAATTTCATAAAGAACTGCTGATACCTTAAATGAGAATGTTAGTTTTAAGTTCAAAACTTATTTTTTTTATTTAAAAGTGTAAATACATTGACAAGTAAAACTTTTATGTTGAATTAATCAAGACTGGCTTTCAGGGTTAGCCCTCTGTTCCAGTTTTAGTTTGTGGAATTACTATTGTTAATTTTGTGGTTTCTGTGGTGAGATTTGTCTACTCCTGATTTCAGATGAACAAAAATTCAAGACCACACTGCGATGTGTCATTTTATGCATCAGAGAAGAAAAAAGATTTGTGTTAAAGAAGTTTCCCAAAACTAACTTGGCTTGAGCTGGCTGTAAACAGAGAATATTTCTATTTTCCACACCATTTCTTGAGGTATCTTTCATTCCACTCAAGGCCTGCAAATAGACTTTTGTTGTTAGTGGCCAATTTGCAGGAGTGGGTTGTTTTTTGTTGTTTTCTTTTTTTTTGGGGGAGCAGGTTTTTTTGGACAGGAGGACTGTTTGTAGAATGTCATTTGGGATTAAAGCATCTATTTTTCTACTCATTATACTGACCCTTCACAGATGTCAATCTGTGGTTTATGGTAGCTTTTGTGCAGGTGAGTTACAACTAAGGCTTCCAGTACATCAGCGTTATAATCTGCATGGGACTCTCGTTCCCTCCATTACATCTAACAGCCCTCAGACATAACTGTTGCAGTCGTTTAAACCCGGTTTGATAACACAAGGGGGAAGAGAAAACAAAAAAGTCCATTTCTATTTGAAAGAAAGACAAGCAAGGTTCTACAATCATTATTAATGTTTGTCTCTGGGGAATAAAAAAGGAAACATTTAAAAGAATGCTTGAATGGCTGAACAGCAACAAAATATTCAACTTTCAGGAATGCAATGCTCAGCTTTCACAGAATTACTGATTTCCTTTTAGGTGGCGAAATGCAACTGCCATAAGCAGGAGTAATTATGCTGGAAAATTAGATTAGCTTACTACACTAGGAATCTCACTTGAACAGGACTAGTGCTCAAGCAGAAGATGTGGTCAATTGGAAAGAATGAAAGGTATCGGTGTTACAAGAGAGATTATCCATTTATCAATGTAATTTTCTGTGTAGTATTCAAGCAATGGCACTCTTGTGCTGAAAGCACAGGAATGGGCTACTTATATGTCCTTCCTGTGCAACTTCTGAACACTTCATGCTTTGGTTCCTCATCTCTGAAATGTGACCGTTATCCAGAACTGGCTGAAAGAAAACAAAACAAAACAAAAGACACAGCTTCAAAAAATACTGAACCATTTCAAATACTAGTGAAAATACAGATAATCAACAATTCCATTGCCATGATGGTTTTTATCCAATATTTTGACTAAAATAGATGGCTGTGTATGTGTCGCTTCCCTGGATCCCTTGGATCCAGCCAAATGTAGAAAGGGATTTTTCAGAAGGTAACTAATTCCCTACAAGTTTCATGCAAGTAGGCAGCTGTATAAAGAAACAGACCTGTGAAAAGTGCCTTAGCAAACATGAAGACCCAGTATGTGAGCCTTAATACCAGAGAATCCACAAGATGTTTTCACTGAAGACTGAATATTCCTCTGTGCCAAAGCCAGCAGATGATAAGAACACTTATGGTAAAATAGGATTTATCAGTTTTGCAGATCATAGAACGATTTATGCTCTTAACAGCCTGGATTTCCACAGAGCCGTGGATGGTGTCATCTGGGGTGTCTCCATCCCGCACCCAGTGCCCTCTGAATTCACTGGTGGCTCTGACAGGAGGACTGATTTATGTATGACAGTTTAACTACCTTATATCTCAAAAATAGGCAAATGCTATGGGAGAGACTGGAGTTTGAAAACTGGCCAGTGTCACTGTATAAATGGTTGATCCCGTTCACCAATGTCTAAATAATACACAGTAATGCACATGTAGCAGCTTTTATTTCATTGTTAAAACAATTAATGAGTAAAAAAATCAGGTGTATGTAAAAAAGACAGAAACTGTTAGCATATCTAGTGAAGTATAAAAAAATCTCAGAAGCTCTACTGCAAATATCAATGACTCTGGGGCATTTTTTTCCCCTGATTTCCTATGGAGAAGGAGAAGAGAAAGAAAGAAGAGAAAGAAAGAAAAAAAAAAAGTTAACCTTTTATTCACAACAGTTAAAAAAAGTACAAAACTCTTGATTTGGACAAAAATTGAAAAGGAAATATTAGCTTCCAGAAAAATTCCAGTAGCTAGATTTGCAGACTATACAGACTGATTTTGAAATGGGACCTAGAGCAACAGAGCTGAAATTCTTACTGTCTGACTTTCATTCTTCCACTAAGACACCACTTTAATCTATTATAAATGTTTTCATGCTTCTTTGATAATTTTATTTCAAATAACTGTTCTAACCATATACCAGCATTAGGAGACTTTTCTAAGTGGAAGGAAGAGGTCACTCACTTTATTACTGAATCACTTAAATATGACTTTTTTTATAATGACTCACCTTTCAGTGTTTTTTTTCTCTGTCTTATTACTTCAAAATAATGGTTTACTTGGGGTATTTTTCCCCTTTTTTTTTTTTTTTTAATATGTGTCCTAGTAGGAGTTTTATATGCTAAGATTAAGCATAAGTGCATCACTTGGATCTTAAATTTTAGTAATTTTAGTTAATTCACACAAGATAAATGGCATACAGTGGGTATGAGTGTAATAATTCAAGGATATTTAATCTTCTGTAAAAACACATTAAGACTATCATTAAATGGGCAGGTTTTAGGTAAAAGCCTTAGCTATATCACTGTAAATCCATTCACTTCTTATTTGGGCGCTGTTTAGATTTCACAGAGATTTGGTATTTTGGTCCAGAACACATGATGCTATGCAAAGTATTTACCCACATTAATCCATGATGGTTACGGTGCTCATGGGATTTGATTATGCCAGTCAATTCAAGTTCTTACTGATTAAAATTTTGCTGCAACACCATCATTTATACAGCAAGACTAAAAATCTACTGCTGCTCATCAGCTGACTGAAACACTCCTTCTGTCCACAGCTAAAACAGCTTCAGTTGGTCGTCAATCAGCCAAGAACATACGCAAGATGTGGCCCCAATATCTGAAGAAGTCCTGAGAAGACTACATGCCAATATCCTGGCTTTCTCTAAGGTTTGTGCCCTCGATATTACCGGTCAGGATTACTACTGTGAGGGAACAGAAAATCAGGTGCAGGATCTTCTACAGACACAGAGAAGACTGAAAAGCAAAACTTCTGTGTCTTCTTGTGGTGGCTGCTGTTAACTCACTGTGTCACCTCAGGAATGTGATTTAGTGCCAAATTATGAGTCCTTTAGGCACAAGAGTGACTATCAGTTTTGTTATCAGTTTTGAAGAAAGAGTTGTATCACACTCTACTTAGGAGACTCTTTAACTATGTTGCACTCTTGACTTCAGGAGGATAAAGTCAATGTTTATTAACCTCTTACTTCTTCAGTTTTCCCCTCTTAAAATGGAAACAATCTTTGTATTGCTTCATTTCAGTGTTATACGACTGAAAGCATTTCTGCAAGAAAAGCATGTGATCCCTACAAAAAGGTATTGTATATGCAATTCTATGTACACAGCATTATTTATAAGTGCTTTAGCAAGTGGGTAACTTGCTTTGGGCTTTTTCTGGATAGAAGTTGCTATATAAATGCAAATTATTTATTTCTAGTGGTAATATTTGTTTTTCAGGCAAGTTTATTTTCCCTTTGTTTCCTGGCTCTGAACACCCAACAGATTCCACTTCACCTGTATTTTATTCAAAGTTTGTTTCACTTATGCCTACAATCTCCTTGTTCTATAGAAGAAATTGCTTTCAATTACACATATATCACAGCACTTAAACATTAGTCTCGCTTTCCTGTGGTTAATAATTCACCTTATATTCTAACATCCATCAACATAAAATCAGCATAACAACTTTTATGAATCCCTTTATCATCAACACATTCCAAATGCTTATACAATTCACACTACAGATTCACATAGGAACTGGCTTAATAGCCCTTAAAGTTGCTATAATGTTCACATCCTTTCAATCATAGAATTATTGTTCATGTTTTCAGACAAGACCCTTTTTAGTCATTTTAGGTTATTATCTCATATTTCTTTACACCTCTCAAGCTGGATCTGCATCTCAATAAAGCTGGTGCAAACTGGTGTAAAAACCACTATTATTTAAAGAGTTACTCCACACTTGCACCAGCATAACTGAATTAAACTTAACTGGGTGTTTGTAATACTTCGTAGGACGAGGAACGTGGGAAGGTAGAGGAGAGAACTGATTCTCCAGGGGATTTCTGTAGACTTTCGCTAGGTAACAGACTTCCTCTGTTTTAACTTTTTTAAATATTTATTTTTCTTAGAGAAAACATCTTACTCACTGACAAATTTCAGCCATGGGATATTGAATAAAGTTGAAGTCATTGTTTTTCCCCAGCGCTTTTTGTTCCTCACGTTTGCCCTCCTTCTCTGAACACAGTTCAGTGGTTCTAAGGTCTGGTTTCCCCATCAGCTCCACATGCACACCTCCTATTGAAGTCAATAGGAGTCGTATGCACATCTGTTAGGATAATCAAGTCCCAAGTTTAGTATCACCATCAATTTAAGACTTAATTTTATCATTTCCAGAGGCCATCTGGGCTTTTTCCCTGTTGGAGTTTTCACAGTGACTTTGCTTTCCTATATTTCCTTCTATTTCTGCCCCATCTCAATAACCCATTCTCTTCTGAGGGGACTGTTTTTCCAGACCTCACCTCTTCCTTCTCCCCAAAGCAAACTTTATTCCCTCAGGCTATACAAAAGCCCTAGAAATATCCACAAGGGAGGTGTGACAGAGAGACTGCTGAGACTTTTCTTCTATTGTCAGTCATTGTTGGGTAGTTTTCTGCTGTATTTTTAATTAATGGCAATTATTAATTCATGAATTCATACTGCATTAGCACCTCGAAACTCCATTATGAACCCCCATTGTGCTTATTAATGTACACCCACATAACAAGCTGTTAACTTCACATTTTGGAGCACTGTATGAATAAAAAAATGCAATTACAACCGCGACTATATTAATGGTCTGATTCTTCATTCTTCTACACTGTGTGTATGCCAGAACACGCAATAGGAATGAAAGGAGAGAAACTAATGCATCAATATGCTGGATTTATAAGTGTGGTTGAGATTAGATTACTTATTATCCCAGAATATTTGAGTTTTCCACTCCACATGTGCTACAGTGATGGGGATCCCCAGAAGACATGCATCTTAAATTCGGAGATATATACGCTCTCTGATAATCTCTCCAGAAGACAAGTCAGTCTCCATAAAAATTATCCACTGCGTCAGGACTGAGTTCTGAGATCTTAGCAACAACTAATTACAAATATCTAAGGATGTCAAGCTGTAGCAAGTTTATATACTTCCATTCTTTTTATTGACCAAATGTTGTCTATGATTCCTTAAATATCTGCACAATTTTTTCTAAATCATTAAAGTAACCCTGAATTAATGGAAATAAGTTAGCAACATTCTTTGCCTATTATGTTTTTAGATAATTAGGAATCTGAATTAGGTCTCAGGCCCACACAGATGTTCATTCTTGTCCCCTAGTCATTAGGAGACTGTTGTCCTAACCATTATTTTTCCTTTACAGATGAAGACAGGAAAGAGATAAGGTCGTGCCAAGCACAGTTCTAACTCCAGAAAGTCACACATATGAAAGACACTGCAGCTCCCACAAAATGATATGTAATGATTTTTCATGACAAAATGTCTTAGTCTGTGGTGTTGGATAGCAGTTAAAATCTTCCTAGGTGGGGATGGAGGTAGTAGTCTAAATACAAATAAAAATAGTTACAATAATAACATATTTTAATGTTCAATTCTTTGATTGGAATTTCTTTGCCACCGGAGGGACAGCTGTTTGAAGTGAAAATTAGACACCACGTTGATGTTTTAGAAAGCTTGCTTATATACTTTTCCATATATTTAACCTGTTCAAAGATTTTACCCTTTCTGTCTAGGTTAGATTTCCAAATTACATCTGATACCCGAACCTCACTGTCAAAAGGCTGCAGGTTCCAACAAAAAGGACGTTTGTAGGCAGTCACCTTCCAAAGCTTGTCTCAAAATTATGTATTTCCTTGAGAAATAAATGGTTCCAGTCATCTGAGAAATCTGGTGATAATTTCTTCAACTGGTGGCTCAAACATTTCCTTCTTTCCCTGCACTGCAGGAAAATTAAGCTGGGGGACATAGTGTAAAACATGCAGATGAAAAGTATTTTTCTTCTTTATTCAGGAATGTAATTCATACTCTGGGGCTAATGTCTGTAACAAGCCCTTCTACCATAACCTTTAAAAGTCTCACATTCTAATACCCAGGCAGCATTTTCCTGCGGTGGTCTGCACTGGTTGGAGAAATCCACCAACACCTCTATATTGTTAACTGACTTTACAATTTAGACCAGTCATGATGTTTTTCAGTTATCATGTTTTCCACAGGGATGTGATGTCACAGCCATTGTCACACCTGACAGTACTAAGAGGTCCAGTTGTCTTGCAACAGCTGGGGGTTTCTGCATGCCCTCGCATTCGTTTTTCATCCCCTTAAGCGCTAGAGTGAGAAAAAGAAGTGAAATATGCAGCATCACCTATAGGCCAGAAGTATTTTTTCAAATGTCACAGGCACCAGTCAGTTGTCCCACATTTTCTGGTAGGCAAGTCCCTGAGGTTTTTGCCCCTATATGGGAGCTGGAAAAGGGCTGCTGCTTTTGCAGATGTGCCACAGAAACCAGAACAAACTTCACCAACCCTTTCCTAACAGGGTTGTTGTAGTTTTTTAGTTTGGCTTGGTTTGGTTTGGTTTGGTTTGGTTTGGTTTGGTTTGGTTTGGTTTGGTTTGGTTTGGTTTTTTTCTCCCCCTGTTCTTTCCCCCTTTTAGCTACAGCAGTAAGTGCATTAAAGAAGTACATTTAGGTCACTTCAGACCAGAACATTAAAACAAATGCTGATAGTTCAAGGTTAATAGATGCATAAAACAAAAGTAATTCCATGTCAAAGCTGAGATGACAGGTGATTTGACTTGAGACTGCCTTGCAATCACTCTTTTACATGTGCTCTGTACTGAGCCTGGCGGAAGGTGTTATGTTTCTGACATTTACTTGTCAGAAAGGTATGACAATAGAAATTGTTTCTATCTCTCCTGGTCCCAGATGTTAACCTTCTAGCTTTATTTTGTAATTGGGGTTCCATGGAGCTTTAACATTTTCTATTGATTCAATAGAAGCGATAACATTTCCAATCATAAGAAGGCATTATAGAAATATCAGGCAATTCACATATCAAAATGTTTGATAGCTGGGCTCACCACATTAATTTCTGTCACCTTTGCTAGGAACCCTTTATCCTCTTTTTAATACTGAAGGACACCTGAGAGTAGTTTCTGTCACTTTTATTGTTCAATAAAGTAGACAAAAGTTTCAATTAACAACCAAGGAGCCTCTAGGAAATTGTGAATGAGAGTATATTTTATTCATTTTACTGTATTTCTTTTTTCTAATGTGCCAGCTGTGACTTCTAAGCCATGCTTCACAGGGGAGAAGGGGGGAAAAAAAGAAGTTGATATAAGCTTATACAGTCTGAGGGCCATATTTTTAAATCAACTTTGGTTTAGCTGTGCGAGTCAGGTGTTACAAACATTTTGAAAATTCAAGGCTGCCTCTGGATGCCAATAACTTAAAGACTAATTTCATCTCTGAGGTTCAGTTCAGATCCGAAGAAAAGGAAGAATGAGCATAATATGTGGTGTATTAGGTTAGCAATATGATGCAAATCTGGTATCCTTTATAAAGTGGTGCCTTACACCAGCATCCTGTTTAAAAACTCGGATACTGGGTCTACATTTAAATATTTCACGGCTGCTGAGCAGCCAAAGCCTGACCTGCTGGGTCTCAATGCCATTTCTATGCCACATGTCCTCTCCTGCAATCAACACTGGTAAGTTCATAGAGGTAAATGTCATGGCCAGACTGTCATTTTAGCCCCCAAAACTCTTCTGTAGAAATTATCCCTTCAGGTTTTGATGAACTAAACATTTGTCCTGGCCAGCCGTTCCACAGATCAGAGAGGTGTAATTACAATATTGCAATATCCCTTCTGGTGATTTGTTCCTTGGGTACATCCCGCTGTTGTGTCCCTCTGTCTGAGCAGTCAGTAAAGCATGGTGCAATGCTACCCTCTCTCTGTAGCTCTAGAGTCCTCCTGACTTCACATCTTCCCCCAACACTTCCCTCTCCAAGGTGCCACACCTGAAGGGCAATGTCACAACCCCGTCGAGACCGAGCGACCAAGAGAACAGTTTTCACACAGTTTTAGAGCCATGTCTATTATCATGTATTTCAAAGGATGCACTGTAAAGAAAGATCAGTAAAGAAAGAACTGACAATTTCTCTTTTGAAATCTCTGTTTATTTGTGTTTTTATTTTAAAGTCTGAAAATATATTTTGTAACTGTTAGTGGAGACTAAATATTTTTTTTGTGTATTTTCCCCTGAAGATTACAAAACACCTCAGTAACACTGATTCCATCTTTCTTCTCCTCTTCATCCCCAGCTTGTGAAAGAAGAGAATTTACACGAATTTTCAATCCACCTAAAAGCTACCAATGTATAAAGCAGAATAACCATTTCGCAATGTAATAACTATAAACACATTTCAATAGACATCAGTGTCCTGGAAACAATTGTTAAATTTCTGAAAAAAAAGTTCCTTACAACTGTATAAACCACCTGTCACAATGACTGCATAGGATAGGTCAAGATCTGTATCTGGTCTTGGTTGTTTTATTTTCTTTTCATTCTCATTGCAGGACAAAATAAGTGCTATGAAAGAGAAGTCTTGTATTATGTTGAGAAGCCAAATGGCCTTTTTTTTCCACCATTCTTTCCCTTTTTTTAAACAGATGCTCAACCTATGTATGTGTAAAGGGAGCTGTAAAACCAGCTGGTTACCAGATAAAAAGTGACATCTTGTAGCTGGACTGTCCATAAGGACTTTCTTAGTGATTTTGACCAGTGGATTCTCTTCTCTTCAAATTTCTTCTTCCTCATCAGATGCAACATGAGCTATCAACTCCCTGAAGTAGTGCTTCCCTTCTCACAAACTAAAGCTGACGGGCAAATGCTTTGTGGTTAAAGTGCAGACTAAGTTTGAGGGTGAATGGTACCTGGTTCTCTTACAGCTTTGTGCCAAGGGCTACATCAAACAACATCAAATCACAAATGCTGGGATAAGACTTGGGCAGTTTCAACATATGATTGAGATTTCTAAATACGGGGATTTGTAAATTCTTGAACTAGTTTTAAATAATAAATAAGTACAAACTGTTAATGAAGACATTAGAAAGATTTAGTCATCATACAACTTTAAGTCTGATTTCAGGTTTTAAATACACAGTTTCTTTTTGTACTGCTTTCTTCCATGAAACCATCAACCTGAAAAAAATGTATGCAACGTTTTATGAGTAACACAGAAAAACATGAGAAGAACAAAATTAAAATAAGAGTAAACAAGAACATTCTTTCACTGTTATTTTATAATCCTTTTCCTTTATCTGTAGGAAGCTTTTGTAAGGAAAACCACAGTCTTTCAGTTTATATATTTTTTCTTTTGTAAAAGTGGGAAAAAAGCCCCAAATTACCTATTGTCATTATTGTTGTTTAAATTCAGTCCTGCTTCTTGATGATGAACATATCCCAAAGGAGAAAAGTTAACGAAGGACATGCTGCTTTTTCTAGTGAAGACTTCCAAAATTACCTTGCTCAAGAAAAGGAGATGCAGGGTCTAGTCTTATTATATATCTTAAGGTGAATCAAACTTACAACCCATCTGACTTCTTAAGTTATTGCTCTCTCTCCGATATTCTGTCTATTCAGGATGCCCTGCAAAGCTCAGGGACGTCGTAGAGAAGGTTTTGGTAGCAGAGAATGTGCCATCTTTGATGGCAGAACTCAATTTTTCCTTTCTATCCAGCTTCCTGGCATCAAAATATCCTTTCCTGCGTCTATTGCAATATCCATTTAAAACTAATTGTCAATATAGCAGTCATAATAGCTTATCATACAAGATATGAGGCCAGGATTTTCAAAAAAAACAGTCTGTTGCACTTCATCCTCTCTTCAGCTCATTTTATGTATCAGAGTGACTTGGACCTTTGCCTCTGAAAAGACAATTTTCTGCACAACACGATGTAATTTGATGTACTTTCTGGGGTAGGAAGGACAACTTTTCAGTGTAGGACCTTTTCTATTTCACAAGTGTGTTGTTGTATAGTGTATATGAAACTGACTTTCCAAAACCTGAATCGTTTAAAACTCACCATCAGTGGCTAAAAGATTTAGTTCATATTTCATATTTCATCTCCTTTTAAGTTTTTGATGCCCATAAATACCCCAAAGTTACTTATTACTTTATGTTTCAATCTACAAATTCAGGTGTAATCTGGTATGGGTTACTGAAACTCCCATCGTAATATTATTTCTATAACAGCAATAAAGAACAAAGTAATAAAAAGATAGCAAACAAGGAAACAAGCTGGATGAAAACTATTTTTGCAAAATACCTATGTTTATTAAAATATTTTAGGGTATTTTTTTTTTTTAGTTATTATTCAGTAAGCAAAATCTGTTTTGAAAAAAATATTTCTGTTAAAAACATTAAATTCTTCACTGTTTTCTCAGAAAATTACACAAATTTAAAAACCTAAGTTTTAAATAAAATGTATGAAATGCTCTTTTACCTCTTTTTTTTCCTGAAGAAGATAATTTTCCCACCTAGGACACATTGCTGTATGCCACATCAGAACTCAACAAAGAGCAGAAATAATATTTCACATACGTAAAGTACACAATATATACTTAATTTGGATGTAAGATAGAATCACAAACCAATTCAAGATGTAAAAATATACATGAAATGGATGAAAATGACCCTAATGAGATCCAACATTGAGAGGAAGAAACCATCACAATCACCCTCATATTCTCCCTTAAGAAGGAAGTGTTCAGGTGTGAGCTACTTGCTGTTATCCACTGCAGCCAAATCCATCACCCTAAGGACTTCAGAAGATAGTTGCTGGTGTGCATAACACCGAAGAAAAGGGACAGAAACTAGAAAGTATAGGTATTACAATTGTAACTGTATAAGAATAAAGTTGATAGATATAACTGTGTCCTGGCCGGAGCTGACTCTGAGACCACCCATGCTCAAGCATCTTGCTACAGATGATGTCCATAGGACATGCCCTAGCATGCTTGTTCGTCACTGACTCTTCTAAAGGTGCCACAAGGCAGAGATTGCCCTCGTCACTGGGTCCCAGAAAGCTTGTGCTTGGTGGACACATCACTCCTGGTGGCCCTGGAATAGAATTTCCACGTGCGTTTCCCTGGGATTCATGGCACCACTGTCCAGCACACCAACAGCACACTGAGAACATGTGCAATAAAATAAGATGAGCTACTTAATCAACATGCCATGGCTTGGCAAAACCAAAAAGCTTCCTGCCTCTTGATAAGGATGAACTGATTTTTCTAGTGAATCTCCTCTGTGAATTTCAAGTTTTAAATTATTTCTAAAACAAGTGTTGTATGGGTGCTCTGTTATCAAGGAGTAATTTTATTTGAAGAAGTGCAAAACGTTGGTGAAAAATCTAAAAAAAAAAGTGAAACTCTAGAAGTTACTGCCTCGCTCCAGTGTCTCAGACACTTTACAGATTAGCCCTGCCAAAAAGAAAAGAACAAAACTAAATCAAGTAGGTAAGGGGTTTTTTTGCTTTTCTTCCTTCATGCTTTTACCTGAGAAGCTGCATTTCTCAGCCTCACTGATGTATTTTGGGATTCTGTGCACAGATACCCTCAGCACTTTCAAGTCTCATTCCTCTGTTCGGAGTTACTGTTTTCTGTTATGGACAGTCAGTGCTGCAGAGGAGGAAGTAATTTATCAGATAACCTGTGCAGATCCCATGGAGAGCTGTGACTATCAGGACTAAGACCTTGAATTTGATTTTGTATTCTTTAGAGAGCCAGTCCAGAGAGTAGAGCACTGGGGTCATATGCTAGAGGACTTTTTCTTAGTGAGCAGATTTTACTGAACCTAGCACTAAACTTTCTTTTGAGAGAAATAGCTTTATAAGTGGCCCCTGCTATTGCCAGTAAGTAGCTGATGTTCTTTTTTGCACAGACTCTGAAATGTTACATGACGACACAATAGAAAAAAACAATACTGAAAGTATGTAGAAAGGACGTGAATTGTGTAATCAAGCAAGACTGTATACAGGGAGGCAAAGAAAGTTTAGATTGTGGAAAAGTGAACAGAAGTACAGATGTCTCTGATTTGAGATAAGGACTAATACGACCTCCTGACTGTATAGAGGATTGCTTTTATGTATACAGAAGTTACACTAAAGTCAGTGGAATCATTTAATAATTAGGAGTGGACAGAATGAGCAGAGTCCAGGTCTAGATGTTGTATATAAAATTTATGCTTTACATTTAAAAAGTTATTACTGTTGCACTACAAGCAAGAAAATATCAGATTTGTCTGCTCTTAATTACGCAACCACATATATCTACAAACCACTGAGGTTTTTGCCTCTACTAGAAAATCACTATGTAATTAAGGATGACATAACTTGTGCCTACACATGAAAAGATCTAATTATATCCTTCTCTCCCTTTTAAAGACTAGTCTTCTTTTATTGCTTCTCATCTTTGATCCTTGGTCTTAGCTTAGCCATACCTCCACTCTCTCATCCATGTCTCTCTTACACAAAGCTCCTTCCCTCTGTCCTCAGTTCCAAGGTTTGTTCTCTCTTGTAGTTTATCTAAGTTCGTTCTCAGAAATATTTCCAGGATATTTCTGGGCTGAAATTTTCAAAGAAACTTAGCAACTCAGAAATCTGAACCAAGCAGACTAAGCTGTTGACATTTGACAAATATATTAGCAAATAGAAGTGGGCTGAGGTAATGGGGAAATGCTCAGCACCTTTACTAATTGGCTATGATATCAGCCCCCTCCTATAAGAAGCTGTGGTCCTGCTTATGTATCTACCCAGTTACATGCATATAGGCATGTATATACAGTGATTACGGGAAATACTCTGCAGTCAGATATTTCTGTAATTCAAATATAAAATAGGCTACTTCAGGATCAATAACATACAGGAAGAAGTACGATTAGGGTGTGACAGTTGCACACCCCTTGATAAGATCTGGAGCCTTCAACTGGGCAGTTGATGGCTCTTCAGTACCTTTTGTGCCCCTCTATGCCTGTCCCTGTGTTACCCTAGAGGGGTGCCAAGGTGCTGACAGTCACATCCTCTCCCACCCTGGGGATGGCAACTTCACCTCCTCTCAGCCAGGGGGCAGGAGGGATGGGACCCTCAGTCAATAGACAGGGTCCTCAACAAACGGGGTGCCCAGAGAAGCTGAGAAGCTTCTGGACTATGTCATAATGACCACAGGCAGATCCAAACAGACTATACAACTGGGTGCCCACTGAAGACCCCCTTTGAATGGTCTTCTCTGAGCAGTGAGACTGTGAAGTGGAGCCCTCCCCTTAGATTAGGATGCCATCTAAGGAGACTTCCAGTGATTGAGCGCCCCTTGCCTCCTCTTTGGTGTTTTTCCTTTCTGGATATATCTTTGAGTGAGCCCTTGCCTACTCCAGATTATCCTCTACTGGGTACCCTTGAGTAAAAGAGGGCTCTGGTTTTGTTTTTTTTGTGATTGAATGCATGCATGCTGTGGATCATCATTATTCTTGTGTGGTCGTACAACAATAATTTCCTCAACTGGTATCCGAACCTGTGTTTTATGTTGTCGGAGTGCTAAATAACTTAAATAAACCCCGTTTCTAGTTGGTTTATTTGCCACACCTTCCTGGCTAGAGTAAAGGCTGTTTGGAGCTTGTTATCTGCCTAAATTGACTTTTGGGGTCCTTCCGTTACATAGGGCTGCCGAGCAGAGTAGCTTGCAATAGTGAGTACTGGTAGAGGACTTTGACACAAACTTGTATTACCTTATAACATATTAACATTTCTTACGGTTCCAAGGTCAATGTCTCTTTCTCAAATAACATTTCGGACCTGTAATTGTTCATCTACATGCCAGCAATTATGGGCAAATTGATCAGCCAGTAATTAATGCTATGCTATTACACTTTTTAATTTGTAGATTATGCAGCTGCAAGCGTTCACACATTTTTAATTTGTATATTATACAGCCACAAATGTTTACAATGCCCTTTTTAATCTCCTTACACTACCAGTGCCATTATTCACTATAGATTAATGATACACCGAATGCTGAGGTTTATTTCATTTACCACTCTTACCAAGAGAGCTGTTAACATTACTGTGCTCTATTACTTAATGTCTTACTGCAGCTGCTAGTGAGCATTGGTTACCCTTTAAAATATTACCGGGCGGTTATTTTCTCTCTTTCTCCTTTTTATTTATTTTTTTTTTTCTTTCCCCTGCAACACTCTTGCTGCTTACAACATGACTCTGTGGTAATATTACACTTTATTTCCAAATTAATTTCAGGAGTTTTTTTCCAAGGTGTTTCAATCTTTTGTTCCAAACAACGGTAACTCTCTGGCCCTGTATGTTTTGCATTCCCCAGCCTGTTGTTTGTTGTACTCTTCCTCTGTGTGACTTCACTATTGCTCTTCATACAATACCATAAGCTGGGCAGCTAGCCCATAGCCTTACTTTCGGGAAACATCTGTGTTCAGGACAACATTTCGGCATGTCTTTAGCTTAAAGCATGTTCTCCAATTGATACAGAACCTCTTGCTCTCATTGTTTGTTTCAAGAAGACACTGTGAGAACAATCTTTTCTGCCACAACCTTGCTATTGCTTCCTCTCATAAAATGATTTGTGATATACAAATTAAGGTCTTAAAATCTTAAATCATTTCTAATCTGTCAGGGTTTAATTTCAAGGTGACAATAAAATGCGGCAGATGCTCTCTTACCCCCTCACTCACCCTCCCCTTAGATAAGAAAAAGTGATAAGGAGGAAGGGAGATTTCAAGTTGGAAAGGTTTTAAAGGCTTTACTAATGCTACTAATAAATAGAGAAAATATTAATAATATACAAAAACAATCTCGAATGTCCCGGGGTAGAGCAGCATTTAACCCCTTCTGCACGGAGCTGGAGTGGCTCCAGCAGCTGCAGGGCAGGCACTCAGAAGTCCTGGGCTGGACTTCACAACAAACCAGAACTGGATTCAGGGGTACAGGGTCTCAGGCCTTGGATCACAGGGACAGGTGGCAGGGCCCTCTTCAGATGCCAGCCGCGGTCAAAGAAAGCGAGACTCTCCTGATGTCCCTCTTTTATAGGATATATGACACGTATGGGATGGAATACTCAGTTGGTCAATTTTAGTCACCTGTTCTGTCCACTCCTTCTTGCAAATATGTGCCGTTGTCAGTATGCCTTGGTTACCATCATAATAAATCTAAACATGAGCTTCTTCTGCATTCCATTGGTGATCTTAACAGTCCAGAGCAAGCAGTGTCTCAAAAAATATGTAGCTAAATTCAGAAAAGTCCAGTTACTTAGAAGGTACTTAGAGGAACTTAGCTGAAAGGAAAATTCACTAAAAGAGAACTGGTCTTGTTTTTAACAAAACCGGGACAAAATCATAAAAACCTATTTCACCTCATGGGCTCTTATCTCAAACTACAAGCAAATTACTTTTAGATTTATATACTTACACATATTTGCATTTATATGTAGTAAGCATTCTATTCAGTCTGGTTGCTTTGTTATTTGTACTTTCCTTTAAGGAAAAAGATCTTTTTTCCTCAAAACTACACCAAGCAAAACAGTTGCCTACTTTCACCATGTAGAATCACAGAATGTCCTGAGTTGGAATGGACTCACAAGGATCATTGAGTCCAACTCCTGTCCCTGTGTAGGACAACTCCAAAGTTCACACCATGGGTCTGAGAGCTCACACCGTGAGTCTCTGTACTTTCATCTTCTTCTAGATGCAGTGAAACATTTTCAGATTAAGTATCAGGGTAAAACAAAACTCACCTGGTTCTTTGTCCCCATATAAACAAAAGACTTAAACCACCTCCATGAAATTAAGAGACCTGCTGAAAATCACTGTCAAACCAGATAGATAATAAAACAAAAAACTTTGACCAGATACCTCATCAGAAACATCCTGTAAAATGTTTCTGTTTTGTTTTTTAGATACCAAAATACCTTGACTGAAAACTGAAATATCTATTACTTTTTCAAGAGAATGCCCTGAAAGATTAAACACAGCTGAACAACTGCCTCTTGAGGGAAGGTACAGCACCTGATCAACAATTTCACTAGAAATCATAGTGAACTATCAGAAGTAAAATTCCGATTTTTAAGCCCGCTTGATATGTTCCTTGAATTAATTTTCCTCAAAACTACTTTTTCTCCAGAATACAGATCCCTTTAACATGTGAATAGCAAAGAAAAAAATATTTTTCCGTTGAAAAACAGTTTTGAAGGGGAAAAAAATTTCTACCAGTCCTAGTGAATGGTGTTACAATGACTTATACTGGTTGAAGATTAATACTTATTATCACACTTGCCTGGGCATTGTGAAGATTAATGTTTGTAACATTTCACTAGAAAGCTAAAATTATCACACAATTATCTCTCACAAATGTTAAACAGTGGCACCTGAGATAACTCATGTGTTACATTTTATCCTAAGTTAAAAGGATTTGTGAAGGGTCTCAGATACCACTATTGGTAATTATAAAGTCTTCCAAAGGGATCTTGCTAATAAGCAGCTGTAGACAAATGTAAACATTTGTGCTTAATTTTACTTTAGTTTAAAATCTAAATAATCTCTGTGGGAAAAAAATAAATTACTTCTATGTTTTTCATTAAAAGATTTATCCCTCCAATTGGTCTAAATTTTTATCTTGAACAACAGAAAGCTTCTACAGGTAGACCGAAGCATGTTCTCTTGTCTCAAGCCCTGTAAAAGTTTACTTTAGTTATTTCCCAAGCTTTCTGCTATGGAAAAGCTCTTGAGTGTGATCCTAATACCCTCAGTTTAAATGGAGTTCTGGTCCTTGACTGAAGAAAGCGGATAAATTGGTTCACAAAATATAACTGGTGATAAGAGACCTGGGTTCTAATTTCTTCTGGAGGTACTGAGTTTTTATGTTTATTCTCCTGGAAAATACCTGTAATATTTTCAGATAGAAGGACGTTGTAAGAAAAGAAATCTAACATAGTGTGGGACAATTCAATGCCATCAACAGAAGGAAGAGCCTTCATGTAGACATGGAAAACAGAGTTTTGTTTCTTGTTGGCTGAAGCTACCCCTTGTGTGCTGCTTTGAGGTGTTTTAGCAGAATAACAAATCTTCTAAACCAAAATTCAACATTCCTTGCTGTCACTACCTTGTAACAGGGGGTTGGGCTTCATCACAAAGTACCATTGAGTTTGCAGTAACAACTGCATGCCTATTCTCTTAGCTTTTCTTTTTTATGTTTTTTGTTTGTTTGTTTGTTTGTGGTTTGTTGTTGTTTTGTGGTGTTTGTGGGGTGTTTTTTTGCTAATAAGTACAGATTTGTTTATTTAGTTTCTCTGACTCTGGTCCTCAAAATTAATTTTCAGATGATTAATTTCTATTGAGTTTTCACCTAATATATTATTTTGGATTTCTCTTTTGCCCATGTAAATACACTTTTCTACCTAGATATGGAGTTTAGAAAATGTTTAGACCTGCCATTCTGGGGCACCATTTAGGGAACTGTGAAGATAATATTCCTTTCCTTTACCCATGTAAAGGGACAAAAATCTCCGGAATTTCCCTGAGCCATGCAAATTACTTTTTTCACTTTCCCATACCCCACGTCTCTTTCACCACTGAGATTAAGGAGTTTATAAAATACAACTTGTTACAGCCATGAGGGATTACTACTATATATTATCACTCACAGCTCATTAACTGCGAAGTCCTGCTAACTAAGAAAATCCTCTCTAATGAGGTTTCCTTCACTGCACTAAAGAACAAAAGGTCTCAAAGTTTTGCCTGTTACCAATCTCCCTCAAATTATTTTCCTGCAATTAAAATGGAACTTTAAGGCCATTAAAATATAAATCTGAATTTCTTCTACACAAGAAAATCCATGTCCACTCTTTTCCCATGTTTACAAAGGACTTTCAAGCTGTTAAATAGAAGGGGAATGCATTTCTAATAGTTGCTGCCTTTTATCAATTGTGAAAAATCCCACTTTTGAAATAAAGTATATGACTTCTGGGCATATTAGACTTAATTCAGTTTTGGTGTAAGCAAGCCCTACTTTCCTTGACATTAATGGGAGTCAGGCTAGTTTTCTACCGGGTTAAATTAGGATTCTTTGTCAAGAATTTCAAAAGCAACCGGACAACTTGTCAAGTGTTCCAGTGATAAGTGTGATGGAAGAGTCCAAATTAGATTGGCTTGACAGAAGAAGAAAAATAAATCTATTTACTATTATTTACATTATAGCAGTACTCAGCAGATACAAAAAGGGACTGAGAAACTCACTCTGAGACCTCTGTGAGAAACAAAATAGTATTACAAAATAAATCATAGAGGCATTAAATGTCTCAGATTCCTGTGTTATGTGGGTACATGAAAATGTCTCTTCCTTATGCTTGTGGGTTTGGTTTTTGTTTTTGGTTTTGGTTTGTTTTGTTTTTTAAATAAACAGATTAAACATCAAATCCTCAATGATATTTAGGTTTCCTGTTTCTATCATTTGATAAACAACTTCCAACTTTTAGAATTCAAGGCTAGAGTATACATCTCATGTATTCATGTGGTAAATCAAATAAAAACCAAACCAACACAAAAAAACCCAATAACTAAAAGAAAATGTAATTGATACTCTCACCAACAAAAATTAATTTAGAGATGGAGGTGCAATGCCTTTCAGAAACCAAATTTTCAGTATATCTTTCAGGATTCTCTTAACTTTTCAGGTCAACAATATCAGTGCCTGTAACTGTATTCTTTAAACGCTAGGGTAAGTGTTTTCTGCACATTTGTTTCTTAAATTACTCTTCTGGTACCTGATGTGTAGCTCTGTTATCATGCATTCAAATTCAGGTCCCAAATGAAATAAAGTGCAGTTATTTCAGCAAAACCTCCAAGTTACTAGTCCTGATAGCTGTTCGCTACTTAGTGAACTAATGATTCAAACACTTCATCGATTTTTATATATTTAATACCAAAGACCAGCAAAAAAACTGTGAAAAGAAAGTTTAAGTGAGATGGCCCCAAGTAGTTGCTTGTTTGACTTGCTGCATGCAATACTTCTGTCACCTTTGTGTTCCTTCAAAACTGTCACCATGGGAGTTTGAGATGATCTGTGTTAGGTGACTGCCAGAAAGCTTATTCCTTAGACAAGGAGCATGCAAATAAATTTTTAATATGCATCTAATGAACTGTTTCTGACTTGGAGACAATATCTGCTTACAGGTGAGAAAGTCCTTCACAACAGAAATGGAAATTCTGATACTTCATTATCGGTGACGGCAGGTCCATCAGGAGCTAAAGGATTGGCAGTCCATGCCACAGGACAAAAGAAATAAAAGAGGGAGTATTTATACCAATAGCATCTATACAAGAAGTTAAAGTGCTAATACCCAAACTGAGATTGAGTAAGTGACCTGTGTTATTGTGGGTCTGATACCTACAGATCTTCCCTGCCTCTGGGGCTCATTGTGGCCACGGCAAGCAATGGCACCAGCAGCATTTCTCTTCATCATTATTCTAAATTATTTCATTGACACGTCTGAAAACGACTTTGTGTTCACTTCCTAAACCAGGAAGTCTTGTTGCCACGTTGTCTGCCGATAATTCTCTCTATAGGAGACAGACTTTGATTCTAGTTTCTTTCAGAGGTAAACAATAGGAAGCTAAAAATATGATGAATCATCATCTGCTCTCAGCAGAACTTTCCTCAGACAGGAATGTTGAAACAAAACAAGCAAGTACTTTTAGGTATCAGATGTGCTTTCTTCACACAGGTGACACAGTTTATTACGATTACTTGCTTCACTAGTAAAAATAGGATCCTCTAAAGTCTTTATTTTTATTTTTAGTTATTCTAATAATTTTTGATTGAATCATGTAATTGTTCCATTTTTCTTTTCCATCTTTTCTCCTGTGAATTTGTTTCTTTGACGTGTTTCCAGCAAAAATCATCTTACAATGACCTGGCAGAAGAGATGCTCCATAGAGTCATAGAATGTCCTGAGTTGGAAGGGATCCACAAAGATCATCGATTCCAACTCCTGTCCCTGCATATGACAACTCCACAGTTCACACCATGTGTCTGAGGACTATGCTCGCTTAGTGGATTAAGCATCTGTAATGATAAATACTACAGGCTTTCTCCNTTTTTCTTTTTCTTTTTTTTTTTCTTTTTCTTTTTCTTTTTCTTTTTCTTTTTCTTTTTCTTTTTCTTTTTCTTTTTCTTTTTCTTTTTCTTTTTCTTTTTCTTTTTCTTTTTATGATGAACTATGCTTATTTTCCTAAAATGGGCTTCTATGGGATTAAGTGACAGTGCTAATTTAGCACTAAGTTTAAGTTTTGCACAGCCCAAGTCTGATACTACAGTGACTGGTCACAGGGTGATCCATTTACATGTAGCACGCTGGGGTTTGGTGTTTTTTTTTTTTTCTCTGGGTGGTCTTGTTTTGTTGTGTTCTTTAAAAAGAAGTATAAAATATCCTTCTTCTCCCATGGTAAAGGTCGAGTTCAAATGCTTCAATGATTTCTGCTGGTTTTACCTCCCTCAGAGTAATTGTTTTTTATTTTTAACTTGTTTGCTTTTAAAAATAGATTTATTTGTTTAGTTATTTACTTATTAAAATCTTACAATGCCAGGTAGCTATGATGAAATTTAAAAATGAAGAAGCACACAAAACTTCTACCAGCCTGTACTGCACAGCTAGATTTTGTTTCTGTATCTACTATCGAATCTTAAAACAAAGTAGTCATTCATTTGAATCCCATGTGATGTGGGCAGGACTGTTCAAGCATACAGGCACATCTGGAGCAGTTGTTGCAACACCCTCAGTTCCCATGGGTTTATATGGATGAAGAGACTAAGCAACTTTCATGAAATAGGATGAATCTCTCAGGCTGTATATGCATGCAGCCATTTCAGAAAAGGGTATGCAGCGGATTCACCAGGCGATCTAAATAGAAGCTTCCATCTACTTGAGACCTACGATAAGACTCTCTCTGCTTGAAGTGGCTTAAATATACATTGCAGCAGGTTTTATTGCGAACTTCTCTTTGGCCTTCAACAAGTAGTCAATAGCTCTGCAGATTATATTCTCCTCTGTCATCCTGATTGCTAGAAGCATTCATCCAGAACTAAGCCACTACAGTAAACAGAGCAGGGTTAGACTTTTTCAACAAAACACTTTTTCATCAGAAATAGGTGATTCATTGAAACTGAAACCTTTCACAGAAAAGGGCTGTATTCATTGTTTTTTCGTAGCGGCAAAAGAAAAAGTTGTGGACTTACTGAAATGTTTTTCTTTGAGGTGCTTGAAGCAAATTGCATTTTACATTTCACAGAGTATTTGAGCAAATGTTAACACAAGATTACCTTACCACAGATACTTGAATAATAAAAATGAAATATTTTAACTGGTTTTGGAGAAAAGGGACCTTTTTTCCTCATATTTTAATTTTATACCTTTAAAAAAAAAAAAAATCTTTATGCTATCTCAGGTTAAACTAAGATACTTTTTATAGGACTGTGAAATAGGTTCCCATACACCTATAGAGAGGACAACAAAGTGCTCAAGAAGATTTTAATGTTCTTTTACTGGAGACTAGTGAAATCAAGTAGAAGACGATCTCCATCAATACTCTGTCTGTACCTATGTTTAAGAGTGTAAACATGGCCATAGGTTATTCTTTCTGATTACCCTGAAAAAAAAAATCTACATAATAATCTCAATAAACACTATGTGAACTTTAATACAGAGGAGAAGTCGTATCTGAACAGGCTGCTCATCGAAGACTGACACTGTTCAGTCTTTTGTTTCTTTGCATCATAGAATTGTTTTGGTTGGAAGACACCCTCAGCGTCATCAAGTCCAATCATAACCTAAATCTAGCACTAAAATATGTCCCTAAGAACCCCATCTAAACACCTTTTAAACACCTCCAGGGATGATGACTTCACCACTTCCCTGGGCAGTCTGTTCCAATGCCTGACAACCCTTTGCGTGAAGAATTTTTTTCCTAATATTCAATCTAAACCTCCCCTGGTGCAACTTGAGGCCATTTCCCGTTGTCTTATTGCTTGCTACTTGGGAGGAGAGACCAACACCCTCCATGCTACAACCTCCTTTCAGGCAATTGTAGACAGTGAAAAGGTATCCCCTCAGCCTCCTTTTCTCCAGGCTAAACAGCCCCAGCTCCCTCAACCACTCCTCATAAAACTTGTGCTTCAGGCCCCTCAGCTTTGTTGCCTCCTCTGCACTCTCTCTAGTACCTCAGTGTCCTTCTTACTATGAGGGGCCCAAAACTGAGCTCAGGGTTCAAGGTGAGGCCTCACCAGCACTGAGAACAGTGGCACAACCACTTCTCTAACCCTGGTGGCCACACTATTCCTGATACAACTCAGGATGCCATTAGCCTTCTTAGCCACCTGGGCACATGCTGGCTCATGTTCAGCCAGCTGTCAATCAACACCCCCAGATCTCTCTCTGCCAGGCAGTTTTCCAGCTGCTCTTCCTCAAGCCTGTAGCGTTGCCTAGAGTTGTTGTGAATCAAGTGCAGGACTCGGCACTTAGCCTTGTTAAACCTCATATATCTGGCCTCAGCCCAACGATCCAGCCAGTCCAGGTCCCTCAGTATGGCCTTCCTACCCTCCAGCAGATCAACACTCCCAGTCAGTTTGGTGTCATCTGCAAACTTAGTAAAAGTGCACCCAATCCCCTCATCCACATAACCGATAAAGAGTTTAAACAGAACTGGCCCCAGTACTGAGCCCTGAGGAACACCACTTGTGATGAGCTGCCAACTGGAATTGGCTCCATTCACCACAACCTCTTGAGCCCAGTCCTCCAGCCAGTTCTTTATCCATCACAGATACACCCATCCAGGCCATGAGCTGCCAGCTTCTCCAGGAGAATGCTGTGGGATATGGTGTCAAAGGCCTTACTGAAGTCTAAGCACACAACATCCAGTCTCATGTACTAGGTGGGTCACCTTGTCATAGAAAGAGATCAGGTTGTTCAAGCAGGACTTGCCTTTCATAAACCCATGCTGACTGGGCCTGATGGCATGGTTTTCTTGTATGTGCCATGTGATGTCACTCAGGATGATCTATTCCATGACCTTCCCTGGCATCGATGTTAGACTGACAGGTCTGTAGTTCCCCAGATCCTCCTCCTGGCCCTTCTTGTAGATGAGCATCACATTAGACAACTTCCAGTCAATTGGGACCTCCCCAATTAGCCAAGATTCCTGATAGATAATGGAAAGTGGTTTAATGATCACCTCTGCCAGATCCCTCAGCACTCCTGGATGTATCCCATCTGTCACCATAGTCTTGTGGGTGTCCACGTAGTGTACCAGGTTGCTAATAATTTTCTTTTGGCTTTTTGGGGCTTCATTGTGCTTCCCAGCCCTGTCTTCTGGCTCAGGGCACTGAGTACCTGAAGCACAACTGTTGTGACTATTAAAGACTGAGGCAAAGAAAGCATTTACTACCTCAGCCTTTCCCTCATCTTCTGTCACTATGTTTCCCCCTGCATCTGTCAGGGAATGGAGATTCTCCTTAGCCCTCCTTTTCTTGCTGATGTGTTTGTAGAAACATTTGTTTTTGTCTTTTACAGTGATAGCCAGGTTAGCTCTGGTTGGGCTTCGGCCCTTCTGATTTTCTCCCTGCATAACTTCACAGAATTCTTGTATTCCTCTTGAGTGACCTGCACTTCCTTCCAAAGGTTATAAATTCTCTTTTTGTAATTAAGTTCTAGCCGCAGCTCTCTATTCAACCTGGCTGGCCTTCTTCTCCATTGGCTTGCCTTTTGGCACATGGGGACAGCCTGCTTCTGCACCTCTAAGGTTACCTTCTTGAAAAGAGAGGTACTGAAGCCTGAACGTTTCAATGAACTTTTCAAATAAATTTCTGTGGAGGGTGGTACTATATATGGTGCCATAAGCAGAAACAGGATGTGAAAAACTATGATGTCTTAAGATGTATAATGGAGGCGGGAGAGCAGAAATACATCTGATAAATATTTTCCTTGTAAATTCATGGGAGTAGCATGAAACTGTACTGCCTAATCCAAAGTAGAGTAATGGGGAAAGGGAAGTTTCAATACTCGGGAGTGGCAAGACTTTTTAGGCCTGACAATCTGCATGAGATAAGTGGGACTCTGTTAAATTGAATAATCAGACAAGAATATTAAAATATTAAGGCATACGATTTGAA
>VWYH01006684.1:228285-262888 GCA_013399365.1 Pampusana beccarii | reverse complement strand
AAAAAAAAAAAAAAGAATAAAGAACATGTGTCACAGTAAGGGAAAAAAAAGACCTCTTTTGCTTGCAGAGAAAAATAGCATATGCGGTTTGCCTGCCTCAGCAGAAACTAACATGAGGTGAAAGAAAGCGTAGAAAATGAAATGATCATAGTAAATTAATATGGACCTTCCGAGAAAGCAGATCAGGAAGTGTTTTTTGTAGATAATAGGGACCCACATAAAAACAGGCTGGAATACTTACGGTGAGCTTTTTGCAAACACCCTGGTGCTGAATGAGATAGAAAATGTACAGCATGTTATCATCTAAAAATGGCTTGTGCCCTTTTTATAAGGCTGCTTCATCCACTGAGGAAACCAGTCAAAAAGATCAAAGGCTGCACTGGGTTTAGTTCTCCCCAAGAATCTGAAGCTGAGTGAAAAATATAAGCAACCACAGAGTGTCAAACAACATAGAAGATCTCAACTAAAATATTCTGTTTTCTCCCCAATCACCAGTGTATTAGCTGAGCAGAGATAAAAGAAAAATCATTGTAATCTTCATAATGCTAGCCATGAATTAGAGACACATGAACTGCAAAGCAGGAGATTTTTTATTAGGCTGAGGCTTGTATTTTCAAGTGAAGGGAACAGAGATTTGCCTAAAATCAGGGATCAGATTTCCCAGGGACAGTATATGATGAATTATCAAAGGTTGTAGAGATAATGTTGGCAACGGCATACAGTGCTGGGGATTGAGATAAATGTATTGCTGCTCTGTCTGATACCGGAACCAATCTCTGAAAGATGTGCAGGAGAGTATGAAAATGTTAAAACCAGGGTTTGTCTAATCACTTCAAACTTCAGTGAGTCCCTGTTTTCCTCTGATTATGTTCTCTGCTGGCACCTCCCTCACCCCTCAACACGTATACATAAATACACACCTTCCCAGTAAAAAGGAAGGTTGGCAGACACAGTTACTCCAGGGACCATGGATTGTTTCATAGCAGAAAATGAACTCTGACCATGAATGAGAAAAGCTTTGTAATACCCTGCTAGTAATACTATTCCCATGTGCATGTGGACCCAGGTTTTGATGTTTTTTTTTATTCTCTGGGAGATTGGCTGGTAGTGCAATTGATGACACAGGCCCTTTCTGAGAGGGACTCATGTTCCCTGTCTGGCACTAAACATCCTGTGAGTGAATGTGAAAGCTGATGTTGTAGTCATTGTCCTAGTCATGATATCAAGTGAACAAACTGGTCTTCAGACCCTTCAGACCCTTTACAGCGTGAATGAAAGTGCCAGTTCCTCAAGGGTACAAAAGAATTCAGTCTTTGCAAGCTGAGCACTGAGAGATATTTTTTTTTCCCCATCAGGGAAATTTTTGTTATTATCCTTTTTCCCATATGTTAAATGGAAAATGTAAAGGAGAGGTGTTCAAACGGTAGCCTCCAAACAACAGCAGGTTTCCCTGTATCCCTTGCGTTAACCTTCCACCTCAGTATACTATTATAACGCTGATGGATCTGCTACCCAGCTCCTGAGCAAACCACTGCAGTATAATCTCTGCTGGTGCTCAAGGAAGTGGAGAGCCCTGATATAAATAAAATGTAAGTCTTTTGGGTCAGATTAACAGTAATCTATGGTAAAACATGAGGTTTTGGGTCAGATGAACAGTAATCTATGGCAGCCTGAGTTGCATATTGACTAAGGGAAGTGGTGATCTAGTTGCTGCAGACTTCTTGGTTGAACCATAATAGCTAGAAGAGAAAATACAAACTCAACCTATCATTCACATCAGACAGAAAAACCTGAAAAGACATAGGGTGAACTGAAGCAAAGCTACAACGAAACATTTCAGACTTATGAGATGCTGATATTGCCTTGGAGTCACTGATTCTGGTGTATGTATGATGGTGAGTGTAGAGGAATGAGAGACCATTTTAACTTCTCCCTTGGATGTTATTAAAAAAAAAACCAAAAAAATCAGATTTTCTGCATAACAGTTAAACTAAATTGGACCTATTTCGCTTTTAGAAAGATTCTTTAACAAGTATATTGAGGGACTGTTTTTTTAAGAAAAAAAGATAACAGAACCACTTTTCGCAAGGTTTTATCTTTTTTTTTTTTTTTTTTATAAAAAAATTTAATAAAATTATTTTTTTTAAGTTTTTTTTTTTTTTTTTTTTTTTTTTTTTCCCCTTCTTAATATTTTTGTGACCATTTTACTATCTATATTTTATTGTTAGGACTGCTAGAGTGCATGTATGTCAAACTTTTGCTGGGAAGTTTGTGTCACAGTGGGAAGACTTTATACAAATTAACTTGACGTTTTCACATCATAACACATATCCATCAATGAAAATCAGTTTATATTGCAAAACTTAATAAAGAAAAGTATTTAATTTACTGCAAAAACTATATGGATTTTATCTGGTTATATGATTTGTTTTTGTTTGGTTTTGCTGATTAATAGTTAGGCCAACAGAAATACTTTATGTGTTTGTATAGATTTGCAAGCATTTTGACTTTTAAAAAGTGAAGAAAAATAAAGTTCTTAAACATGTTATTATTAAAATGTTTTTTAAAATGTATTGTTATTCCATTAAAACTCTCTTGCTACAACTTCCATGAGTAACAATAAGGGTAAAATAAACTTTTATATTCTGGGTTGGATTGAACAAAATATTTTCTTTAAGTCTGGATTTTCCTTTATTTTTGGTGAAAATATGAAACAATAAGTACTTAATTTGAAATATGTTAATTGATTGAATAAATTGGATTTTTTTTTTCTTTTAAAAATGTCATAAAAAACTCCTTTATCTCCTGTATCTTGACACTCTTTCGTCTAAGGTTTAGGGGAATCACACTGCAGATATAGACACAAATCTTGTGTGCTTATTCTTAATGAGAGATTCAGTGACAAATACCAGAGAAACAGGTCTCAGTGTCTATGGATGACAGAGGAAGCTTGAATATAATCACAGCTATTGAACAAGACTCTTTAGAGTCTCTTCTTTTTCATTACATTTTTAATGTTTCATATAGACAGTGAGTTGCTGTTCAAGTAAACAAAATTACAGAGTAGTTGCAACTTCATCATGCAGACTTGTATTCCAACACAGCTATGAGATAAGAAAATAGGTCAAACTTTTAAAAAGATCGATCACTGTGGGTTTTGGGTTTAGTGGGTTTTTTTGAGTTTGTTTTGTTTTGTTTTGTTTTGTTTTTTTTACTTCAGACTCTCTAGTTAATTCCAATGTGTTGCAAATTTTGATAAATGAGAGTGATTTTACAGTAAAGTACACTTCAGCTCACTATTGAAACACTCAGAGCTGAATCAACAAAGAATCTGACGTGTCTCAGCTTTCAGTGAACTTCATGTTTGCCTAATCTCCTTACTAGTATATATTTTTTCTAATAAAATGTCTTACATGGTTCAAGCTGCCCACAAATAGGTAGGCATAAAATCGTCTATATCTGGAAATCTCAAGCTACTAATTGTGACAATTAATATGTAATCCTCTTCAGGATTTAAAATTAAAATACAGTTTCCTGAGATATCACAAGGGTAGGTAAAATCGTCTGGGGCAGAAGACTTCCCAGGGAAAGAAAATGACTCTGACTTGATTCTGTGTTGCATCTTCGCCAGATACGTGTAAGAAGAAGCTGATTGCTATATCACAGGAAGGGCTGGGAAATAGTTGGTCATCACTATGAGGAAGAGTTATGACAGCTCCAGGCCCTCAGTCTGGGAACAATAAATTAAAATTTAAAGTATGGGAAAAATTTGAACTGGAGCAAAACCTTGCCCCAGACTCATTCAAATATGTATTTTTAAGTTATGTCCCCCAGATCAAATCCTATAAATCAGACAAATATAAGCTTTTAGGCAGGCTCGTAGTGCCCTGTCGTACCTCGCAACTGGGGCCTCTGATGTTCGTCTGAAGATGGGAAACATTTTTTGAAAACCATATGTGGAACTTGAACCTGTATTTTAGGACTACCCTCTAAACATACAGGAACTATAGTGTCAGTGTTGCAGTTCTTTCAGTCTTTCATATGTATCTTTATACAACTAGTTCAATAAGAACTGGAAACAGGGACTTGAACCTTAACTTCTTGTATCCTGTGGGAATGTTCTAACAAAAAGTAGTATTTGCTGTCATTAGTATATACTCTTTGTTTTTGATCTCTTTCTGGTAGAGCAATTAAAAATGAACCTGGCCCAGAGAACTGAGATATCTTGTGATCTTTTAGAACTTGAAGATTGAGGGGGGGCCTTAATTAGACTGTAAAATACACAGTTGTTGCTGCTCTTGTGAAGGTGTAGCGAACAAATATTAAAAAAAAAGAAAAAATTAACACACAGTACAAACTAGTCTAAGTACCTTATGTTGATTAACAATGAAAGATCTCACCTTTTAAAACAATAGCAATGCCAGTGCTAGATTGTGAAGAGTGCTTTGAATTACAATGAATTGCCAAATGCATTAGCCACAATATCAAATGCAGTCAAATTAAAATGTTCCCTTCTGACATTTTCTATTAAACCCCATCAAGCTTCCAAACAACCTAGGAAAACTAAATAGACTGCGTGAGCTAATGGAAAAGGCAGCCTGACATCTTCTCCTTCCAAAAATTAGATTAAGCATCAATGCTGTTGCAAAAATCTGTACCAGAACATTAAACAATTAAGAACTGGCATAACAATACTGACCAACGGTCCATCCTCTCCTTTGTTGTATCAATTGCTTGTGACAGAGGCCAATACTGAATGCATCAGAGGAAGAAAGAAGTTGTAATAGTAAGACCCCATGATTTTAGGATTATTTCCATTCAAGCACCTCTAAGTCAAATTTGGTTTTGGTGTTTCTGCGGTTCCTCTGACCTAGCATTCAACAAATTCTAATGCGTATGTGAACAAAACCTTCTTAAGGTTGAGAGGTTTTACAAACCATTTTTCAGAAATGGGAAACAAGAAACTGCATGGATGATTCAAGGTAAGAGAACATTTCCGAAACAGGATGGTAAGCCAACCCAGATACTTCGAAGTCTTGTATAGGGCAAGTGAAATGAATCTTCCCTATGAACTGCCTGGTTGACCTGTGATATGTTCCAGGACTATAAAGCATGCATCTTGGACCATGGAGAATGGAGGCCAAGTGTTGGTCCAGGAATGACCTGTGCAAGATCTAAGGAGAGGACAACAGCTGCATGAAGGTCCTAGCACGTCCCTGTAGGTAGGACCTGAGAAGTCTTCCCTGCTGAGGTCAGCCTTAACAAGTCAAGACACAGTCTTTCCACATCCAGGGATTTGGTTAACTTCATAAATGCCTCACTGCCTCCCAGAAACAACCTCAGAATGCAAGTTCTGCTTGTGCTAGTGTCTAAATCACCTGACTCATAAGCCATCTCTAAATGATCAAGGAATAGACTATGTGTCTCTCAAAATAAATGTGTAAGAGACAGCTGTGAGACTTCTGTTCTGAAAGTGCATTTGGAAATGACAGGCACTATGCTGCGAGAAAAAGGCTCAGATTCTGGTCCTCAACCAGAACTGGTCTAAGGCAGACTATTGTCTTCTCAGTGTCCAGGATATCCCAGTTTCCTCTGTGCAATAAATAAGGAAAATCAGCTTTTGCTTTTTAGGTGCTGCTTTTTAGTATACAGTGCGCAAATAATCTAGGAATAGACATGAGGAATAACACGGGTTTTATTTGCAAAGGTTCTACTTCTGAAGATATTTTTGTAAAGATTCAGTTTCTTTGCTCAATATTTACAGTTACATCTGCCCAGAAATAAAGGCAAAAAGGAAGTCATAAATGCATGAAAGATGTTTACATGTCTAGTTTTTGGATGGTTTGAGTTAGCGACTCTTTGTCACTCTACTACTTCTTTGTGACTTCAGGCTGTCCCATCATAGCAATGAAATCTCAAAACTGTTGCAGTTCAGGTAAGAGGTGAAAGTTTAGCTGATCCACATCAATTCCAGATTAATCTGGGATGTGAAGAAAGAAAGGAATAAGTCCATGACACCTCTTTATTGAAGTTCCCAAAGGCTTTGAAAAAAAGAAAATAGATTGAAAAACCTTTAAAATAGGTGCAACTACATTTCAGTTTAGACCTCTAGTCTTACAATATTTAGTATATTTGAGTTCCAGTTATTTCTGTTCAACCTGCTTCATTTTCATGCTATCTTTTTCCATTAAGCTCATACAGTGTCTGACTACGATGAGGACAAACTTCTGGCACTGTTGTATTTGTAAAAGAAACATGCACATGCAGCTAATAAGATTTACAGCATAGAAGCATAATAAATCAATGTAGAGTGGAGCGAGTCGTATTTGGGAAAAGTGGAAATAAGATTTCTGGTTTTGAAATGGATCATAAGACCAATTGAGAATTAGATATTGCCTGAGAACTAGGGTATAGTACTTTTTCTTTCCCTTACTTTTTTTCTGCATTGTCAAATTAGACTTTAACATCTGGATTTATTCCTTCTAATTAAAAAAGAAAAACTGAGGTACCTAAGTGAGGAACCAACTGAGATTCACAAAAGTAAAATTAAAAGACAAAAAGGATTTTTAACCTTTTTTTTCCTTGTTTGATTGGTCTAGTCGGGAAAAATTTCCTAAAATAAGAACAATAGCAAGTACTTAGATAAATTCTAAGTAGACAGTTGTATTTTTAATGAAGTTTTCATGAGCACTAGTTGGATATCACTTTAAAGATGAATTGTGTGAATATCAGTGACAACATCAGACAGACTATAATGATCGTCAGAGAAGACAGACTCATAAAGGACATCTGGTTGTAAATTTCAGTCTTCAGAAGCACTGAATATATGTAAAAGTGTATTATGTATAGGTCTTTATATCTTGAACTTACTTTTATTGAAGTTTAGTTTGTCGCTAAATTAATCATAAACAAGTCTTCTGATCACAGTCAGAATCCCATGCTGTTAAAGATCTCTGTATAAAACCTCAATTATCCTAAACTCAGTGGGACACATAAAAGGTAAGAGAAGAAATGTTAGTATACACTAATAAAGTTTCTTGATTAGTTTCACACAAAAATTGGTAGATATCCAGGAAGATCAAGTCTTCTGACTGCTAGCTGAGTCCCTACTGGCTTTATTACTTCTGATTTTTCTTAAACCAAAAAGCTAATCTTTGAAGGAGTCCAGGAAAAAAAAAAAAAAAACAAACAAATAAAACAAAAAAAACCCACCAGCAACAACAACAAAAAAACAACCAACTTTCGTTGTTCAGCGAATTGCCAGGCTGGGTACTTTGACTCAGATTTCCGAAGGGATTTGATTGTTTGAACCTTACCAAAGGTGGGATTTAGGTACTTCACTTGGAACTGAAAATCCTGATTCCAAGAAAAAGACCTAACTAACAGCAACTGCACTCTCAGCAAAATATTACCTGGTACTGCCTATGAATCTAGGACTTAGATACTGTCAACTGACAAAGACTTGTGGATGAGTAGATAAATTAATCCACCCATCCATCTTTCCATATGGTTGTTTCCAAAGCAATCTATCATTTAATAGATTTAATAATAATTCTCACAACATTTTCTACCTGTAGTACTGGATTGTGTCATATTTCTAATTCCTTTTTTTCATTCCCTTTAGATGGATGTGCTACAGAATAGATCAGACTACACTTCTGGCCTGTCAGATAGTATTAATTTATGATGTCCTCTCATCCTTCCCTGGTGCTTTGGATCAAACAAAGGCACTGTTCAAATAAATAAAATGTAATGTAATGCAATTAAACATTTTCCCATAGCTGTTAAGATCAAGGCAACTAATAATTACCTGATGCAACAATTTTAAAACCCATGACAGACATTTATATAGTTTAGTGATTACTGTCATAATGTTAAGCTATTAAGTCTAGATCTGCTCACATTATTCAGTTAAGAATGTAAAACCAGCAAAGGTAAGATCAGCAGAAATCAGCTCATCACCATTATGAATTCAATAGAAATATTTATGGGTTTGCAAGGCTGGAAGGAACAATTATAGTCTAATCTCATACTCCTTCCCTTGAACAAAAACAATAAAATTCACCTATCAGTTCCAGCACCCATCTCAATATCTTGTGATTGAAAACAACCACTGCAATTTTACAGGTCCCAGGTTATGAAGACAGGACAATCTCTTCTCCCAGTGAACGAGAGCTGAAGTACTGACCTGAACAGAAAGTCACACAGGAGACCTGACAAGTGGACTCAGATCTCTTCAAAAAACTCTGATGCTTTTAGATATGTTCTTTTTTTGTCCCTTAACTATAATAGCACAGTTAAATCATCATTCTCATTTAGTACAGCTGTAAATTTTGTGGCTATAAAAGTTATTAGAATGGTAAAATTTCAAGAAGCAGTGTGGTATAGCAGACAAATTTGCACTTTCCCTCATTCCTTCATGGTCTTTTTCTCTGAAGGTGTTAACATCTCTTGTGAAGTGTATTGAGATCTGGAAACGAAACATAGGTTTATCCTTATAGAACAGACTGAAAATAGAACTATTTTGCCTGAGGAAAAAACAAACAAACAAACAAACAAACAGAAACCAAACGCACAACACTAACACACTCTTTGAGAATGAGATTTATTCTAGTAATCCACAGAATCACACAGAATGGTTTGGGTTGGAAGGCACCTCTGGACATCATCGAGTCCAACCCACCTGCTCAAACAGGTTCACCAGAGCAGATTGCACAGGAATGTGTCCAGGCGGGTTTGAATGTCTCCAGAGAAGGAGACTCCACAACCTCTCTGGGCAGCCTGTTCCAGGCTCTGGCACCCACAAACTAAAGAAGTTTCTCCTCTTGTTTTCATGGAACCTCCTGTGCTTCAGTCTGTGCCCATTTCCCCTCATCCTATGGCTGAATACCGCTGGAAAGAGCCTGGTCCCATCCTCTTGACACTCACCCTGGGATATTTATGAACATTGATAAGATCCTCTGTCAGCTTCTCTTATCCAGGCTAAACAGATCCAGCCCAGCCCTCTTCTCACAAGAAAGATGCTCCAGCCCCATAATCATCTTCATAATCCATATAAGCAGTCTAGCTCCCAATGTTATTGAAAACTTTTCTCCGAAAATATGGATGTTTCCATGGAAAAAATACTTGTGTGGACATACACGTGTACACACATTATACACATACCCTCAGGAACACAAATAAAAGATTAATTAAATTTTTATATGAAGGGTGTCTTGAATCCAAGATGAAATGTCTAGCCAGAGAGAATTCTGAAAATATTTCATACCAAGTTGCCCCGGGGTACTTGTGAGAAACAAGAAATCTCTCTAGATTTTTTTTGTAATATAAACAAATGACTTAGACATTTAACAGGAATATCCATATTCATCTCTCTGTGGTCTGTGTTTCTGTAGTGGAGTTTTCCAAACTCCCAAACTGTTTGCCTTTTTTCCTGTGATTTGTATCAAAAAAGATCCAGAAAGCCTCATTTTCCATCCAAGAAAATTCATTTTGAAGTCATATGACAAAAATCCACACGAATAAAAGCCCATACACTTTTCCTACCACAAAATCTCAGGGTTTGCCTTGATCAGTAATTACTTGCTTGTGAAATGTTAACTCAAGGGATCATCTCACCTCTTTTACCTATTTTAACTGCAATTTCTTTTTTGCAAATGAAAATATTTCTGGCATGACAGGTTTTGGTTTTGGTTTTGGTTTTGGTTTTGGTTTTGGTTTTGGTTTTGGTTTTTGTTTTTGTTTTTGTTTTTGTTTTTGTTTTTGTTTTTGTTTTTGTTTTTGGTTTTGGTTTTGGTTTTGGTTTTGGTTTTGTTTTGTTTTGTTTTTGTTTTTGTTTTTGTTTTCTGTTGTGTTCAATTTAGTGCCCAACTCCTGCTCCAGATGAACCTTGTTGTCCCTGTGAAGGGCTGCATATCATCAGGAACGAACTGTATTTTAAATTGCATGATGACAGGATGGATGAAGCAGTAAAGTAGTGAGGTAAGACCCTACAGCATACACATCCATGCAAGTCCCCATTTCTCCCTTTGAATTTTACACACAATCTTCAAGTACCATGGTGAAGAGAAGACAAAACCATCTCTGAATGCTAAAACACTGGCAATGCATTTTTAAGGCTGGTTTAATGTAATTCAGTTTTTTGCTAAGAGGGTTAGCTTGTCCCAGTAGCCACACAACTCCAAAGGAATCACAGAAAGTAAGTACGTGAAGGTGGAGTCTGGAAGCAGAGCAGGGGTCCCTGCCTCCCTCCCTGGGCCTCCTGCTCCCTTCCTGCAATATCACGGCCCGGAGGTTCTGCACCAGTTGCCAGCCAGATGTTCAAGACTGCATCCCTGCTGGAAGGATGTGACAAAGCCCCCGAGAGTTGAATGACAACAATCTGTCAACTACGTATCATCTTTTTTTTTTTTTTTTCATATTCCATTATTCTGCACCTTATGTCAGTGTTTTTAGTTCATAAATTGCCAGTTGTTTATTTCTGCTTCTTCCTTCCATCACTATTTTTTTTAATTTTAATGACATTCTACTGCTGAGACTGTTCTTTAGCATGTTGGTATTGTTTTCCCCAACCCAAGGCAGTAGGGAGGGAGGGAAGAAGAGAAATAGAGGGAGGGAAGAAGGGAGGGGAGGCAAGGATGTATCAATTACTCAGAAAGATCCAGAGGTTCAAGATGTGATGACGCCGACAGTAGGAAGTATGATAAATGCTGTGATTTAAATCCAACTCCCACTAGATAGTTTCAGGAAATTATGATAAAGTGATTATTTACAAGGAAAACCTTTACAACTTAATTAATTAAGACAAGGTTTCTGATTTGAGAGGAGAGAATGGATGTAATAAATAGGATATTTTTTTCTTTTTTTACCTCTGATCAATTGCAATGCATGTTCAGCTTCTGAATCTGCTGTAAAATTCTTTATTTATACTCCAGTTGCTAAGATGTTACCACAGGACCAAGGGGCAAGAAGGCACCAAGGGGTTTCTGTGGAGGCTGTAATAAATTACAGGTCTGAGCTGAGAGTAGTCTTGGTGTACTTCTCGGGGCACAGAGGTACTGTAGTGGTCTTCTGTGCTGGTGACATCTGACCTGCCTGTGGAAAAGGGACTCTTCCAGGGTGGGGAGAGAAGACTTTTATGACACCAGAGATTTGTAGACAGTGGGTATTACAACAACAAACAGAAAGGGAAAAAAAATTAAAAAGGATCATCTTACTTTTGCTGTTCTTGCCCTAATTTGCTCTGTGGTCTCCTGCATTTAGGATGCAATTGTCTGAGTTAGGTCTCTCCCTTTGATTTGGTTAGACGGAATCAGCAGAGGCCACAATTTAAAGTACTCACAAATATTACACAGAGAAAAACATCCCCTGTGAGCTTTCCCCACTTGTAGCATTCAGTCCCTCGTGGATATGCCAGAGCTAAGATTTCTTAATTTTCCATATACACTAGAAATTTCTCTTTCTTTATTAGAAGGCTATTGAGGAAGATTTTAGGAAACAAAAGCAAGGATAATCCTTTCATTTACATTACAAGGCTAAGCTTGCAGAATAGACAGCCAGAAGCATGGATTACATGCCTTGAAGATTCACATATGCCTATCTGCAGCCTTGTTACACATTTGAAAAAAACTCAGGTCACAAATCACTCTCCATGGTTTCATCTTTCCACAACTTATTGTATAATGCAGAGTTGCCGAGTGATGCTCCTTCAGGAGCTGGTGGTGAAAGTGCTTTGAATCATCTTCTTACCCCTTATGTAGCTTTAGGGATGAGTCTGAGATATCTTAGCTAAGGACCAGTGACTTTTGCCATCCTTTAAATTTGGCGAAGGTGGAGAAGCAGCTATTCTGGAAAATAAATGTCTTCTGGAGACACCTTCATCACGAGGTGGCTTGAGAAGTGACCTCAAGGTGGAAAGACTTCTGGAGGCGGCTCAGTTAAGCACCAGAAGTAGGATGGGACCGATATTCGCCTTACAGCATAAAGATTGAGATATGCAGCCCTGGACAGCTGGTCCGGGGCAGCTGGGCTGCGAACCCGGGATGGGAGGAAAGCTTCCCCACAGACCATGCTGCAAGTGAGCAATGTTGCTGGTTCCTAATAGCCTGCCCCAAGAGACAGGAGAAATCACAGTTCAAAATTCTCTCTTTATAGTCCAATATTCTAGTTGTAAATAATGGGATTTAGGAAACAGAGGTGTGATGAGGCAGAACTAAATAGCCTTTATGAGGCATTACTGAGGAAGAAAGTTTTTGCAAGTAGTCATTAAGTGGGAGAGATCAAAGGTGGAGAGCTGTAGTTTCCAGTGCAGTGCCTTTTCTTCCAAGTTTGCGAGACTGAAGACGGAGTTTTGACATTCCCTTCTCCTCTTCTGCAGCACTCAGATGACCTTTCATCCTGAGTTTTGGGGAGCAGCATATATAGTGCTGCTTAGTAGTGCTACCCCATTGCTTAAGTCAGGGAATGGGAATGTGTAAAACGCCCAGGCGAGCAGCTGAAGTCATTTAGGAAAGGACAGAAGGTAAATATGTCATTTAATATCTGACCAGAACACAAGCTGACATCTATAGACCGACAAAAGTACTGGAGAATCTCTAATAACCACAAATGGCTCCCTACTCATTTTTACTATACAGTCAGCAGACTGTTGCAGCTACAAATGAAGGGGAAGTGAAATTGTAGACATGATGCACTGTGATCTATGGTCATTATAAGTAAGAACATCAGAAATTCTTGAAAGAGAAAGAAATCCTCTATGGGCCTATTATGTCTGCTCCTTTCATTTACCACTTCTTGAATTTCCTATTATTTTCAACTATCATTACGTATCACAGACCTTTTCAACCTGTGACTGACCTTTTGAGTTAGGAAGTGAATAAAGCAAACTGCTGAAAAACTATAAATTAAATATGTAAATTAGGGGGGATAAATACAGAATGTTTTGTTTGGTTTTTTTGGTTTTGTTTGTTTGGTTGGTTTTTGTTTTGTTTTGTTTTGTTCTGTTTTTCATATGTGTATATACTTCTCCAAAACTACTCAGCTGTGACAGCTTCTAAGAAACGGAAAGACAGAAAGGGTCTGGATTTTGTTCTTTTCATCCTATCTGAATATCTGGTCTTCAGCTCTAGGGATAGCTCTTAAACATGAAAATGAGGTTGCATTAATTTCACTCTGGGATCAACCAGGGGAAGGACACAGCATTGTAGTAGTCAGGGCTGGGTTCTGTTTTATATTCATCTGCATGCATTAACCTTCATCTTATTTGTTGAGTTAGACTGCTTTTTGTATATCATGAATAATTTCATTAAGCATTTACCCACGCTGTATCTATAGGAGTTTTTTTATTTTTTTTTATTTTTTTTTAATATTTACCATTTGTAATGCATAATAAATATGTAATAGGCAGGGTATGATTTCTCAGGGTTTACCATTATCTAAGTCTGTCATGTCCTATAACCTTTTTTGGCTTATACAATATTCAGTACTTTAATGCAGTGTCAGTGCTGTTATCATGGGTTGATGGCAAAAGGACAGCCATCTTGACACTCTCCACTCACTAATCGTGTCTATTTTGATTTGATTAACATATAAATGCCTCTGGATTTGCGCAGTATCAGTAGAAATGTGTTAAAAATACTTGTCAGTGTCCTTATTTTGAGAGTTAGAATCATAAAATCTTGGAAGGAGGAGGATCCCCTGGTTGCACGTGTTGCCAGATTTCTAGCCCTAAATAATGCAACCATACCTAGACAATTTTAGAGAGTATTTATTGATGCAGTTTTTATCCCTTGTGGTTTTGGTTGTTTGGTTGTTTTTTTTTAAAGGAATTGCCTTTCATTCTAAAAAAATAGCAGAGGAAAGAGTGGCTGAGAGTCATTTATACATTTTAAAGAATGAATAGGAGTTGAATAATGTCAAAATAAGAACTTGAGTCCAAATCCCTGACGTTTCTGACTCAGAAGCATGTTTGCGATGTGTATATTGAGCTGACTGCTCTTCTGTAAACCACTGCAAGTGGAACCTCATAGTAAGAACGTATCAAAGAATACTCTGACAACAACAGCAACAACGCGATCTGCTTAGCAAGGAGGAGAACTAGTTCTGATGAAACTACAGAATTTGCGACACCGAGTTTTGTGTCTATCTTGAACCCGTAGCAAGCTGCAATACACGTGTGTATTAAAACATTCATCAAGCATTTAACTCAACGAGGTTTTTAATCGCGTGGTTTAAGAAGAACTATCATCTAGCTGGAGTCAAGTGGACTGCAAATTAGGTAAGCTTAAATATACTACTGAAGTGTATTTCATCCTTACTCTCAACTTAGGTTTCCACGTCAAAACACGTTTTGCAATAAATGTAAGAGAGAAATAATTGTATTTTATGAAAGACTTATTTTGGTATCATATTCTGTTGGAAACACATGCTGGAGAGAACTTACAGTCTAACATGAATTTTAAAAGTGCATTGATTATGTCTTATATATATATATTTAAAAAGAAATGGCAGAAAATCAAGAAGGAAGTTCTTCTGGGAATCCTTCTAACCAAGGAAATTGAGTTATCTGGGAATGTGAAGTAAGTAGTGAACTTAGGATAAAAAGATCATGAAATGGGTGAGGGTGCAACTCCGAGAAAGAGGAAAGAACAATAAAAGGTAAGAAGTAAACAATGAATTTAAACAGACTCTCACAACACTGAAATTTAATGGAGAATACAATGTAGGAAACCATCATAAGGAACAGGATTCAGGAGAATGGCTCTTCCAAAAAGAAATAATTATAGGACTAACAGGACTAACTATGAAGAGAGGAAGAAATATAATGAGAATAACCAAAATCTATTTTGGTTTTTTTTGAACTCAGAAAAAAAAAACCACAAAACAAAACACAACACGTTAAATTACCTTTTTTATCCACGATTTTTTTTTTTAAAGGAAAAAAAAAAGTGCTCAGAAATGCTGGAATGCTTTGTTTTGACATTTTCAGTCAAAACAAAATGCTTCCAGATTCCTAGATCAAAATATTTAATTTTGGTGTGTTAAATTAAATGTGAATGTTTCATTTGGAGTCAGTTCAATAGTAAACTGCATCTGGTTACAGTACTGTGGTGCCTTATGGGAACCAGAATTGGAGAGCCAAATGCCCTCAATCCTCCATGTAAAGCATGTTTCCTTACTGGACTATCTTCTCCATGATGTCTGATAGTAATATGTTTCACATAATATACTATAAGCCGGAGCCAAGATCACAAAACTTCTGCTGTGACATGGTTCAGCCAACCAGTCTATTTATGAGAAATTCTACACTTCAAAAGTAAAAACAAAACATGAAAAATGACAGAAAAAGTCCAAACTCAATAGGAAAAGTTACCTCACTTTTTCTTTTTACAGAAACTACAACAAAGCAGGCTGAATTTTTTAAAAATCATTTTTTTTTTTACAGCAAATCATAAGAAAATAAGTTTTTTTTCAAAAAGCATAGTCATTTTTGGGTATTGCTGATGACACTGAACTGGTTCTTTTCCTGGCATCTGTGCACACCAGCAACTTTTTTTTTCCATCTTATTTCAGATTTTCAGGGTCTCTTCAACTCTGTCTTTCTTTGTCAAACAGACAGACTGCCAGAAGCAAAACCGCAGAAAAACAAGCAACTGGCAGAGCTCCTTGATGCATTCACTGAATTGTGTACAGAATTCCACAGTTGAGGTCTCCAAAGGGATTTAGAAACCTAAATAGATGTGAAAACCTGGACCTTTGTCTATTAAAGACTCTTTTAGCATAGATCTGTCCCCTTTACTCATTACTTTCAGCCTCAGGACCTGGAGGGAGTGTTGTCATCAATGTGTGTGAACATCTGGCCCTGAATAATTGACATCAGGGTAGGAAGCAACAAACAAACACAACTAGAGCTTCTTGGAATATTCAATGCAAACAATTTATGCAACTAATTTAGCCCCCCTCCCTTTCTTTTTCCGATTGAGGAATCCGCACAGGCAGAATGCGACCTTTATGGATTAGTGTTTTTGCATTTGTTCATTGAGTAGCTTCTGTGAACCATTTTGAGCCTATGGATTTCTTGCAAGCTGCTGGCTGTGAATGTCCACTAAGCCTGATTCACTATTTATGCCATATGATTGGTTACCTCTGACACTTTTGTTTGTTTGGTTTTTTGTTCCTCTGTTTGTTGTGTAACTGGCTGACCCTGTTCTAAATAGCAGTGAAAACTGAACAAATCAGAGAGACTTTGCATCTACGGGGAAAGCGGGGATGAAACAGCAGGAAATAAATTGGTGTAGGATTTTAGAACGTTTTAAAATATCTATTTGCACAAAAATGATCATTGTATTTGCCCAGATACATAGATGTGAGCTGTGAAAAAAAAAACAAAAAAAACCAAAAAAAACCCAAACAAACCGAAAGGTCCTATTCCTTCCCCACCTGGCAGAAAGAGATAGACAGCTCCTTAGCATGCTTTGCATCCGAGTCTTATCTGTCACATTCCTCCGAAGCCATCACATGTATAGGCAATGCTGTTGGGAGACCTTTTGCTCCCAGTCATTAAGCAGACAGTAGGCTCTCTGGGGACCTGTCCTCCCTCTTACCATGCACATGTACCCCACCTAGCATAAGAGGATCCTGACCTCAGCTGAAATTTCTAGCTGTTTCAGTGACAAATTGAAAATAAGAACAGCAGATAGGCTGGTTCTTCTGCAATCATGCTTGCTTGCCTCTCACCAACATGCTCTGATTCATAAACAAAAGCTCCTTCTAGTTCTTAAGTAAGCACAAATAAACCAAAATATTATATATATGTATGAGATACATATATTTTTTATATATATATAAAACAGAATTTGATGTATTCTGTGAACCACTAGGAGGAAGTACGTAAGTATAATCTAAATAAACTCTTGTTTAAATTATGTTTGACCAAACAGATATTGAAGGAAAAAACATTTTCTTTCTTTTCTCAGTTTTAATGAAGATATGAAGGTACTGGAGCCTGTGTAACACAACAACTTATGAACCCGGTAAAGAATAAGGACTCAGTTATTACCAACTCTCCGTAGGCCCAGTTGAAGCAGTTCTCTACAGGAAAAAGACAAGGGAGCTTATTACCTATCCCCTGAGCCATCCACTCTTCTCTAGAGAGGCTTTTTGACATCAGGGGCTTAACTGAAACATACGAATTAGAGTGGAAATTGAAAGTATTCAAATAGAAATTAATTTATACCCAAGGGTTATTCGTGCCAACTGGCAATAAATATGCTGGAGGTAAAAAAGGCTAATTTGAGTGAATATGAGTGGGCAGAAAGAAATCAAGAACAAGAAAGATGTATATGCAAAGTATAAAACATCAGACAGAGGAAACAAGAGTGAAAAGATTACAGCAGAAAATTAATGTAAAGAAATTAGAACCTTGTGAAAATGTGGGGACAATCTTCCTGTGTCTTGGTGCTACACTCTATTCCTAGACTAATCTCATTCTTCTGGGACCTCAAAGGCCTGGATGTGGTCATATCAAAAATAAAATTAGGATTTCACCCAAGATTCTTGTGGGCATTTGTCTAAAATCTTAATTTGGATAAAATGTCCTCCTAAACCTTGTCGCTGTTTGAGAGGTGAAAGAGTGACTGAAGCAAGGAGATCAATGAGAAAGGTTGTTGTGAGACAATGTAGAGATGAAGGAGTTACTAGCAAATCCTGTCAATTCCCTTTATTGGTTCTGTGAAAGTCTGGCTGGTATCCTATCTGATGCTTTTTGTATATAGGCATGATGGTTTCACTGGTCATATTGCCTTTGTATTGCTGAGAGACATCACCAATGTGTCTGTTCTAGAGCTACCAATTATGGTTTGCCTTTAACTGAGTTTGGGTGCTGGGTCAGAAACCAGATTATTTGCAATGACAGAAATCTCATTGCACAGAAGCAAAAGAAGAAGATGCAATTTTTACCACTTTCCTTGGGCTTATGTCAGGCTAATTAGTTACTTGTTTTTATGAGTAGTAAATTCGTACCTACAACACAGAAAGAGAAAAAAGAACAAGAACAGCAAGTTGAAATGGAGTTGAGGAACAATGTGGAGGGGGGCTAGGGCTAAAATTAAAAGTTTTTGCCTTTGCTAGGATAAATCATCCATGACCTTGAAGGGCTGAATGATATATTTCTTCACTGGTCTTCAAAAAAAGCAACAGGAAATATATATATTGGTATCAGTTAGTCCTTTAAGAAAGCACAACACTATGTTGTGGGCCTAAAGTCTGTGTCTGATTAATTAACCTAGAGGCTTTCCCAATATTCCCCACAGATTTTGTCCCTGGCTTTGATTAATTTAATTAAAGATCGCCAGCCTTGACTCACACAAGGGGCGACATGTCTAACATGAGGAATAAAAGTGGGTTTTTTTAGAAGCAACAGGAACAGCTGATGAGCACAAAATGCAGAGTAATTTTCCTGTGTTTTGTAGATGGTTTTGAATAATCTGCTGTGGAACCCAAGTGTCCTGTACTCAAGCAGATGTGCAATTACAGACAAACACAGAAGGTGGAAAATAAAAAAGTTAGCAAGAAATGTCTGGATCAGTAGGCAAAATGTTATTGTCAATTGCTGTACCTCCAGCATAATTTTAATTTATTAAATCCTATATTTTTCCATAGACTCAGACATACGTCAGAATTTGATTGTCTGTTCATATGAGGATGTGCTGCAGTTCACAGTGGAGAAGGTTTTCTAGGAAATACTAATTTACTGGATGTACCTTGAAGTGAATCGGATGACCTTTGATTTATTCCTGCCACCTGCTGTGGTCCTGCATAACTTTAGTTCGGTCTTTTCCCCTTTCACTGTTTCCTCTTTCCACCAAGTATCTCCTCCTTTACTCAGATTCTCCGTTCTGATGCCTCTTCATGATTTTCCATGTTGCACCAGGAGGCCCTTTTCTTGCTTGAGATGTGTAGTGAGTTGTTGCTTCATGATTCCCAGACTTTTTTTCTAGGATTATATGTGTGGTAATATTTGGTTCACAGCAGCAGAACTGACGCAAAGAGGGGGACAAGATGAGAGCTACATCGTCTACTCTGCATCCAAACAATGATGGTAGACCAGTCAGAAAGGAGGTTAAGATAGCCAAGCCCTCCACAAAATTATGGCACTTTCAAAGCTACAAGAGTAGCAACTTGGCATCCTTTTTTTTTTTTTTCTTTTCCTGGTAGTCCCAGCTTACTTATGTTCCTCAGGAACTTTTTTTTTTTTTTTTNTTTTTTTTTTTTTTTTTTTTTTTTCACATCAACCAAGCCATTTCTGACTCTACAAGTCCTCGTTGTGATGGTTCCCAGCACCAGCGGCACCACAGGCTGAGTTTGACATGCACTGGCTGACACCCTCAGAGAGCTCTCAGGACGCCCGGCGCATTCTGTTGTGTTTGGCTTTTATTAGTCCTTTACTTTCATCCTTATTTTTACGTCTTTTCTCCTCCTTGCTTCCCCTCTTTGTTTCCAGAAAACGAAACACAGGCATAATGGGAGTAAATTGTTCAAAGTCCATTTGAACACAGCACGTTAATTTTGGGATTGTTAGCCACATGCTTACATGTCTGGCTTTCTGCAGAGGGCTTGAGCTGTGCAATGAATGAGTCCAGCCACATTTTTATTCAGTTCTCTCACTGCTTCCTGCCAGGAGGCTCAGGGGAGGCTGAGGATTCATGCTGTGCTCCCCACACCAGCCCATCTCTGTGCCCATTTCAGCTGGCCTGTATCAGCCTGTCTGCACCTGTGTTTTCCTGGTTTTGGAGAACAGTGTGAGCACATTCAGCCAAATGCTGGCACTGAGGAGGTCACGATTTCCTTAGTCTTAATCAATGAAGCTTTAATAAGCGTGCTTTTCAGTCTTCGCCTCATTCCTGCAGCTTTGCCCCACAGGGCAGCAGCTCACACAGTGCCTGTTCTTCCTTTGGATACTCTGCCGTGTGAGTGGGTTGTGTTCTTTCCTCTTGCTCTCCAGGATAACTTGGGTGAAGAAGATGCTCTGAAGATGAATGCAATATTCCAACTGTGTGGAGTGAAAACAAAGAGAGAAATGAGCTGTAAAATAATGCCATACCTGTGGTTTTGGGGTTAGGTTCAATCTACCAGCTACCCTCTAGTTCCCTACACACTTCCCAAAGGTATGTATGTTTTGCATATTTAAGTAGACCCCTTCCAAAGAGGCTTTTCTTCATTACCATTCCTTCTTTTTTATACTTTTTAAAATTTGAATAGGAAAGAAGGCCTACTGGTTTACCCTTTTGTTTTCACCAAGGTATTATTGAATAAACTTGGAGATGCACTCTGAAAACATCCCCAGGCACTGATGACAAATTAAACTGTGAAAACAGTTCTACCCAGTTCCTAGAGCCCTGAACCTGACCTTGCACATGCTGTGCAAACCCTGATGAATTCCCTGCTGGCGCACACCACTCCTTACGAATCCAGACCAACTTTGGACCCCTCCCTGTAGCCAGCTTGTTTCAACAGGACAGCTGCAGCCCCAAAGAAGAAACAGCAAATGAGAGTATTAGTCCAACTCTAAAACTCAGCGCATTGTCTCCTTTCTCTCCTAACTTCAGTAGCAGCAGCAGCAGAGAAGAATAAATTAAACCACTGCCCAGTTTTTCCCTCCTCTCTCTATTCCCACCCCTCCCTTCATATATCTCTGGTAGCTGGAATAGAGGACAAATCTGTCATTAAATATTTGTAAACGTTCACCTGATGGCAGCTGTTTTTTAACTGGATTGGGATGCAGAGCACAGATGCTTGGAGGAACTACACCACTTTTTTGTTTGTGGTGGGTTTTTTTTGTTTTTGTTTGTTTGTTTGTTTGGTTTTTTGGTTATTTGGTTTGATTTGTTTGTTTGTTTTGGGGGGGGGGTTGTTTGCTTGTGTGATTTTTTTTTTCTTCCTTCTCTCAGTATATTCCTCCCTTCCTCTTTTATTCACTTAGAAACACAGAAAGAGAGAAGACCTTGATGTTACATTCTGCTCATTGCATAGTAGTCTTTTCTTCCAACAAGCCCTTAGAGTTTGTTTTTTGTTTTTTTGCTTTGATGAGTGTTAACTAAACAATTGGTCATTACCGCAAGGTAATGACTAGTCAGAAAAAGGGGTGGAAATGGTGATATCTACAAGGCACTGTGGTTTGCAGTGAATTTTAAGAAACTGAGATTCTTTCATAAAAGTTCCTGTAATGAAATTTAAGTAATCAGTTCCATAATTTCTCCTATTAGTTTTAGCTAGACTAGAAAAGGTCAATGCCCTGGCAAGCAATGATTCGCAAATAACAGGTGCAGCCAGTTTCTATTATACTGCCATGGGACACTGCTCTGTCACTTTTATTTACTGAATCAATCCACCAATGTCCAGCAGGAGAACAACAGTTAAATGGCCATTAATTGTAGGCTGATGTGCAGATGAAACAAATCTCCAAAGGGACCATAAACCTTTGTTCTTTAACCTCCTCCAGTTCACTCAATGGGATTAGCAGTAAATCATTCAATGCTTCATCTTCTTATTAAAAATTTACCATACTGATCATCCCATGTGACTCACATCCAATCAGGGCTTTTTTTTTTTTCTTTTTCCTTAATTTTCAGTGCAGTCATTTAAGACTTTTGTGGTGAAACAAGCAATTAACACATAGAAGGTAGTAATGTGCATGGTGCATCTTTAATTGTCTTGTTCGGTGTTTCACTAGCAGAAATTGCAAAATGTTGTTTTAGAAAAGTTTTTGCAGAAAATATATTTTATCTTCTTTTATTATGGGCTTTGATTTTTTTAGTTTAATTCGTATGGTGCCTCCTGATATGTAGTTCTAAGAAACTAAGAAACTAAGAAAGTGTATTCAGTCTTCAGAAAAAGGAATGACTACAGTATTGGAAGCTGGTGCAATGTCAGTTCAGATGCTTTTTAGAGATCTCCGGAAAGCACAGGTCTTACTCACCCCAGGTATCCTAGACGAATTAATAAACCCATAAAATACCCACAATCTTAGAGGGATTTAGATTTGAGCCTTGGAAGTAGCATATAGTGCATTGCATGGACAGAGCAGCAACCCTTCCAAAAAGAAACTGAGAGAGGGTGAGCAGATGCAATATCCTCACTCGCTTTCTGGGCTACAACAGAAAGAAAGAAATTGAAACTGTCCTACATGGGAGCTCAGGGGCTTTATTTAATTACCCTTATTGATACAGTTAGATTTGCAAAACAGGAAGAGGTGCCTATCTGAGTGTGGCAGGCACCACTGACAAACAAAATATATCAAAGCAGAGAAAGCAACCCCATAACATACTATATGTCTAGGTAACCACACAGCTGAAACAATCAACTAAATTCCCCATCTCCCTTACCTAGTGTATCATCCCTAATGATGCTTGTTTCTTCAGCAATCCTTCCAAAGAGAAGCATTTTAATTAGGCCTTCATCCAAAGCTCAGTGTAATCAAGAAAACCAGCACCACTATATTAACCTAAGACTAATATGTATACAGAGAAATCACCTTCTTATTTTTATCCTTTCTCCTGTTTATGCATCTATAACCCCATGAAAAGAGCTCATGTTATGTTTGTTTACTGTAACCACTATTACTGCTTTCCTGGAAACACCTCCTTTATGTGTGATCTGTACTCATAAACTTTATTTATTCTTATACTGAAGCACTCATTATTTAATTAGATACAATTTTTGTGTGATTCAGATAATCTTGTGTGACTCACTTTCTCTCATGTTTACATAATAATCTATGAAAATCTGTGATATCTCCAAATACTCTTCCTATAGTGTTCAATTTTAAGCTTGGTAGAACAACTGTTCTTCAACTTGACCCTATTGGTCTTGTCTTGATTTTAAAAATGCACTTCTTGGAGAGCTTACTAGCTCAGAGAAAGCTCTATCACCTCTGGTTTAAGCTGAAATCTTCCTTCTCTTTGCTGTAGCTGGGCAGAGGAACCTTTGTACATGCTCTCCAAAGTCACCTGCCTATTATCCTCTAGACTCTTTATGAAAATGTAGATCTATGGAGAATCCACTTAAACGTATTCACCGGTGCTTTCTTATCGATGGCTGCTGTTGTTAAGTTCTTCTGTTCTTAATCCAGTCACTGTGTGATTTTGGATATTCTAGCAATTGTCTTCCTGTAGAATGGGGAAAGAAATATGTATCAAACTCTCAAGTGTATTGTGAGAAATGTGTGATATTCTAATGATAGACTCACAAGCATCCAGGAGAGTTAAAAATCTGGTTTAGAAATAAAGTTTTCCTACTGATTCCAATGATTTTAAATGGATAATTAATGAAGTTGGTACGTTCTTGACAAGTCATTGTTCCAGGCAACCTACAACTTTTCAAATAAGTTTGAAAGACATATTTACACATAAAGGCTCATATTTACATTTTGGTAAATGGCAAAACAAGCCCTAAGCCTTTTTATTAACTTGACCTGAATTTAAAAGTTAGCAAGGTTCATTTTATGAAACAATCTCATACACAAATACACTATAAATCTCTAGCAATGACCGAGTCCAAAAGTAGAATCAGTCTAAGTATAACAATGGAAAAGTCAGGGACTCTCATGAATTTCACAGGAGGGAAAAACATGAGCTAAGGACATGTTTTTGTCTCCATGTGAAATAAAGGAAGTCCTAGTACTTACAGTTTTAATTGAAAACATTTCATATTGATGGTGTTCAAGCAATATATTTACAAAATATTAAATATCTACTAAAATTTAAGTGTGTTGTGTGTGAAAATATTTTAATGCACAATAAAAATAAATTACACAAAACTAGAAATTAATGCATTTATTCTGCCAAAAGGAAACATCCATATGACGAAGAAAATATATCATCTTGAGTCAAGACACTTTTTCTTCTAACTAAATGTAAGTTGCACCAGTGTAGAGGTCTCTGTCTGACGTACTTACTCTATGATTTCTTTCTGGTCAAACAAGCCTAAATTTGCCATCTAAATTATGCCCGAAAAGTTTCTGTGCCTCAAGAGTGTCTATTAATGTTCATGGTTTATAAGCAGAGCCGTAAATTACTTTCTTGAAAGTAGCTAAATAGAAGACTTCTACTTCAGTTACCTGAAACCCTTTGAAGTTGTTGCATTGAATAATTTTCTAACCATGGAAGTTCCAGCATAATATCTGGAGTTCACAATGGAGGCCAAAGTCCCAAGAAGAAGCAGCTATTAAAGAACTGCAAAAACATGAAATGTAAGCTGTGATGTACCTCTAAAGGTCCCCTATTGAACCTTCTGCTCATAGTGGGATTGTTGCCATCACTAGATGAGGTCATAGATGGTATTTCCTAGGTGAATGATGAAAACCTTAAAGGGTGGAGAATAAGAAACTCCACTGTATAACCTGACCCAGTGATTTTCTACCTTCCTCATAAGGTAGGTTTTCCAAATGTCTAGCCTCAACCCCCAGAAAACAAGTAAGCAAATAGATAGATAGATAGATAGATAGATAGATAAATTTAGCTCTAGTGACTGTTATTCCTTGTTTACTTTTTGCCACACTGTAAAATTTGGCTTTATCCTTTTTGTAGCACACCTTCAGCAGCTGTATCTGCTACGGTTTTGCCCCTGCCAGAGTGCTGTAGAGTGGATTTCTACCAACATGCAGAAATACAGATCTCAAGGCATGACAGCACAGTGCAAGAAAAATCGCAAGAAGCAGACTGATTGCAGTCTCTTCTCTCCCCCCTTTCCTTCTCCCACCGTTTTCTTTTTTTGAAATATTTGATTACTCCTCTCTTAAATATCTAGCATGTAATTATCCTTGAGAAGTCTTACAACTATGGCACATCAAATGTCTTATTTATTTATATACTATTTCCATGACCAACACACAATGGTGAGTAGCTTTGACGTTATCACGGCAGTGGGAGATATTGATATGTTTCCTTGGTCTGTAACAGATTTCCCAGGTGACCCTAGGAGAATCAGCTGAACTCCCTTTGTCTCTTATCTCGCTCTCTGAAATAAGAATAGTCAGTCTGACCTACTAAGGTAACTATAAAGTTAAACTTTTTGATGTCCATAGGTCTGCTAAAGTACAATGTTGTTTAGCTGATTTTCATTTGGTAGGCGGATTCATTAAAAAGAACTTCAGAAATTACTCTTCTGATCAAACGTATTTTTACGACACTTCATAGAGTTAGCTAGTGCTTAAAAATATAATCCGTTTTTTACTCCAGTGCTAATTTCCACTCTTCCATAGCTGTATGTAGCACTTTGCTGAGACACAAGAAAGCCAGACCCCTACTCTGTGGCAGTTCCCTTCTGAATTGGACAGATAACATGACAAATAATTACTTTCTAACAACAACTTTTTCTCCTGGGCATCTCTTTGTATTATTCAGTATTGGCACCCATTAAGAAGTGAGGCATAGATGTTCTTTAAAGCTTGGATCACATAAAATGGCTAAGACGGGTTGGGGGGGATCCTCTGCTCTTGGAAATTCTTGTGTCATTGTCACACTCAGTACATGAAACATCCATCAACTTCACATCAGAAACAATGTTCTCCTTCTTTGAAAAGCTGGTCCTAAGGGTTTGCAGCACGTGTCCCAAAAGACTAACGATGAGTGCTGTTGTTTGATTGATAGAAACTAGCTTTTTTTCTTCAAATCATACATGGTCAGCCACTGAAGCACAAAAAATCCACCACTGCTTAGACACTAAGTCATAAGCAGAAAGTACTACTTTTGATTTTTAAAAGGGGTGGCATACAAAAGCAGGGAGAGAAAAACAGGGGCATTTAGTACAGCAGGGGTGGTCATATTTTGCCCAGATACTTTGAGGACCGTATCGGTTGCCAAGAGCCGAAGGGCTGCACTGAATTTGTATTAAATGGAGCAGATGGCATCAGCTGCCCTCAACTTTAATGTTGAAATGTGGCCTACAGAGCAAATCTGTACAAAACTTCTCTAATTAAATCTGAAACAACATGCCTCATCTATTCCCCAGTAGCACAGCCTTTCTGGTGGCATTTCTGCAATTCTACTTCTAGCCCCAGCCAACAGAGACAATAGCAGAAGTACAGAGAAATGAGAAATAAGAACACACACAGATATACGGTTTTATCCAAAAGCACCAGATGAGAATGAGTGGACTAGAATTAAACTCCATCAGTAGAACTCTTTGAAATAAAAATGCCTCGTTGTATTTATTGAATATGAACTCCTGGACAAACCAGGCAGTAGTACCAATGAAGTTTGGTCAGAGGCAGAACAAGGGAGAATCATGTTTCAAATCACCTCTAACATCGAATAGGTAAACTCAGAGAAGCCAGTTAAGGATAACATTTTCAAATTTGCCTGTTTTACCATACATAAGAAGAAATAATCCAGAATAGTCAATAAGCCGTGCTTTAGCTGTATTCATGCACTTCATTGACAGACTGCGCGAACATTTCCCACAAGAATTAAACAGATGACACCATAAATAATTCCATTACACCAACAATTTCTGACAACAGCTGTTAATCCACTCTCTGCAGTGGAATTCAATAACAGGTAATGGTGTTTACCAGTTATGAAACCTACCCACTTCCATTGCCTAGGATCAACTTTTCAAAATATTTGTTTTACCTATTTATTTCATCCTCAAGTGCTGTAGTTAAATATATACTTTTTCTCATCCCTGCTTTTCATAAAAAATCAGGGCATAAAATTACGTTAAGTATCATCATTAATAATAATTATTGAGCATATATGAAAAAATAATTTGCCTGAATTTTAACAGTTACAACCAAGCATTTATACCTACTGAGATTCTATGTAAACATATATTTTGAAAACAAAATTTGGTGAAATGAATAACTGAATAATTGGTAAAAATAAAATCTGTTTTCCTCCAATGAATTTCTGCAGGAACATTTGAGTCCGATTTGCCCTTTGTAGAATTCCACTAACATCAGGATTAAATAAGGCTATTTTTTGTTTCCTCTACGAAACAGACAAGGAGAATATGTGTCTTTTTTAGTTTACAAATAAGTGCATGAATTTACTGGTCAATAAGGTAATTGAGTGAAGAAAGAAGAAAAAAGGTTGTGAATAACTGAAATTGATTTTTTACCCACAAATCCCTGAAATAATATTAACTATTTTTTCACTCCACTTTACTTCCGTCCTAAGTTTACCTCATCTAATGCATGGTAATAGCCAATAAAATACTCTTGACAAAAAAAGAAAAAGAAAAAAAAAAAAGCAAAACCAACCAGTCAAAAAACAAACCAAACCACAAACCAGAACACAAAACCAAACCAAAACCAACCAAACAAAAAAACAAAAACACAAAACCAAGAACAACAACGAACCACTCCAAACCTCTTGTGCTCTTCTGGATGATGCAAAATCAACACAGAAACAAGAGAAGGAAATAAACAGAAGTGGACATCTAGTTCAAACTCCTCCTTTTACTTCTTCCCTGTGTGAGTGCAGGTAACTTCCATGTTAGAGTTAGACCACGACAGAAGGGGCAAAAAATTTGTCAAGAGGTAAGACTGGATCTGGTATCAGTCTCCTCCTCTTCCTTTCTTTACACTAAAAGCACTGGGCATACCTATCAAATTCAAGAGTGTACAGTGAGACAGTTGGGGAGACAATGGAGAAGTGCTGCCCTTGAGAACTGTGGCAAAGAATGGAGAAGCCAGCTGTGATTCCAACAGCTGGTTTAACCAAGTTAAGCTGTCTCCAACACAGACATGAACTTTTGGGAACTGGGATCTTAAAGGACTGGGCAAGAGTTGGAAAAAACTTTTCAGCATTCTCATTTCAGGCAGGCGTAGAATGTTCATGAGCTCTGATACACTCACAGTTTTGTACTGATTTAATTACTCACGCAGACATAAATGAAATTTTTAATCTAGACTTTCACCAACAACCCTTCTTATAGTGGAAAAAAAGGCATATCAGTATAAAAGTGGGATGTGTAAAAAATTTACCATTTGGTATTGTGAAACCTTTTAGGAATGTTTTATTTTAGTATCAAATCCAGTGTAATTAACATGGTGTTGCTTTTACAGTAAGCCAGATCTTTTGTGGGAGATCTGTCTTTTATTAAGCATCACAGCCTTTTAAATAGTATGACCAAATGAAACAGTGGGTTATTTTATTTAATTACTTAATTAGGAACTGTTTGTTGTGTTTCCACCTTTCCTATGGTTTGTTGGTTGCTTTGGGGTAAAAATTACTACTCTAATCTGAGTTTTCCTGAGGAGAGGAAAACAAAGTTAAAAGTCTTCTGAGATCAAGGAATGTGCCCTGTGAACCAAATAGTAGTAGGTGAATTTCAGTCTTAAATCACTGGGGAATAATTTGTTGATGGCAGCATCTGGAAAACAAGTGTACAAACAGTTACAGAAGTTATTTTTTATAAGAAATGATAGAGAGTGGGCTTTAAAGATACGTTTACAGGCACAAGGCAAGAAAAAGAAAGAGGAAGGAAGGAAGGAAGGAAGGAAGGAAGGAAGGAAGGAAGGAAGGAAGGAAAAGAGAAACTGCTGCAGACACAGGATAAGGTCAGAGATCTGAAAAGGAGATTTAGCAGTGTGTGTGTAGCAGGTTACAGTTAAACAAGAGAAACATTTGAAGGAAAAATAACAATCATTTTGGTTGTCTGGTCATCGACTGCAAACACAAGGCAAAACTTGAAAAGGGACAGAGAACAAATGCTTGTGAATTTTATGGTATTTTTTCCATTGTATAAAAAAGTTCATGTGAGAAAAAGAAACTCTTTCACAGAAGAAAAGCTGGTTTAATGAAATAAAAGCTTTTTAATTGTTCAAAAGAACTTTTCAAAATTTTCTGTGAAAAGTGTCAGTTTGTGCTCCCAAACAAACTGTCATTTTAAAATGTGTAAGTGCTTTGTTTAAAAATAAAAGGTTAAAAGGGTTTCTGGGAGAGTTCCCAAGTTTAATTAGTCCTCTGTCTTTGTCCTTTAAGAGGATAAAGTAGATTTCTATTAATAATCGTGCTACGAGGTGGTGGACACCACTTTCTGATTTCCGTGGGAAGAGGATTGGGCTGAGTCCTTCCAGCATCCATCTCAAGCATCCCAATATGCATAAGTGTTCTGTGTGTTTGCTGTGCTCTGAGTCCTGTATCTTTCTCTCTAACCTTAGGTTCTTGAAGAAAACACGTAAAATATACCATTTTAATTTCTATTAATCTTGAAAGTGATTGTAAAAAGCCAGAAGAACCTCAAGATGGGATTATTTCTGGAACAGTTTGTATCACACTATTAATATCTCTTTCCCTCCACTGACAGTCGTGGAAGCCTAGACAAACTCTGATCTTATGTTGCAGTGTCGTTACGAAGTTAGCCAGGATGATATAACACTGTACTTTTTGGGAAATTTGGCCAGAAGTCTTACAAACAGAACTAACAACTGGAATTTTGACCCTAGGACTAACTAGGAGACCATTCTGTTCTTGAAAAAGTCTAAATCAGTACAATGAGTACTCAGGAGTGAATTCGTTACCAGTGAGATATTCTGCATCTCATCTCTGGGGACCCAAATGGGGTATGAACAGCTGAAGAGATGAGTGACTTCAAAATCAATTTACAAATTTGCGAACCACACTGAAAATTGTTAGCAATGTTTGACAATCATGCTGTCAGCTTTCCAATAGGAACTGAAGCTCCTCAGTCTATCTGGAGTTAGCCCTACACACAGGTAATAGCACTTTATGTCATGAATATTCAGTTGTTTGCAGGCTAAATCAGAAATTAATGGAAGCTCAGGTGTCCCAGCATGTCCCTCATCACCTGATCAGTGCATCTCAGCAGGGATTGGGATCAGGCCTTTATTTATTTGTCAGTTTGTTTGTTTGTTGCAAAATACAGTGCAGTTCTATAAACTGTAAAAAACATAAAGTAGCTGTGACAGAGATTTAACAGTCCAGGTATTATTGTTGTACAAAGATACACCAGGTCTCAAGTTGATTGGTTATTTACATACCGTTGCTCCCTGTTCTGTATCTTTTATTGTTGAGACAATTTTTCAATTACGTGTAAAAAACATTTAGCTCGCTTGCTTTGTTTTATGAAAAGAGCCTTTGAGTATCTTTCTCTTTGTTTATGTGTCAATGACTTAGATGTGAACTCTCAGATGCTCTGAACTGTTTGTGTCCTTTGGCAACTAAGACCAACTTGGACCTCTTAATAGCACAGCTTTTGTCAGGAATCTTCCAGGAAACTTTGACTCTTGGTAAATCCATAGCACATTTGCACCTATTAACCGAGACCTCCTTGAGTCCCATGGCCCAGCTGCATTTCCGCAACATAGGTTAGGTCGTTCCGCGAGGTCAAAGTTGGGAACTGACATCCAAAATCTGACACTTGACTGAGTGTGCTTCTTTCTCTGAAGCATTCACAATACCTAGAAAGAAAATTTTGGGGAGTTCATACAATGGTTATGTACTTAACTGCCAGTGAAAGTGAGCTCTTAAATTCTTGGGAATAAACTTCAACATCTATATGTATAGATTTGGATATCTAACAATATATTTGGTGGGACTTTCAAGGGAAAGGTGATTTAGGAGCATAAATCCTCAAGAAATTTTTGTGTTTAAGCATCTTACTCCTACTTGTTAAGCTCTATATATTTGATTGGAGTTCATGGCATTTAACTTTGGCTTTCTAAAACTATTTTTACCTCATCTTAAGTAACCAAGGAGATGCCTTCTGTGTTCATCCAGTGAAGAGAAATCAGCACCTTCACAAGATAATTCATCCCATCCTACTTTAGTGTGAGATACGTCACTCAATGATGATTCTATATTTCCTCCTTTGTCTTTAAACAAAGCTTAGATTACTGACTAAATAAGATGAGACTGAACTTGAAGCTCTTATATGGATAAAGTCAGGTGAAATTAAAGCTCTAGCCCATTCTTGCTAAATTCACGTTAGTTCTTTGACCTTAGGATGGAAAGGGAAATTGCATATCTAATCAATGAAACACTATTGTACCTTTCGGTTGTTTTTTGTTTTTTTTTGTTTTTTTTTTTTTTGTTTTTTTTTTTTTTTTTTTTTTTTTTTTTTTTTTTTTTTTTTTTTTTTTCTCTGTGCAAGAAGATATTTTGATGTCTTTTAAGGTCTGAATTTCCAGCTGATTAACAGAGTTTGTTTAGCACAGATGTTTCTGTAATTGTGATAAATGGTGAAAATGCACTGCATTCAATGGCCCTAAAAAATCACATATCCACCCAGGTGACCTAGGAGTGGCGAAGTTACAAAGCCTTCGATTGCTTCCAACAGTGCAAAATGTCTGGTTGTTGGTGAGAGGTAAGCAAAAACCCCAAAACACTGACTCAGAATAATAGAGTTTTTTCTTGTCAGTCAGAGAATACTTCCGATACCTCTGAGTTTACAGATGCTTGTATACAGGAGCATTATAAATAGATTAGGCATACAAGGAAACCTCCAGGTGAGCAAGCTTTCCTTTGGATTTTGTTTGGTTTGATTTCAGATGTGAAGAAAGACCTCTGCTTTCTTTCAGCTACATTGTTTTTCTTGCCTGAAATATCTTCTCGGAAAACTGCCACCCCGCCAGAAAAAAGAAAAAAAAAGGCAAAATTCTGCACAAATCTAAGCAATTTCTGTCGCCCAAAATAAGGAAACTCAAACACCACAGCCCATGATCTCAAATAATGCAACCAAAATTAAGACAATTTTCTTGAAAAATCAACCCAATTCATTTTGGGCTAAGAGCTGGCAGGAAACAACAGGGTCCAAAGTCAATTCTGTTAGCTCGATCAGAGCTACACTGGGACTGTGTCTCAAGATCATTATCTTACAAGACACGGCTGCCAATCTCATTATGTAACCAAATGTGTCTAGCTTTCCTGTATAAATATACTTAATAGATATAGTTTTGACCTTTTGCTGTAAAATTAATAAAGAGATCAGTCTCAGCGTGCCAAGAGGCTTTTTTCAGTCCCATTAAAGGATGATTTTTTGTGTAAATAAATGCATTTCAGCACACAAAAGAAGAAAAATATTTTCTGAATAAATGACCTGAGTTTCCCCTCCTCCATATATTATCTCTGCACCATTTTATTTCAGAAAACAAATATATTTTTATTCCAGAGGGTTATCTGTCTGTACTCATGTCTGTCTCATATCCATATTCCACTAGAATGTTAATGCTTTAAAGTTTCAACTGTACCTCAGAGGTGGATATATTTGACACAAGAATTTTGTTGTACTACAAGGACTGGCCCACAGAGTATGGAGCCCTGGGGAATTTCAATCCTTTGATTTATCTGCAGTTTTATAGATCATCCTCATAGTATTTGAGAGTGATGGGCAATTCAGCATTCATCTATGCACGCTATGGCTTATGCAGTGACTTGAACAACTCCCTTGAGACAGACTGTAAATAATATTCCTTGCCCATCTAGAAATAAATGGGCTTTTGCTACTTTGCCCCCCAAAAGTCAGGTGAGAGTGAAAAGACTGTAAAAGAGCTGCAAGGAAGAGGATGAAACCTGGTCTCCTTCCTTTACTTCATTACGCATTTACTGTGGGTGAGGTTTCCTCATTTGAACAGGAGGGTGGTAAATGAGAGGAAGGAAGATCAACTCTATAGGGCTAATCTTGAGAGGAGGTATTAAAATATAATTTCTTTCTTAGGGCCGCCCTTTAATGCACACTCTACTTACATCTTTGGAAACCCAAAGGGAAGGCACTGTAATGTTGCTGATAGTCAGCAAGGAACCACAAAAACATTTTTTGCTATTATGTCGGTAACGACAGTGAAAAATCAAATAGGATTTAATAAGGACTCTTTGCCTTGGGCAGCAGGTTCAACAGTTGGCATGCAAAGACCTCAAGAGTAGGTTTGTGGAGGACAAGGTGTCATCCTGGCATAAGCACTGGTCTGTGCCTTTCTTATAGCATCACACTTGCAGCCCTCTCAACTTCGCAGCATGTTTCCTCACTGGTGCCAATGATTAATAAGTTATTTAAAAAAAAAAAAAGGCAGTTCAGAGGTGAAAAATCTCTGTTATCACACAGCAGCATTCACAATGAATATCAAGACAGAAACTTGACTTACCGAATCTGCAGAATGAGCTTTTCATTGCTAGATTTAAAATTTTATCCTATCCACAGAAAAACTCCCTTACTATAAAAAACACAAGGCTGATTCCTGATACAAAGAAACTAAAGATGCCAATGCTCAGATTAGCTCTCTTCTGGAGTCTCCAGTGGCTTCTGCAAAGCCAATTCTTAGAATTGGAGTAAAAGAGAGCAGCGTTCACCTTTCTGCACTTTTCCATCTGAACACTACCAAGACTCACAGGAGGTTCTGATCTCACTGTAAGGCACTAGGAACAGCTGAAAATGATGGAAGACAATTTTAGATTAAGGTAAGTGTCCTCAATGCCACTGACCTCAGAGCATCTGCTGTGCTTAAAACAACAGCAAGAACACCACCACCACAAGAACAAACATAAACAAACAAAGAACAAAAAAAAAATACAACAGCAAAACCAAAAACAAACAAAAAAACCCAAACAAAAAACTAACACAAATCCAGTAGGAGATCAGATCCTCGCACAGTACTAAAAATTTTTAAGAATCAGACACTGTCTTCATATCTGGCATCAAGTTCTGCTTACTGACGTCACTGCAAATTGGGTATCCTTTAATCAAATTCTGAATTTTCATGTTTACCTTTTAACTTCTAAAATTCTTTGAAATACTGAAGTGCTCTTTCCTGTCTCACGAGTACCAGAATTTCCAAAACACTTAGCAATGCTTTATAGCATATAATAAACATTTTAAAATAACATAAATGAAATTATATTACATTATATTAAACTAGATAAAACAGAATTAAAAATGATAACAACAATAACAAAAAAAACCCCAAAAACAAAAACAACACACACGCAGGCAAATAAGCCATATCCAATCTATTAGTATCTAGCAGATAACAACTGTCTATCAAAGCTCAGTTTCCCTATCTGACCACAATCAAATAAACAAGACAGCCAAGCGCCTCCAGGGCAGGGGCTCTGAGGGGTATAGGAGCATCTGCAGAGTATGGAGCTGAAAGGTTGACATTCTACTAAGGATGTCAATCAGCCCTTGGTCATTCTCCAGTGCAGGAAGAAAAGAAATACTGTTTTGCACAGGTGAACAGTAGTCCAAAGTAAAAACATATCTGGATGATTTTTTTTTTTTTTTTGTAACACAAAGAAACATTTGACTAGAAGAGAAATTCAACAGGGTGGGACAAAACAAGCTGAATGTTTATTTGAAACAAGTTTTGCATCTTGAAAAACCAAATCCTTTTAGCATTGGAACCAATCTCTTTCAATTTAAATTTAATGAAAGTTTTCAGTGAATGCATATCTGGATGTATTCAAAGAAGACCTGCATGTGTTCTGGTGAAGATGACCTAGAGGGCTGTAGAGCTGGGAGAAGCTTTCACTTTCTTTTCCTTTTTCTTTTTCTTTTTCTTTTCCTTTTTCTTTTTCTTTTTCTTTTTCTTTTTCTTATTCTTTTTCTTTTCCTTTCTCTTTTTCTTTTTCTTTTTCTTTTTCTTTTTCTT
>VWYH01006684.1:198783-227752 GCA_013399365.1 Pampusana beccarii | reverse complement strand
CTTTTCCTTTTCCTTTTCCTTTTTCTTCTTCCTTTTCCTTTTTCTTCTTCTTCTTCTTCTTCTTTTTTTTCTCTATTGGTTTGTTGTTGTTTTGTTTTTTTTTTCTTCCCAAACAACTGTTCCATAATTTCCAGTGTCTTCATATATATGATCTATACTTGTCAGTCTGATGTATTTATCTTTTGGGCCTGATGATTACTGTACTAAAGGATTATCTTCTGGAGTCTGAAAAATAAGAGGTTTTTGTTTTAGCTCTGAATTTTGATTTGACTATTTCAACTTCCAGGAAAATCAGACTATTGTGCACCTGTCAAGGCTACAGTATATTTAACAAAACATCTATGTGGTTAATATAAAGCTTATACAACAAACGATTTTATCAATCGCAAATTGGATGGACTTGCTGTTTTGGTGATATTATAATCAGACATCTTGCATCCTCTTCCTTTAGATTCAGATGAATCTAAAAATCTTAGCTTATTTTTCTTTACTTATAACCCCTACAGCATAGCCAGACATGTGCGCTGGGTCCATTTAGCTGTGTAATTGCTGATCTTGTTTGCAAATGTTGCTAAATACATGATTAGGCATAAACTGCAGCAGACTACTCAATGCATTCAGACAGACTTTATTATTGCACTCTTTATCTCAAATACTCACAGACGAAAACTCCACTTATCCTGCTCACAGTTGTTTAATTTTTTCTGCAAGCTTTTCATTATCAGACTTTTAGTGCTGAAGGCAGAAACATTTGTGCCAACAAGGCTAAAGTTTGTACCTGCTACTTATCCTGGAGAGTTGGTCACCAAGCACACACACAGCCTGTAAAACAAGAACACAGTTGTTTGCTGTGTTGTAGTTTTACTTGTGGTTTCATGCATCAGTTTTAAAGCACGGGTGGAGATCAGCTCACAGATCTGAACATTTTTGGCGAGTCATTTGTTTCACTAAAGGAAGCACAGGCCATACTTTGCACAGATCCTTATCAGGGCAGAATACTTTATCTCAGCCGCAATGTGCCCCTTAGCAGTGGTAAAATATGGCCCTAGATAGTCTCTGGCTTTACACTGGATTAATGTTCTGCAATACCACCCCCTCCTCCATAAATTTAAAGATACTCACAGCATGGAAAACTAATTCAGTTGCCATGCCTGAGGGATGGAATGCCATCCAGAGGGACCTGGACAAGCTCAAGAAGTGGGCCCATGTGAACTTCATGAGGTTCAACAGGCCAAGTGCAAGGTCCTGCACCTGCGTCAGAGCAACCGACAACATCAATACAGACTGGAGGATGAAGGGATGGAGAGCAGCCCTGCTGAGAAGGACTTGGGGGTGCTGGTGGATGAAAAGCTGGACATGAGCTGGCGATGTGCACTTGTAGCCCAGAAGGTCAACGGTATCTTGGTCTGTATCAAAAGGATCATGGCCAGAAAGTCACGGAGGTGACTCTGCCCCTCTGCTTCGCTCCATTGAGACCCCACCTGGAGTCCTATGTCCAGCTCTGGAGCCCTCAGCACAGGACAGACATGGACCTGCTGGAGAGGGGCCAGAGGAGGCCACAAAAATGATCTGAGGCTGGAACGGCTCTGCTGTGAGGACAGGCTGAGAAAGTTGTGATGTTCAGCCTGGAGAAGAGAAGGCTCTGGGGATACCTTATTTTTGCCTTTTGTTGCTTAAAAGAAGCCTGTAAGAAGGATGGGGACAGGCTTTTCAGCAGGGACTGTTACAATAAGACCTGGGGTGAGGGTTTTAAGCTAAAGGAGGGGAGACTCAGGCTAGACATGAGGAAGAGATGTTTTACAGTGAGGGTGGTGAGACACTGGAACAATTTGTCCAGAGAGGTGCTCAATGCCCCATCCCTGGGGACATTCAAGGCCAGGTTGGATGAGGCTCTGAGAAACCTGATCGAGTTGAAAATGTCTCTGCTTATTGCAGGGGAGTTGCACTAGAAGACTTTTTGAGGCCTTTCCCAGCCCAAACTACTCTACGATTCCTTGGGCTCCTATCCATAGGTGCTAAGGAAGACTTCAACTGAGCTCATGCAATATGGCATACACCTCTTACCAAATGGTTATAGTAGAAGGAGAGAAGAGGGAAATGGTAAATGTCCTATAGTTTCATCTCTAGTCAATCTTGCAGTTTGCTCTCAACTGAGAAGCTGGAGGTTTATTAACCAATAAATCACCTGCCTTGATCCTTTCATCAACAACAGTATTTTGGTGAACTGAGACACAATAATCAGGTCTCCTGTCTGATTTCTGAAACCAAACAAGAAGTAAATAAACATGAAGAAATACCTTCATCTATTTTAGTTTTGAAGCTCAGTTATTTTTCTTTACATTTGAAGAAACAAGTATTTTACAAAGAAAAGGCTGTTTGATTGCTCAGTTAGAGTATTGGCCGGGGATAGTGCTCACTGGTATGAGATCCATTTCACACTAAAGGTCATGAACTTCACATCTGCTTGATAGGAAATGAACTGGATGCGTTTCACCATCAGTGGACAGAGCCAAAACTTTTAGGGATACTTTTCTAGGGAGCTTCTGGGACTTCAGTCAAAGAGATCATGTCTTCATAAAATGGGCCAGGTAAAACATATTCAGGAAATCTTCTTGAAAAATAAAACTATATGGAAAGTTAGATGATTAATATCGTATTGTGCTAAATATTGTATTATCTAAGTATATGTATTATCTAAATTGTGTATTGTGCTAAGTATGTGTATTATCTAAACTTAAATGGGACAAATGCTACCTCTCATCAACATGCCATTTCTCTAAAAAACATGAATCGTTTATTAAGGCCTAAACAGGACACAAGACAGTCAACACCATTTTTCCTGGGGTTGAAGAATTCATTCCAACTTATCTGATTTCTGAAACTAATTATTGATATAGCAACATAAGCTACAGGTATGAGATCACATGACCAAGAACTAAATACATTTCAATGAATCTGGCAAACTAAAATTACCGTGCTTTGCTCTATTCTGACTATTGTTTAGAGCAATTAAATCCTATGCTTTCATGGGTGTCGGGCTTGTCATGGAAGAGAAGTCAGACAAACTGGCTGCTTTTAATATAAAGGAAATTATCATTTATTGAGGCTGCTGAACAGAGATTACTTAGTAGCAATGTGGCTAGCACTTAGTCTACCCTGGCACAATCTGGAATATTTTAATGCAAGTGCGTAGTGTTTTTCTGTATCTTGTCCTGTTTTGTTAAGTCATGGAAAGAATTGCTGATGACCAGCTTCTTACGCTGTCCCCAGTTTAAAAAAAAATCGTCGCAAATAAAGACCATGCTTTCATTCCTTCCCAGCACTTCAATCTCAGAACTGCAATTATTTGGAATGATTATCATACTCACTTACATTTCTGTAAGACGTGTATAACACTTCTGTTCTTGACATTTAAATGTTGCACCTGAGTATCCATATATGTGTCAGTATATATATTGTATATATCTATGTATATATATGTATATACGAGGGAACTGGAAAGTCCTATGAAAGGGGTGTTTAGAAGACTGATCAATCAAGCTGGTTAAAACATTGAAACAGAACTCTGCTAGATTGATGTTTATTAACAATACGTATTATTTTAATGGTTTGTTCCTACTCGTAAACTATTATCACATAGTCAGTGCTTAACAATCAATCCTAAATTAAATACAAGTACACAGTGCCATGGAGCTCGTGCCATGTAATTAGTGCTGATGACTATACTCCTTGATGATCTTAACAGATGAGTTCAAAGTGATCAAGCTCTCTTACCTTATCACCACATCTGAGATCTCCTCCTGTTATAAAGTGTTTGGGTGATAGATAGCATCTAGCTCTCAGCCTCCAGCTACTGGCTACTTGTTGCCCAAAGAGGAGAGAGGGATGCTGAGTCAGGTACTTTCTTCTATTGTTTGGCTGGAACTTTTTGAGTCCCTCACCGAGTTGATGCTGCTTTTCCTTCAGTGAAAGCAGTCTTTTCACAGCATTTGTAGTTGTGCTGCTTCAATGATCAATAATTGCCCATCAGTGAGTTGTCTGCAGTTCTGGGTCCTCTGTTTTTGACCCATGCCCATACCCTCAAGGCCTTTGCTGCTATCCCACGTTTACACTGACATGGTAACAGTGAAAATCTGGTACACACAAATCAGGTTCACACAACAAGTTATCATAGAAAGCTGATAACAAATCCAAAAGGCCAGGATAGGAGCATGGCATTGTTAGCAGAGGGCTTATGTTCTGTTACTAGAACTGGTTATACTATTTTTATGGGCCATTAGGTACAAAAATGCTTACACAGGCTATATCAGTGTGTCTATGTTTGGTTTCAAAACAAACTAATATCAAAATCTCTTTAGTATGTTTCTGCTTTCATGGTTGCAGCAGATATCTGTTCATCCAATGGATATTCTGATTGTGAAATAACCACTTTCTCATAAAAAGCAACAGAGCCACTGGTTCTTACTGCTCGTCAGTTTCAATAGGAGACAAGCCTAAGGGAAGAATTTTAAGCCAGGAACAGGACTGACCAATGGTGCTTTCCCAGTTACTGCTGCTATTTTTTCCAGTGACTTTTACACACTTCCCTTCTTGGATTATTTCTCAAGGAAAGACCAAGATGACCATCTTTACAGGAAGAGAGCCATGACAAAAAACATTAACAAGAATGTTTTATAACAACCTCCCATCACTGCAAATCTTGTTTACGAGCCTTTTCTTCACTTGAAAGTAGGACAATGGTTATGGCCAGCTGATCTCCTGTTGCAAAACAGGAATTAAGAAGGAAATCACACATCTTGTCTGGGGTCACAGAATAACAAGGACTTTTGCTCTTCTCAGGCTGATATAAGGTGACAGGAGAGAATGAAACGAGGTGGTTCAATTTAAAAAACATACACAAAATAAAATTAAATAGCGCTATTAGGCCTTAACGTAAATTTAAATTCATGTAAAATTGCTCATCAGTTTCCATAAGTGTCTAAATCCTCACATCTGTATGCTAGAGGTGTCTTTGAAGATAAGAGGCTCTAATTTTAGGTCTACCTGACACAGCTTTTGCAAGCTTGATCCTGGGAGATTTATCTCTTCTTTAACCTGGAGAGAAACTGCTTTATTCGTTTGTTTTGTATAAGTAGAACCAGTTCCTGGAGAAAGATGGACACCTGCTGAAAGGACTCAGGTGTCTACCAAAGGTTTTTTCAGTTCACTTTTAGAAAGATAGAAAAGTCCCTTTCAGAAAGTATTAATGTGTTTTGCCCCACACCAAATTAATTTTTCTAAAAGCAGAGAGTGATATTAGGTAGTGATATAACTTATCTAAACAGCAAAATTCCGACATCATCATGGTACACAAATAATTGCTAAAATACCAAAATCCAGATTCTGAACACAGATCACGTCACAGTCCCTACATTAACACAAATCTTTATGTTAAAATAAAACTTCCTCATGGAAGCTCCCTTCAGACTATCATAACTTAGCGTGAGAAGATACATCTGATGAGTGTGTATTTTCTGATCAAACATATACAGATAAAAATGCCCCAGCCATCTGCAATATAGACAAAGTTTGCTGTCTTTTGATGGGAGAAGGACTTTATGAGCCTCTGTGAAAGACTGATGAAGTAGCAAAGATCATGGAGGGGACACAGCGGGGCACAGGAGAGCAGAAATTTGGTTTTTGGTCTTGTTTCTCCAGTCAGAAAACATTTGGTACAAGGTGTCAGGCAAGTGTCTGAAGTTCAAGTTAATAGCCCAGTTAGCTCTCTAGATTCAACAACATTTTTGGTGTTATTTGCACAAAGCTCAAGAAGATTTTGTGATTGTGATTTTGAGTGAGAAGAATATGCTTTTCGTTATTTGACTTGTCAATGATATTCATGAGCCTACGCTTTTCTGAATTCTGTTTTCTTATGCTGAGAAGATTGGGAGGGGAAGGGGGGATTATTTATTTTATTTTCCCTGCACTATCGTAACACATATGAACTTTTGACAGAGGTGGGCAAACTGTGCTTTTAAATGCTTTATTAAACAAGTTTTTAGTGACTAGGTTAGCCCCCAGTCTGTGTTTGTTTTCTGCAGTTATTTTAGTTACTGAGTTTGCTGGCTTGAATGTTCTTGGGAACAGCTAATTTTAGACAACTATTAAAAAATACTAACAGAAGGTGAATTTCACAAAATGCTGCTATTTGCAATGGAAGTCTGGTTTTAAGAGCTGTGGTTTGCTCATCCAATCACAAAAACATACCATATGATTTATGTGTCTGCTCACACCATCTTGAATTTCAGATTTTAAATTTTATGTACTTACAACCATCTGCTCACAAGCTAAATTCACACCATGGTTTTATTGGAGAAAATACATATATTTGGTAAACAGTTTTGAATAGTTGATGAAGGGAGGAAAAATGTCATCTGATTGTACAATTTCTTCAGCAGAACTTGGAGGTCACCTTCCTTTTCCTGCTTTCTCAGTCTGTAATGTAATATTTTGATCCTAGTTTCTCTTAGTTTGGTCTAGATAGCTTCATTCTTCCTGTAGGACTCAGAGTTCACAGTTCCTGAATGACTACAGCTTCATTTTCAGGGAATTAACAGCTGAATACTAGATTTTCCCTCATTTCCATATTTCATTGTACAAATGATTAATCACTACCTTTAGCCACAGCCTCTTCTGGAAGTAGCCTGAATTTGGTATGTAGGTGAAGATATATCTGTTAAACACACTGGAGGAGTATTTCACACAAGTTCAAGGCTTTGCAACAAATCCTGGAGGAGTATCCAGTTACCAACCAGTCCTGCAACAGGGAAAGGAAGGGGAGGTCAGGAGAGCGAGCGTGGGGCAAAGAAGTGCTGGGCAGCCCTGGTGCTTCTCTGGTTGTCTGTGTGAGAGATAAGTGGAAACAGCAGGTGAGGCTTCTGAGGGTGACCATCACCACTCTCTGTGATTGCCCAAAACCCGTTTTCTGCAGGTCTGGTACAGTGATACCAGCGGCGACTCGGCTGCTTCTCTCTTCACCTTGTCTCAACCCTCCCTACAGTCTACCGTGCTCAGAAGCTTCCTAGATGGTTTGTGCCTATTGGAAGCTCTATCTCCAAATAGAAGTATCTTTTTCTAGGCAGTTATGGGCTTTATGGCAAAACATGGAAACCTATCATCAGCTACATGGTCAATATTTCATGTATAATTTCTGTTGCTGTGTCCAGACATACCTCTCTGGGTGTACTGTGTAGTGTCTCAGAATCCTGGCCATCTGCCTCTCCAGATCATAATCTTGTTGAAGCATGTCAGATCTACTATCGAGTGTGTATACCCAGGTTCACTTTGTGAATGAACAGGATCTAAGAATCACACAGAATCACAGAATCACAGAATGTCAGGGATTGGAAGGGACCTCAGATGCTCATCTAGTCCAATCCCCCCACTGGAGCAGGAACACCCAGATGAGGTTACACAGGAAGGTGTCCAGGAGGGTTTTGAATGTCTCCAGAGAAGGAGACTCCACAGCCTCCCTGGGCAGCCTGTTCCAGACTCTGTCACCCTCACTGTGAAGAAGTTTCTTCTCATATTTAAGTGGAATCTCCTGTGTCCCAGTTTGAACCCATTGCCCCCTGTCCTGTCACTGGTTGTCACCGAGAAGAGCCTGGCTCTATCCTAGTGACACTCACCCTTTATGTACTTATAAACATTTATGAGGTCACCCCTCAGTCTCCTCTTCTCCAAACTAAAGAGCCCCAGGTCCCTCAGCCTTTCCTTACACGGGAGATGCTCCACTCCCTTCAGCATCTTAGTTGCCCTGCACTGGACTCTCTCCAGCAGTTCCCTGTCCTTCTGGAACTGAGGGCCCAGAACTGGACACAATATTCCAGATGTGGTCTCACCAGGGCAGAGTAGAGCAGGAGGAGAACCTCTCTGACCTGCTAACCACCCCCCTTGTAATACACCCCAGGTACCATTGGCCTTCTTGGCCACAAGGGCACAGTGCTGGCTCATGGTCACCCTGCTGTCACCCAGACCCCCAAGTCCCTTTCCCCTACACTGCTCTCCAACAGGTCACTCCCCAATTTATACTGGAACCTGGGGTTGTTCCTGCTCAGATGCAAGACTCTACACTTGCCATTGTTATATTTCATTAAAGAATAAGGAAGTTGTTTCGGTCATTAACATAGAGACATTAACATATAGACAATGTGAACCTAGATATAGACAATGTGAATCTATTAACAAGCTCTAAGTTACAACTCTAGTGAGATGTGTTTACAGAAAATAACCTTTCTGAAACGTGATTTCAAAGGTTTTGCTACAGTTGAGACCTATAGAAAACCTGGAAACTAGGTTTGTTTGATAATGCAAAGAAGCTCCAGTCTGAAGAAGCAGTGTAAGGGAGAGGAAAACAAAGAGAAGGGGTAGAAGAAAACTATTGCAGGAGACCACGGAAGGGAACAGTGACCTTCTCACCTTGTTTTCCTGCTGGAGGTACAATTACCTGGCCTCAGAAAAGAGAGGGTGGCGGAATTCTGACAGCTATAGATATTATAAAATCCCAAACTCAAGTTTCCGAAGAACACCCGGAGAAGTCAGAAGAGTATAAAACTGAAGAATGAGTATAGAAGAGCTTATCGTAGCTTATTGAAGGCCCTTCATTATCAGTGAGAGTAACATACAGACACAGACAGATGTACTAACAAGTACCCAATTCCTTTCCACACAGAAAGAGGCAAAAAAGCGCATTTACACAAAGATGAGCAGACATCTCCCAGCCTTATTTTGCATAAAGATCCCATAACATTTATAAACTGTCCGCTTCACAGAGGTCCAGAGCACTCCATCAGATGCAGATGTACAGAAACAACCACAGGAGTAGTGAAGCACATGCACACAACACCTGATTCTCAGAAATACTTCCACCTATGCTTACAAATGTCGTACCATACAGACAGATGTATGGCTCATTGGATATGGACATTGATGGCAAGTTACCAACAACTACAGAAAAATCCAGAGCTAGTGTCATACAGATGTGACCATTTTCTGCATTCAGAGGCAGCACACAGCAGCCCAGTACCGTAGCACACGTTAAGATGGTTGGTCACAAGACGAAGTGGCCACAAGGCCAGGAAGAGGGTTTTCTATGGCTCTCTGCTCTATGACTCCTGCGGGCTACACACCGAGAGCACAGTCTGGTCTCACCCATGTGAAAGAGTTCCTCACATTTGACCCCACCAGGCATAAAGGATGCAGACAAGAAAGATTTATGGTGTCGTAAATTAGTTTTAATTCCCTGCAATTCTGTTGTTCCCTTCGTCTTCTCTACTAGACAAACAGCCAGTTTGTCACGGCTAAAAATTTTTAACGTGATATCTGCAGCTTCCCTAACATTGGACACTTTTAAGATTCAACTGGACAGGGTGCTAAGATATCTTGTCTAGACTGTGCTGTTGCCAAGAAATATTGGACAAGATGATCCTTGTGGGCAGTTCCAACCTAGTGTTCTATTCTTCTCTGATTCTCTTGTAAGCATGTTGTTCGGAGAACTCAAGGCATGAGGTTATGGGTTATTTCAGATTGGCATCCTTTATGAACTTGCTATATCTTTAAACAGCTTAGCTGAAGAAGCTTTTAACTGAGTTTGTCCATGTCTGTTCTTGCTGCTGAGCTTCTCCCATTTCAGCAGATTGAAAAAGGAAACAGTGAAAATACCTGTCCAGTTTTTGTCTGGTAGGCAGAACTGCCCCTTTTCTTCCCATAAATTTAAATGCCATGTTCACCCATATTCCAAAAAAATCTTTGTCTGAATTTGCAGTTTGATTTGAGATGAGAAACACTGAAAAATAATAAATTGTTTGGCTAGCAAAAGAAAAGAGAAAGTTATGGTATCTGCACTTCTGAAATGATCTCATTGTCCCATATAAGCAAAATCAATTTGTAATCTGCATTTGTTTGTATCTGCTGTTTTAAATAGCTCCTTTCATCACGGTTGCAAGTAGTTTTCCCTGTCGTATGGCTAGCAGATCTGACAAATTAACAGCAATGCCCAGCATCGGAAAGAAGATTGGTAGCAGAGGTGTAATTTTAATTTGGCTTTGTGTGTGTCACATACCTTCCCTGCAACGAAGTCCTTCTTTGCTGCCTAACAAGGAGCATACATATGGTGATCAACAGTGCCAGGGTGTGCTGGCAGCTTTCAAACAGGCTCTTCCTACAAACACTTGGGAAATGGCTTTTCTTTGTTTTAGGGGTACGATCACACACGGATCAAGGTGAAGGAGTGTGACACATTAACACTGTCCAGAGAAAGATTTGGGTTTTTCACAGGACTTTAATTCTGCTCCTGGTTCTGCTGCTGAGCTGGGAAAGTCGCTTCACATCAGACAGTTGATCCCAGCTTCCCACAGAAAGCTCTTTAATCTCCACTGATGGCAAGTATTATTGTCAGATCTATTTAAGATCGATGTCATTGCTAAGCAAAATCCTTTTCCTCATCAAAGAGGTGGTAATGTCATTTTACAGCAAACTTTACTGACTTGCAGGTTATCACTCTTTCTGCTGGAACTGCTGGGATTTTGTGTCCATAACAAGAAGAGTGTAGCACATCCAGGGAAAGGAGGTGCCGTTACCTACAGTAAAAGGGGATGCAGCTCTATCCTTCTACCAGCAGAGCAGTAACCTATGACGAAAGGCATGTGGAGGCCTTGAAACTTCATAATATATGATTTAATCCCTCAGCACTTGCTTGGTCTCCAATGGGTGTTTATACAAACTCGGAGAACATGTGCTGTATGTGATTGTAAATAGAAAAAGTGTAAGAGAAACACACTGCAAGAGCTCTTGCCAGGCTCTCCTTTGTGAAAGACGTGTAGGGGTGTTTGCAATTGCAGCTAAAAGGTAACTGTCTTCATAGGCTGTGCAGAGAGAATATGAATGTGTGAGGGGATCAGGTCCTCACCACAGTCTGACAGGATCTAGGTGAGGTCCGCAGGAGCCAGTGCAAACTGTAAGCCACACACAGAACTTTGGATTTCTGATCGCTCATTTGCTGGATTTATTTTCTGTCAGTCCTGGATTCGTGTTTAAAACTCACAGACACTTGTCACATATGTTCTCTAAAGACAACGGAGCAACTGAAAACGATAGCTTTGATGCTGAAATTGGGGGAAAGAACTCTTAGTGGTGGTCTGGGTGAAACAACCATGACAAAACGCTCAGATACGGCTGTGCACTAAGGCATAAATATACATAAAACAGAGAATCTCAGGAAACATATTTGGTACCAAGGACTCCGTTAAATCGTTGCAATAAACTTCAAAACCAAAAGCCTTAAGAGAAAGAAATTATCTTTTAAAGAAGAATTTTTGCACAGCCTCAGATTGTATGGTCAAAGGGATACGGACAGTGAGAGTTGACCATATGCTGGTATTTCTGGTCTTCTGGTCTTTGGTGTTGCTCAGTAGTTCCACACAGATCATATCTGAATTGTTTTCATATCTATAAGACATTCCTTTTCTTGACTGTGAACTCGGTGAATGCATAGGCAATTTGATACTGACGGTAAGTTGATTTTCTATACCACAGGATGGCTGGAAAATAAGCAGTCGAACTGCAGCTCTCTGTTCAGCCAAATTCTCTCTGCACCATGCCCCGCTCTACAGAATTTTCCTCTTGCTACAATATTTTCCCATCTAGACATGTGCAATTCCCACACGCAACTCCCAGCGCTGTCAAAGTGTACCAGGCACATCAGTGCTGAGCTGATCAGTGGGGAGAGCCAATTCCAAAGGTCAGGCTTCTTATTTCATACCTAACGCTGCTGATGTGGCTGATCAGTTCAAGGATATGTACAGAAAAGAGACAGAGAAGAATGGCTTCTCGGGGAATTCAAGACCTGACTTGTAGACAGCAAATTGTCCAGATAAAGCAAGTAAGTTTGTTAGAACTTGGGGTGTTATGTAGGTTGTTTTATAACTTCTTAAATAAAACATTAAAACACACAAGTCTGAGATTTTGTTGTTTTTTTGTGTGTGTGGTTTTGTTGTCGTGGCGGTGGTGGGTTTGTTTTGGTTTTTGTTTGTGGGTTTTTTGTTGTTGCTGTTGTTGGTCTTGGTTTTGGGGTTTTTTTGTGAAAGAACTTAAATATCTTGTTCTATAAAGCTGCTCAGGGCTCTTGTAGATTGGATACGTTAATTCAGCCTCCACTGCTAGTGTGGGACATTCCTAAGAAATAGAGAGGCAACAAAGTGTAGGTGTAGGATGCCACAGAAGTAAGCAGGAATGAAATCCGGAAAAGCATGAATATGAAGTTCCTATCACATCACTCGGATCTCCCTGCGTTTGACCAGCCATACCTTGAACAATACAAAGGAGATGAACAAGCTGCTCATCCACCCACCTGGTTTCCTAACAGGAACACAGCAAGCACAAACCATCACTAACTCCAGAGGTAGGGGCATTTTATGGAATAGAACTCAAGTGTTGGAGAAAAACCCATTTATTTCAACAGTCCTACTGAAGTAGTCAAAGTTTTGCCTCAGCTGATATGCTCAGGACTGCTTGAACAGCCACAAAAGATAAAAGAATTCTAAGTCTTTTTATAACCCCATCCACAGACAAATGCTCTCAGGTTTGCAGTGGTGTTCTTATAACTTGTCCAGCTCTGGACCTGTCATTTGAACTTACAGTGCGCATATGGAAGGTGCAAAGATTATTCTTGATTTCTGATTAAGATGACTACTTTCTGTTCCCTCCTGAGAAGCACTGGATGTACGTTTTATATTCAAAGTTTTCATGGTATATATAAAGCCCAGGATAAATTTCATGGCTCAGGGATATTTAATGGCTCGGGGTTCAGTGAAGGTAGAGCTAAAGAGAATAAAAACTGAAAAAAAATCCAAAGAAAAACATAAATATTTACATTTTGGAGTAGTAAAAATCTCTTCCTTTACATACAATTTTATTTTCTATTCGTGTTTCCTCTCATGCTTCAGTTGTACTTGCCTGTTTTGCACACTGCTAATATGTAGTAAAATGACCAGCTCTTAATATATTTTCACTGAGAGGGAGATGGCAAATAAATTCATAAATTGATACACATGTGAATTTCTGTCTCGAGCATGTAGCAGAACTTTTGAAAACTGACAAGCTGGAATTTAAGTCATATATGTATAATTTGTAGGATATTCTAAACATTACAATTTGTGTCTGTGTGTGCGCATGCCTTAGAATTCTTTGCAGCCTTTTGAAACAAGGTTATGCCTCTGAAAGTTTTGTAGAGATGGGTGGGGAATTTCACAGATTATTTTTCTCTTTTTTCAATGATTCCTATGAATTTAAAATTGACTTTTAAACAAGCTTACTTCACTTCTCAACAAGTATAGAGATAATTCATCAGAGTCCTGGAAAGAATGGATTTTGAAAGGCACTTGAGCACCTTCTTTGTTTCATATAGGTGTCATATTATAACTTTAAAAATTCGCCATTGTGGCAAACACAGTTTCTGGAAGATTGTCATCACAAGATCAGTTCAAGTGGAAATGGCTTATTGTAGAAATCCATTTACACAAATTGTTACACATAGTACATGCATATGTATGCACACCCTGAATAAACATGAACACACATGTACACAAGCAGCTAAAATGTGTCTTCTTGAGCAGCGCTCATTTGAGAGTTGCCTTAGAAAAAGAGAGTGAAAGCCTTGTTCTGAATTTCTTGGCCAGGAAAAGAATAAGTCGTGCAATGAACTTTTGTGTTCGACAGGAAACTTGGAAAACTTCAGCTTAGTTCCTGTGTGGCACATGGTGCAATACTGAACAGTGGTACCATAAAGCAGCACAGTTGAATTGTGATATTTCACTGACATGACAGTGTCATGGAGGATGAATTTGTTTCTCAGTACAAAGCAACCTGTATGATCATCCTCTAGTTTGGTTTACATTAGTTTCCCATACGGACAATTTGCTAGATTTTTGAGATTTTGGAGTCGTACTTCAATCTTTGAGTATTCAATCATACTTAATCACTTTGAAAGCAAACAAAGAAACAACCAAACAAACCTAAAAGCTCTTAGTGTCTATATGCTCTCAGTGTCTAGAATTAAAAACAAAATTAAAAAATCCAAATCATTTTTTTTTGTCAGTAATTTGCCTCTAAAATCGAGTGCAACCGTATATAGTTTGCATCTGATTGCTAGGAAAGTAAGGAAAACATATTTTCTCCACCTGAACTTAAAGTTCACAATAACTCTGTTGAGAAATTTTATTGTTTTGTTTTTTTTTTGTTTTTTTTTTTTTATTCCATCTTATAACTCACTTTCCCAACCTTTAATACTCTTACAAAGACTTGAAGACATTTTTGACATCCACACTCTTACTGTTTTTTTTTTTTAGCCATTGAAATCATAAAGTGGATGGGAAAAAAGTAATCCCAAGCCCTAGACACTCAGTGACATTGAGACACAAGCTATACTACCAAGTCATATACCATATGACACATGAAAGGCCTGGACAATACTGTACAGACAAGGTCAGGCTGGATTTATAAAGGAAGAAGTTAATTACAAATGAGAGAAGAAGTCCTTAGAGTCTCTGCAACTGTGGAAGATTTTCTGTTCCCTTGTCAGAGAATTTAGCAGAGTTTTCTGCCTTTGCCTGTCTTATCACTTTATTTGAAGCTGAATAATAGTCATGCTCTGAAAATCAGCACTTAAGTCCTGCAAGTCTTGGCTTAGTGCAGGACCGTTTCCTCGCTGCTGTCCTCAGACAATCAGGTACCTTCTGTGGCTCTTCATGTAGCTTAGCCATTGCCTCCAGCAGGTGTATCACAAGTGTGAACACTCAGAAACTGTCTGAATTTTGATCTATTTACAATGTCTCGCTTGAAACTGTCATCAAATAAAAATCATGAGGCTTTGCTCAGGGAGACAATGATGTTTTGTCATCAGCGCTTCAGATTAGTGTTCTCTGGTTTCTCTGTCCTTGCTTACCTGGCATAGCTGATGTGAAGGCTCTTCCAATGCCTCCTGCTCAGATAATATTTGCTGCTTTATGACGACTTTTTATGTCTGAGATTTAAGAAGGTTCAAGAGGAATGTATAGAAAAAAGACCTTGCATTTGAAAGGATTTCAGATAGAAGCATGTACTTCCTAAACCATCAAAAACCACTCATGAAGTAGTGTTTACCCTTTTTGTTACAGAGTCATAGAATCATTTAGGGTGGAAAAGACCCTTAAGGTCATTGAGTCCAACTGTTAACCTGACACTGCTAAGTCTACCAATAAACCATATCTCTAAGCACCACATCTACACATCTTTTAAAAACCTTCAGGGATGGTGACTCAACCACTTCCCTGTGCAGCCTGCTCTAGGGCTTGATAAACTTTTCAGTGACTTTTTTAATATACATATTTTTTTTTTCCTGATATCTAATCTAAACCTCCCCTGGCCCAACTCGAGGCAGTTTTCTCTCATCCTATCACTTGGTGCTTAAGAGAAGAGATTGTTACTCACCTACACCTAGTTGTAGAGAACAATAAGAGAGCTATGTGTCTAGCCTTTAAGATTATAAATGGCTCTGGGAAGGTCCTATTCTGCACTGACAGTGTTAGTACTTACCTGAAGGGACGTCTGGTTTCCTGGTTCCTATAATGCAGTAGGAAATCTTACATCAGTGAAGAAAACTCAATGTAGCTGGAACAAGAAACCCAGATGGTGATGCTTCTCATTAACATCCAGAGTCTTGCACAAAGTTCTGCACTGTTTTTTGAAAATAAGCAAAGATGTGGGTAATGAGGATGGAGTTAAGCTGCAAAAACTCAGCTTAAACATGAACCTAGACTTTATACATCTTAAATGGGCAACATTGTAGCAAGGCTGAGGTTCCTGGACCAAATTAAAAAGTTCAAAATTCAGCCATCTTTCTTATACAGACAATATCTGCTGTGCTGTCCGAGCTTTCATAAAATATTACACAACTCATCACCAATCACCTAGTTTTACTCAAAGCCCGAGACTATAGACTTAGCCATGTCATAGCTCAAGTACAACGAATGGCTGACTACAGGGAAAGCAACTCATGTAGTAAAACAGTAACAACAGCTTTAATAAAAACAAGAAAGAAAAAAAAAAATGCCTCCCCTGTTTCCTGTCTTTGCACTTTGCAATGCCTGGCGAGGTCTTTCCAGGTTAGAAGATCCAAATACTCTCCAAATGGGTCACTACCCTCTGTCATGCAGAGACACGAAACAAAGAGCTTCTGCTTAGAGTCACTGCAGTGAATACAGTGGACTAATTTCATCACGGATAAAGCATTTTGCTGCCACATAAATTGTTTTATGACTCCTTCTGAATACTTTGTTTTACCCTTTGCATACTTTATTATTACCCCATCAGTCCCATAGATTCCCATGCACAGTGCTTTTTGCTCAGTAACAAAGAGTGAGGCACAATAGCTGGTCAAATCAAACTGCATCAGATTGGATGACCTGCAAAAAACAAACAAACAAACAAACAAACAAAAAGTAGAAATCTGTTTGACACCATGTCCACACTGTCAAACAGCACAGTTTCAGCTCACACCATGTAAATGTATGATTTGTCATGTTCTGTTACATAAGTGCATTGCAGAGCCAGTGATATCTGTGCTGTGCTCGCCCAGCCTGTGCTTCTGTACATGACATTACTTGAGTAGTGCTGTGCTTCATACATTACTGTCTTCCCAAGCTGCTGAAATGCTTTATTAAACACAAATTATTTGAGTTCCACAAGGCTGTGGAGAGGATCTTCAGCCCTTTGTTTTCTTACTTAAATTGTTTGTTGTTTGTAAGATCTAGCTAAACAATCTTACTCCATTTCCTTTTTTACTCATAGAGCAGAATGACAGAGGGGAAATGCTAAATTTGGGAACTTTGGGAGGAACAAATAAAAAAAAAAAAGGAAAAAGAAAAGCCTCAGGAGTCCAGCAGTCTAGGACTTCTTGGGCTTGATGCTGAATAACTTGGAAAATACAGAAATCAGCAGTCAAAACAGAGCTGGAAGCTTTGAAGCAGAACGATGTTTGTGAACAGGTAACAAGCTTACACTGCATGAAAAAAAAAGATGTTGCCATAGGGTCTGAAAAGAACCTGGACTCGTCAAACGTGCTAGTTTGACAATTTTGAGAGTTTCCTTGTGCCAATCCTGTCAAATGGAGCAGGAGCAGAGGAACAAGCAAAGACTGTGAGCTGCTAGTTAACACACTCGTGTTCAGGGTCCCGCATGGCAATTTCAAATTGTCCCTCCTTAGATGTTTTGCATCAGAGTTTTACTGCCGAAATCCTGTCTTTTCTGATCTCTGTGACCTACACATGTACCTCTTTCCTCTTGAGGCTGACATGATCACAGTCTGAAGCAACTAAGAACTGCCCAGCACTGAGGAGGGAAATTATGTCTGTAGCTACTGCAGATTGAATGTCAAAACAAGGGCAGGAGAAAGTTAAGGGGAAGGAGATGGAGAAGGAGAAGCAGAAGGGAAGGAAAAGTCTGTTCAAAAGACACAAAGTGTTATCAGCACTAGCCCGCTCTCTGAATAACCCAAAAAATTAGCCCTGATAAGAAACACTAGCAAGATGACATTTTTAGAACTCCATCTCAACTCAGCTTTTTCCTCAGTTGAGACATGCATCTCCATGACTAGGAAAAACAAGGTGCATAGCAAATTAGAAAGAGTTTACATTGTGATTATTGCAGCTGATACTCATCTGAGAATCAAGAGCTCTGACTCCTCTCCTTTCCACTAATGTGTCTTTTTTTTTTTTTCTATTTGCAAATCCTTTATTTGGAAACATCATCAGACAGGAGTTTAAAGGGTAGCAGGTAGGGATGGGAAATCAAATTTAGGTTTTGGGACTCCTCTTTAAGCTAAATTATCCCTTAACAACAATTGCTGTTTTTCATGACCGCTGCAGAAACAAATGCCACTGGTTGCTCACTTGGGTTACAGGCCATTTTTAACTCCTGTAGCAACAACTGCATGTGCACGATAAGAAGATAAGCTCAGGTTCTTGTTTCAGCCCATCAAGCATTCACTTGTCTGAGCTATTCCCAATGAATCAGCCTTTGCTCGTCTCCTACAGGGAAAGGATATTCAGTCAGCTGGACAATGCAGAATGAACAGGTATGCCATCAAATGTTTGTGCTCTGGGATAAAAGAGTGATCTTTTTATGTCCTAGTGTTTAAACTAGAGGACAAATTAGAAGCAGAGCTTTGACAAAGTGACAGTATGGTACTTGCACTAGTGTGACAGTACCTGTGTCACTGTATTAGTACAACTGGCAGAATTATTTTCGCATTGCTTGAAACCAGAGGCCCTGTAATCCATGTGGAGATGTCTGTCTATAATGCTTCATGAATAGCAAAAAAATGCTATAATTTCTGACATTATTTCCCTCTGCAGTAACTTGCGTTAAAATACGTCGGCATTAAGTATTAAATAATAACACAGCAACACAGAGCATAATAGGACACTCTGTTTTTTCTGTTTAGCTCATCTCCATATTAACTACAGAGGCAACTTACAGTTACCTGAGTAAGGCTGAGATCTAGGACTTTGTCTTCACTTCTCATTATGTTCCTGATATATCGGGTTTTGTTTGCTACGATTACAAACTGACCACAACACTTACCTTGAGTTCCCCATAGCGCTGTGATGAGTTACTGGGCATTTACAAAGTTCTCTGGGACAGGTTTCTGAGAAACACTCTGAAGAACATGTGTAGATGTATCTTAACAAAGTTATACACTGTTATCTGAGTTTGAGCGTTTAGCACACTTTTATCAAAGAGCTGATAACATTTTTTCACAATCAGCTGATAGGGACCCGTGCATTCAATGAACAAACAAGGCTGACTTAGCCAGGTAAGTTCTGGACCATCTTCAGTAAGTCCTTGTATCTCTTAATTTAATACAGGGAGGGAATTATAAATTTTATTTTTAATTTCCTAGAAAATGGCTAAAGTTAGGTAGGATGTAACATGGAGATGGAAAATGTATAATTCACTTGTGAATGTGAAACTGCACAAAGAAACATTCATTTCTAAGGAGAGGCTTGAAACAGAGGTGCTTTACAGTCTGATTTACAAAGAAATTAGAGTTTTCATGTTTGTTGCTCAACTGAATTGAGTATTTGATATAACATGTTCCTGAAAGAAGAAAGGAAAAATATTTTCAAAGGAGTTTGAATATATTTGGTTTTGTTTGGGAGCTAGTCAGGGCACTGTAATGTTCCAATTAACAATATGGGGAACACTGAGAGTATTTCAACAAAAAAAATAAATAAATAATAGTTTGTGGGTTTTTTCTCTATATTATCATAGTACAGTGAAATAATTAGTGATAAACTCCTTACAGGGATCACAAATGTCATTAGAAAAATAGCACTCTCAAATATCATCACTTTTTGACAAAACCATTTCCTGAAACAGGGGAAAAATGATTAAAAACTTCAATTCACAAAGTGACTTTTATTTTGACAATAAATAACATACAAGTCACATTGTAAAATGAGACCCTTAATCATTTTCTGCCATGTTATTTGTCAAAATATAGACAGGAAAAAATGATCACTCATAAATAAAAGGTAACTTTCTTTAGCCATTTGGAGGGTGGGGGAGTAAATGCAGTGTTTGTTGAAGTTCTTAGAGTGGAAGGAGAGGGGAAATAAATGGCTGAAGTTTGGAGAAGAAAAAAAACTCTCTAGCAAACTCAGTCTGCTCAATCATATTGAGTAATCAAAAATTCATTCTTTGTGAAACCTGTGGGGAAAAAATAGCACTTTCATTGGAATATTAACACAGGTTTGAAAGCATCAGAGAGGCCAGGTACTTTTCAAAGCCATAGCCTAATTGCCTATGATGTATAATATCGGTGTAATTTAATGTTAATTGGGTTTCCCAGTGTCGTTGTCTAAATGGCATTTTTTTAGCTGCTTTCAGTTACAAGATGAAGTCACAGAAAAGCTTTCATGCTGTTATTTCCAAAATGCATAAGTGGGTAAAATACAGTATTATACAAATCAGAACAAAGAATGGAGATGTTTCATTATTATTTTGGAAATTTATATGTAGGATTTGCTTTTTTATTACAAGTTTTAGGGCTAAGGACAGCATCCTGTAACTGAAACACTTTCCAGGTGATTTCTCAAGGGTTTGGTACTTGTGACAACAGCAGCCTTGACCTTTTGTGTCCTTTACATACTTTTCCATTTAAAANAAAAAAAAAAAAAAAAAAGAAAGGAGTTGGCAGTAATACAATTTTTATTTAGTTTTTGAGCAACAGATTACAGTTTGCATGTAGCAAGAAGTCATCATCAATTACTAACATCCAGCAATTTTCGGTAAATGATCACAACTCTTCTCCCCAATTTACAAGTTGTAGTGTCCCCAAAAATATCATTCTTGTTATGTAGATGACTTGAGGTACAACTGGCATGCCCAGTAATAATGCTTGTCTGAATTCACCATTTTGTTATATTTCATTCATTGCAAATACTAAATCAATCATTCTAAACTATATTGTCTGGACCGAAAACTTCACGAGAGAAGAGACCTTTTTCCTTAATCATTCTGTCTCTCCCATATCTGAATTAGAAGAGGGGGAAAAATAAAATAAAATAAAATAAAATAAAATAAAATAAAATAAAATAAAATAAAATAAAATAAAATATAAAATAAACACATGAAGTTTACCCAGAAGGGAAAAAGGAAAGTGGGAGTAGAAGGCAGGTGGCAGAGGGAGGGAGAAAGGAAAACATGGAAGTTTATAGACTTGCTAGTCCGAACAGCTTAGAGTACCACACTAATATAAGTAAAAAATACAAACATATTCATTAACTAAACACTCACAAGTCATATTATTAGCTTTATGTTTATTTTACAGTTAGCCAGTTTCAGCTTGTCTAAGGAGCAAAATATTTGAACTTCTAGCAAAAGTACATAAATCTGCAGATTCTTACATTCTAGCAATGCTGTTAAAGACAGGTTTAGCTGAAACTGTTTAAATTAATGAAAGAGAATAAGGATTTTACTGTTGCTTGAAATGACATCAGGACTTCATCTAGTGTCATAGCAGCACTATAAGACAGACTTGTTTACGCATTTTGGGAAGTAAAGCAAGAACTAAAAAGGGAGTCAGAAATCAGCACAGAAAATGCTCATGCATCCAATAGCATATATTAGTACATTATTGTTGGTTTCAGTGGTTACAATCTCTGTTTATATGTTCTTTGTCAGTATATGAAGAAAAATCTTTGACCAGAGGAATGATACAAGAATAGGACTGGTTTCAAGTCTTTTAGCTGGCTTGTACTACAGGAAGTCTTTTGGCCATAGCTGTATTACTTAAGAAACAGCAAATTCCACAAGGTCTGTGAAAAAAATTACGCATATTGATTCTCTGGTCAGATTTGTGTAAAGGAGACTCTCCCATCCCAACTTTCAGAAAGGAAAAAAGCCGAAGCTGAGAGGAGAGAATCTTTCTCCTGTATTAGAGTTTACTGAGAAGGTCCAAAGCGTTTCCAACTTAATTTTGTGCATCTATATCCTCTGAAACAACTTACAAGAATGGATGTTGTGTTTAAACTCAGATGAAGCAACAGGACTAGGACAGCTTCCTCAATTTCTGCAGTACTATACCCAGTGAATCTTGAAGACTGGGGGATTAAATGTGTCCTCAAGGAGAGTTTCACCTGGGTAAGTTAATTACACTGCCCACAATGTGCCTACGATACTCAGCTCTTTTTGAAAGTACTCTTCCTCCAGAGTGGGCCGTCAGCCCTTCGACTCTTCGATTTGGATGTTGAATCCATAAAGACTAATGAGTCATGCAGGTTGGAACTTAAGTCTGTTATTCCTCTTGAACAGCTCTTGGGAATTTTGTTTTCATTGTGGGTGAACTTAAGAAACAAGTATGTTTCTATTTGCCTACCTAGGAAAATGCGTCTGCTAAAGACGTGTGCATCTTTTTAAAGTATGTCAATTTATATGCAAAACAGGTTTAGCACTTGTGCCCATGGACAGCTGCTAGCATGGCCCTGAGCATCTCAGGTCTGGACAGCCAGACCCCGGACTCTTCTTCCTTCTTCTTCCTCTCTTTCTGTTTCTCTCTTTTTCCCCCAATCCCTTCTGAACTGATTTGGAAAATAACGCTCCTAGTTTTATCCAGCAACATTTAAAACATTTCCCACGCAGTTGGTTTTATAAACATCTGAATAGAAATGAGTTGAGACATTTCAGAACAGCCTATCATAGAGAGCAGTGGAAGATACTGAAGATTTCACATAATGCAGCTCACTTGGCATTCTTAGCGAAAAAGAAGCCAAGTCCTGTCTCAGCACAGAGAAATGCTTTCTCTTAATGTGATAAAGATTGGCTCCTTTTGGTCAAGGTAGTGGTACATGAAGTGGGAAAGGGTAAAACCTACCTTCTGCCCATCTATATTTAACCTGTCCTACAAATGATAAGAAGATTTCATTCTTTTGTGTTCTCACTCTTTTTTTCTCCTTTCTTCTTGAACATTGAATTTGTCATTTAAATGTTAAAAAGAAAAACCAGATGTTATAGTTATTAACTTTTGGAATCGACTATAATCTTCCTATTAAATCCTTCCATCCAGGTACAGGCAATTATTTGCTTGATCTAAAGGTGCAGAAACTGTAGACACACAGGGTTTCAGAAAGTCCAGTTTAATAAGACAGGTGGGTAACTAATAATGTGGAAAATTACCTGCAGATTGAGGATATTGGGAATGACTAATGGCCAAAACTAAGCGAGTAAATTAGTTGCAAAATGATACCATTTGCAGTAGTTGTGCAAGTAGGGGACTGGATGGCACAGTGGCATGTGGCAGTGATCTGAGCTTGAATATGGCCCAAATTCAGGAAAACATGTCATCAAGTTATGGCTTTCTTTTTTTGCTTTTGTTTGTTTGTTTGTTTGTTTCTGTTTTTTAAAATTATTATTATTCTTTCCATGTACTCTGTGCTATTTATGTAAGGTTTAATAGCGCAGGCACAGGAGTCTAGTTAGCTTTGCAAAGTTTAACAACAAAGTCATCATCAAGGTCAAATACATTGAAACTGAGACTTCAGTTTGCTTTACAAGCCAAACAGAGTTTGGATAGAAAAATACTCGATTCATTGGGGAAGATACTGAAATGCAGAGAAGGGAGAATTTGAAAGAGCCTTTTTCCCCCCTAATTTAAGACGTTCCATAAGTTTTTGGTTCCATAAGGCACTGAAATGTTGGCTTCAGTGGGACCACTTAGGTACTCGGAATTAGCCACATACTTAATTACTTGGGGTTTTAATTACCTACCCCAAAATATATGATTTGACAGTCTGGTCATGGGCAATATCCAAATGATTTTAGCAAGAGATTAGCCTATAAAGGGACAGCTGGACTGATTCCCTTGCAGACAAAATTATCTTCAAAAATCTAAGTACCTCCATACTTCTCATCACTTAGGGACATAAACACATCCCAGATCTTTATGAATGTATTTTCAAAACTCTTTGTAAAGAAAGAAAAATTACCACTTGGCTGTAAAGGGACAATTACAATAGAGAGGGTGAGCAACATACTTAAGAGCACAAGGGAAGCTAGTGACAGAAGTGAGAACTGAATCTGCATATCTGTCTATCCAGTCTTAGATTTGTTCACCTGTCAGGGGTACAGATTACACATTATTTCTGATGGAGCTAGTAACTTGATGAATTATTTTATAGTACCAGCTGCAATAGTAATTATTCTCAGAGAGCATTTTTAAATGTGATATAGTGATCTAATAATCACTGTGTTAGCTTTTTCTACTATGACCATCCCATGTTACCTTTATTGACAGGTAGGAGTATCCAGAATACATATAATAGTACGTATGAGAATCGAAAGCATTGAAATATGTCTCCAAATCATTTAAGTTCCCAAAAATATTTTCTTTAATATTTTGTAAGTGAATCCAGGCTGAGTTTACAGATTTATTTAATTTTTTAATACTATTACAGTTTTTCTGGAAGGTCTATTTTTATAAATCTGAAGGGTAGAAAAAAAATGCACTCTGAAATTTATTTTCCTCTTTTAGAAAAAAACACCTTCTGGAATTTGACTAGAACAAGAAACAAACATACACATGCATACACACACATCAGCCTACACATTCTTGTGTAGACACCTATATCACAGGGAAACAAGGTGAATCTTATGTAACTAACTTCTAGAAAAAGTTATAAGAAAAGTTAAGGTAATGAAACATAATTGCTTGTAGTTATGTAGGAAACGATAAACCAATATTGACATTAGTAATAAAAACAGTAGTTTCAGTTATCCCCTCTACCAGTTGAAGTTATGTGCCAGGTATTTCTCACCTTTTCCCATTGCTGAAAATCACGTTTCCCTCTGATTCACCCTCTGTGTTCCTCATGTGGATGCTCCCTAAGGACTCACTCTAAGTTAGCAGAGATCCATTCTTTTAAACTGTTTAATATTTAAATGCAGCTTAAGTTATTTCTCCAGGGCCTAAACTGTATTCTGCAAAGCCTTACTGTTAGGTTCGAAAGACTGAGATAATTTCTCAGGAACTCTCAGAGTAAGGGCTGCGTACAATAACATTAAAATACAATTCTCAGAGGCTGAACTTCCCTTACAGACTCTTATCTGTCTTTGAGTGGTGATTGTCTCTGTGTTCTTACCTTTCTCTCTAATCCTCTGCCTTTCTTTTTATCACAAAATGTCATTGAGACTGACCCCTTACTCACTGTAAGATTATTTTTTCTACAGAACATTTGGGTTTTTTTTCTATACATACAGGTGCCATAAAAAAAGAGAGCAATCTGATTTCACAACTAGTGATAAGGGAAACAAACTCCTATACCTTTCAGCTTCCCAGGATTCAAAAGGTGATTTAAATCTTTTGACTAATTAGCACATATAAAAAACAGGAATAACCTATCCAAAGACCAAGACAAGTTTTAAAACCTCAAAGAAGGAATAATTAATTATTCTAAGGTCTGGCCTTCTGGTGAGTAGTACCTATAAAACACAGAACTATAGTTCTACTGTTCCTATAAAAATATGGCCTTCATGTTTGGAACTTATAAATATATTGGGGCACTATTTCAATACATTATTGTCACAAAAGGAGTCAGATTTCCATGGGAACACTTTCCATTGAAGTAAATTGTCACTGATCTAGTGACTATAGATTGACCATAAAAATTTACACTGGCATGGTCTAATCAGTTGTCTGTGGTAACACAGGTCACATCTGCCTAGCTCATTTGTTTTCTTTGACGTTTTTGTTGTTGTTGTTTTGGTTCGGGGTTGGTTGGTTTGTTTGTTTAAAAAAGGCATTCGAGTTGTAAATGCAAGCAAAGCAACCAGCCTAATTTTAACCTGTCACTGCCCAACACAGGTAGCCCGATTAAGACTCCTAAAAGTAGGAAGAAATTGTCTTTTTGTGCTGAAAAGGTATGGATGCTGAGCTGAATAGGCCCTATCTATAAGAGAGAGCAAGACCAGATTTGTGTGCTCCATAGGAAACAGATGCTGCAGCAGTGGCAGAGGGGGTGGCAGCCCTAAAACCTATAGAGAGCTAGCATATGGATCAGAGGTTCCCAAAAGTTTAGAAGCCAGAGCAGTTAAAATTGGGCTAACAGAATAATGAGTGGGCCAGTAGTTGCCAGAATTATTGCTGTAATTTCCCACAATAATTGTAAATACTGCATTGTAAGTTGGCTTGGTTGTAGGGATTTCCATCGTGTACATATTTGGACGCAAATCATGACCACTAAACCACTCAGGCAGTTTTTTTCTGCAGCCACTGAAAAGAACATGTTCCTATCTCCATCTGAGCTTTCCTGGGACCCAAGTTATCCAACCGTGGGTGGGCTATACTCTTCAGGTCAGTTCTGTAGCTGTGGGGTAGAAAAAAAAAAAAAATTGCTATTGTCTCCTTCAAGGACATAAAACAAAGACAGAGACATTTATAATACATATATTTTGTGGAAGTCATTGCTTCTATCCCCTCACCTCCCACAACCTTTCTTGACATCAGCAAAAAATATTTTTGCTCTTCAGTGTCATGCCTTTTGGTTACCTGTAATTGAAATGGAGGTGTTCTGAGTGGCAAAATCAGTAACAAATCTCTTCAAGCACTCCTTTTGTATAATTTATCATGGGATTCAGAGCTTCTGAGCTTGGCTCATTTAGTTCTCAGGAGTCTTTAATACTTGATCACAATTTGTGGTGGGACAATACTTGGTATACTTGGTGGAATATGAAGATAACTGAAAATTTATTTACTGTATCAAATGCTGATGTTACCAGAAGAGTGGTTTTAGATGAGGATTATCTTTCACAGAAAATTAACTGTAAGCAACAACTTCATTTGAAGGAACTATAGACAGAAAAGGAAAGGAGGAAGGGAGGAAGGAAGAAAAAACACCTTGTAGATGTCGAATGAAAATGTACTTGAGCTTTCCTGTTTAAATGAGTTCTTTCGCCATGAACAAGAAAAATAGATGCTTCAATAAAGTTATTAAAATATTTTGATCAGGACAGATAATGACACAGGGAAACTTTCCTTTGTGAGAGGTTATCTTTCTGATCAGACAATCATTCAATTTGCTTCTTTTAGAAATGGTACATAACTGCAGGTCTGTGATTCACATCCCATGGTCAGTGTGGATACTCTTTAAAGCCAGTGGAGGTAGCTATTGTAGAATTTTGTCTTTGTTAGTCACATTCCTCTATGAAGTGTTAATTTATCTACTTATCTACAACTTCTGTGCCATTATTCCTCACACTTTTTTTTCAGTTACTAGTATTAGAGGCAAATTTTCCTGAGGACTGGGAACATCAGGGTGAATTAAAAGGACTATTTCTGGTTTAGTCTGTATGTAAAGAAACTTGGCATAATAACTCTTTCGTCATGAATTCTCTGTGCAGGTTTGATCAGGTCACTTAGGTACATCACTTGCTGATCACATGGTGATTTCAGTAGGAGCTGGGCATACCTGCATATCCTAAAGGATCTGGGGCTCTAGGCTTTACTGTCTACTAGAAATTAAAGTCTTATTTCCTTTCGCTGTCATCAATAGTATGGTGATATATTTTAAAAATATAGAGAAAACCCNTTTTTTTCAGAATTGTCCATGAGTAATAAAGTAATGGCTATGCCATTATTTAACAAAGAACAGAATAATTAATGCAGCTTAAAAAATGTAAATATTCACCTGCTTTAAAAGTAAAACAGTCACTCTTGTTTTCGGGACTGGACATCCAGTACATCTGGGAGTGATGTTGATTCCCCATACAGTTGAAACTGTAGAAGTAATCTACACTTCAGTCTCTTTTTCTGACGAAGTCTCATGTCCAGAATAACTTCAGTTTGAACATTTCATCCAGGCTATGCCACTCAGACATATGGGTATATTTTTCACACTGAAGCCTTAGAGGAAAGTAAACAAATAGACAAAAACATTGCTGTTGCAAATCACAGAATCAATCATAGAATGGTTTGGTTTCCTTTGGAAGGGAACTTTAAGGATCAGCTAGTCAAACCCTGCTGTCATGGGCAGAAACATCCTTCAATAGACCAGGTTGTTCAAAGCCCTGTCCAATGTGGCCTTGAACTCTTCCAGTGGCAACATGTATGATTTCTATGGGCAACATGTTCCTGCATCTTACTGCCCTCATCTTCTTCATTACACACAATCTAGATCTAACCTTTTACAGTTTAAAACCACTACCTACAGTCCTGTCACTATAGGTCTAGGTAAAAAGTCTCTCTCCATTGTTCTTATAAGTCCCTTTTAAGTCCTGAAAGATTTCAATAAGGTGTCCCCAGAGTATTTACGTGTGCTTATCCAGGACATGACACTTACATACATATATCTTTGAAAAATAAGATATTGCTAAGGCTAGCTTGTTTCCTCCCATTTCCTCACCTAGCTTTGTACTTCAATCCTGCTATAACAGTGTTTATGAAATTCCCAAGCAATAGCTGAGCAACAAACGTGGGGACAGGCAGCACTGCTGGTTTTGTTTGTGAACTTAACTATCTTTTTGAATTCACAGTGTGTAAACACAGTTCAAACATTTTCCACAAAGCATTACAGTGTGAAAGGGCAGAGGCGTGTGTGGGGGAAACAGGCAGTCATCACCCAGACAGCAGAGAATAACTAGGAAAAAAACATGTTCTTCATGATAAGACTTGTAAAGTAACTCCATGGCAAAAAAAGAAAAGGCGAATATTTGCTGTGAGTTTTCTTGGAAGCTACAAGAGTCTAAAACTATCACTTTTTACAACTGTAGTATTTATTTATTTATTTGCTTTGTCGTTTTTTTAAATGCTCACGATGTAAGTATATATATATAAAGGCATATCATTCCTCAAAGCTAGGATTGCAGCCCAAATTTAACTTTGGATCTAAAAAAAAATCTCACTGGGAGAAGAAAAAAAACCCAATATACCAATCTATGAGGGAAGAAAATTCTTTTTCCTCCGTATTTCTAGTAACTAGTAACAGGCAGGGTGTGAAAACCAAGAGCACTCTCAGGAGTGTGCACTGGAAATTAGGTAAAGATGTTGCACTTGAGAAGAATAAGTTATATGCCTCATGCCAATCCACCCTAAAATCTCAACTTCAAGCATGGTTCAAACTTCTCTGATCCTGATGACACACAGAATGATAGAAAAATATTCTGAGGAAGATACAAATTAGTCACATTGTCCAGTAACCTTTCCACAGGCAAAAGCAAATATATTGCGCATTCTTATAGAATCGTAGTATCGTACAATGTCCTGAGTTGGAAGAGACCCACAAGGATCATTGAGTCCAGCTCCTGTCCCTGCATGTGACAACCCCACAGTTCACACCATGTGTCTCAGGGTGTTGTCCAGTCTCTTCTTGAACACTGTCAGGCTTGGGGCTGCGACACCTCCCTG
>VWYH01006684.1:181247-198273 GCA_013399365.1 Pampusana beccarii | reverse complement strand
TCAGCAAATTTACTAAGCAATCCCTCAGGTCCTCAGTCTAAGTCATTTATGAAGACATGGAAGAGTGCTGGCCCTAAGATGGTTGGAACCCTGCTGGTGACTGGCTGCCAGCCCAACATAACCACACTTACTAGAATCCTTTGAGCCCAACCTGTCAGCCAATTGTTCACCCTCTGCATTGTGTGTTTATCCAGCTGTGTGCTGGACATCTTGTCCAGGAGGATACTGTGAGAGACGGTATTAAAGGCTTTACTGAAATCCAAAAATCCATCTATGGGCTTCCCTTGGTCAACTAGGTAGGTCACCTTGTCGTAGAATTAAATTAAGTTCGTCAGGCAAGACTTTCCCCTCATGAAGCCGTGCTGGCTGGGGTCAACAACTGCACTGTCGTTCAGGTGTTTTTCAAGAACTCCCAGCACAATCTTCTCCATGATTTTGCCAGGCACAGAAGTGAGGCTGACAGGACAGCAGTTGCCAGGGTCACCCCTGTTGCCTTTCTTGTAAACTGGGACAATGTTCGCCAGCTTCCAGTCTTCTAGAACCTCTCCACATTCCTAAGAGCATTGAAAAATCACAGAGAGAGGTTTCGTTATGATGTCAGCCAGCTTTTTAGACACGTTTGGATGAACCCCATCAGGCCCCATCAACTTGTAGGTATCTAGCTAGAGTAGCATTCTTGACAGTTATATGCGTAACATTTATAAAACTTCAGCAGTGAAGCCCTAACCCTGCAGAAGAAATGTAAGGTAAACTATCTTCCTTTTTCAAAAGGCCTTCTTAGTTTTCATTCCTTATTTTTTCTTCTGTTATGTCTGGCTATATCTAGTGGGTATGAAGAGAGAAAATTATTCATTTCTTGTTTGCATATTTAAAACATTTGAAGGGTTTTATCAGGTTCCACATCAGTCTTTTCTTTAGCATAAACTTTGCTCTTCTCTCCCTGATCATGCTTCCTAGACATTTGATCATCCTTGTTGCTTTTGAATCCTCAGCAGGTGCCTTAAGGCAGTTTTATACCCACTTTGATGCAATAGAAGTGCAACTTAAAAGGAGCTCAGGCTCTCCAATATATCTTTGTATCTTTTAGGATAATAAATAATAATGATCCATATTCACATTGCACTTTGCATTTGCAAGATACTCTACAAACATTAATTAATTAGTTCTTACGGCTCTCCTGTGTGATAGCAGTAATAAAGCTTTACATGACTATGGCACCTTTGAGCCGAGGTTCTTAGATAACTTTAAAAATATTAATGAATATCCAATCTATTTATATGTTACTGCTCACAGCAATGTAAAATAGGAGGCAAATAGTGTTATATACACTTTACATTTCTCACTACTGAGACCAAGATCTTTTTGGATAAGCATTCCAGAGTCAACATCCATCTCAGGCTTGTTCAAAACAGCACTGTTGGATGTTGGGATGTATTTTAAGAGATTAGGCTTTCTCTAACCAGTTTACTGTACTTTGCTTGGAAAGGTCGATAATTTACAGAAAGGTTTTCCTCCTTCAAGAAGTATTCTGCAGATGTATAGGCTTTAGGAACAGCTTGAACCATCTAGATCACCCAGCAGACTAGCTTAACCAGGTTCACTAAGTCCATACTATATCAAACTGGGGCAAAATCCTGCTAATAACATATATTTATATAACAATATAATAATACCAATATGTTTTTCTGTGGGTAAAAAGTAATTGATATGCGTATATGTAATATAACTAAAGCTTTGAAAAGACAAACACGAATTTTAGAATAAAGAAATTTTATATATCCATTAAAAATCACTGGTTTAGACCCATACTTTATGTACTTCTTTCCTACTTATTATTTGGATGTGTCAAGCAACTGCATGGCTAAATATGTAAGGTTTCTTTGCATAGGTGGAGGCTTCAGTGAAAAAAAAAAAAAAAAAAGACTAAAGATACCTTCAATATCTAAATACATAACATAATATGCTCTTTTTAGATCTCTGTAAGGAAAAATGAAATATTTGGAGAAATTAGAAGAAAGCATAAAAAAGCCATTACAATTTTCACAATGAACTCCTGGAAAATAGTTCAGAAGAGCTGTGGAAAATTGTCTCACAACTACTGGAAGATTTTTCAGACACCATAATACTGACAGTAGTTGGAAATAGGTAAATATTAGTTCCAAATATTTCCTATATGACAGTGACAGCTTAACTGAAGGGTCAGTACTGTTAAACATGCCCAAAAATGCATGGACATTTTATAAAAACCTTTTTTTTCTTCATTTTTTTAGTACTTATTCAGAGAAAATGTTCACTTTCCTTTATCTTGTTTGATTTTATTACTGTCACTTGGGCACCTTTTTTAGAATAAATTAATTCATCCTCCAATGTCATGTTTTATTCTACAAACATGAACATGCAGAAGTAGCTCCTGAAGAACAAGATATGCTGGTAAGTGCTGCTTACATGCAGTAATATTTGTTGTTCTTCATTTATCTTTCAGCATAGTAAGTGAGAGGTGGAGAGAAAAAGCAAGAGAAACTCAGCAAAGACAACAGTCAGATGGATCTTTTCTGCTCTGAATCTGTAAGATATCATTTCCTTCAGAGCATGAAGGAAGGTTTTGCTCTGATTCAAGATCAGCTATGAAAGAAAAAGTAAGAAAAGTGCAAAATAAGAAGTTGAAAGTAAGTTACAATAACCAAACCTACACTTCAAAATAAAATCCTTGCAGTTCTTCAGAACTAAGTCAACATTAAACAAGAACAACTCCTACGGTATTATTCGTCTGTCATTTCCTGGTAAATCAGTGTCATTAGCATTGATTTTTTTTAGAGTTGAGATTAAAAGGGGTTTAGTTAGGAGAGTAAGGCAGGAGTATATATTATCCAAGTCAATGTAGCTCTGGGTCTCAAAGATGACATTTCCCTCTCTGCTTCATTAACTTGCATAGCTTGTTGAGCTTTAGCTGTTTCTAATTAATTCTTTTGCTGGCTTTTTTTGATTGTGTATCATCTCTGGCAAACCACATAAAATGAAGAAATCTCTCTAAGGTTTTACCCTTTTAATTATTATTTTTATTGCTTAAATGAAGCTCCAGAATTGCAAATGTTGACATTTTAGTTGATTTTAGTCATTAGAGTTTTCAAGGAGGAAAAAGGGGTAAAAAGCTAAAGAGATAAGGGGGCAGGGATGATAATATAATAAATAAATAAATAAATAAATAAAAATCACAAACTGAACAAGATGCACAGCAAATGCTGTAGAAAATGGAAAATAAACATGTTTGTCAAAAGCGACCTCCATGGTTTTTTGCCCTTTTAAATACTAACAAGGAAGGAAGAATCATTAGAGGCGATTCCTCTATGTCTTATACACAGGCTGACAAGTAAACGAATGGAATTTTGCACTCCTGTTTTATTTGGATACAGCTTAGCTAGCAAATTTGGTGAATACATGCATACACATACATACACCTTCACACACAGTGATTCATAATTTTCTTTAAAATAATGAGCATGAAAACTCATAGTAGAACATGTCTGGGTTTTTTTTTGAAAAATAAAGGAAAACAAAACAAACCATAAAACACCCACTACCACCACCAAAACTAAAACCTAAGCAAAGCTTATCTGTTAGAATGAATCTAATACAATGCTCTATCAAGAAGTCTGTTTGCTTGCCAGATAATCATGCTGATTTCTAAGTTGATACTCTAAGAAAGATGGTCATTCAGCTTTGTTGCAAGAAGAAAATGATATCAGAGTAAGCTGAACCATGATAAACTAGGCAGTGAACTTGGGCTATGTTAGCTATTACCTGACTGCCGGTTCTACTGCTTATCCCATCACTCACAGTAGGTGTTTACCCCAACTACCTTATTGTTAATAAAACAAACAAAAATAAAGTCTTCTCTAAAAGAAATTGTCACTGTTTAAAGCAGTTCTATCACTGCCTCGGACTGTCTGATTACTGCTACGGTGATGACCACGAAGTCTTGATAAAAATCTCTCGATGAGACTCATCCACCAGAAGGACAGAAAGAAAAAGCAGGAGGCTAGATATGCCAAGCAATAGATTTGCTGGCAGCCAAGAGAGAAGCTATAGGGACAAGGCAATGATTTTCTTATTCTGTGACCACATTAGACAACATTACTGCATCTATTTTGCTTTCATATTCTTCCAAAGATCAGTGAGAACTTCTTGCAAGCAATCAACTCAGTGAAGCCTGGCTGGAGGTAAAAGGAGTTTTTTCACAAAGCCGTTAGTCAGTAGTAAGACAAAAACTTGGAATGACTTTCTATTACATATAGGACAACTGGTATTTTTCAAATAAATTTGTTCCTGAAACCAAACAGAAGTGAGTAGAGTCCTACTGGAAGAGTACTTTCAATTTGCAATTTTGCACAACTATTGCAATTAGGGAAAAATGGGTTTCTTATGAATACATCAAGTGGCCATATTTGACTATGGTTGGAATAGAATCTCAAAGTCATCTTGATATATATTTGTAATAATATTCATTTTCATACTAATTTTGAGGTCAAATTTTTGGCACACTTATCCAATCAGGAAAGGGAATAAATAAAACATGATATTGACTAATCCGAATTGATGAATGTGCAAATGCATGCTTTAGTAAAGAACTGCACACAATTATGACAAAATGTAGCTACATTATCTTTCTGTTGTAAGGATAAGCAGCACAATAAAAATAATTTTATTTTTAAAAATAAAATTCACCTGAGAAAATAATGGATGGCTAATGCACCCTTCAAAAATAGAAATGGCTCCATTACTTATTCCTTTATTAGCATTCCAAATTCTATGAGGAATCTGGTTCTGGAATTGAAGCACCACTGAACACCATGCTTTGGATAAACAAAACTCTGAAGAGACCTTCTTAAAAGACAGTTATTTTCTCAGCTTTGGTACTAATAAACACCTTTTGTGGGATCACCTGAGTTAAATTTTCCACCTGATAGTAGTGTGTGTAGTTTAGCTAACATCAAGGCTCTCTTCATAGAGGGATTAGACACCTCCGAAATAGAATTCATCCCAGCTTTCTTAACTGTTTTTTGTTCAGGATAGTTTTGGGAATGGTCTCTTGTTCTGTGTAGCAGAAAGAGAATGTGAAAGTATGAGAGCATAGGTTACTGTGAACAGCAGTGAAGCTGGAGTTCATCTGCAAGCAAACAAGTGACCATGCCTTTGAGACAGTGGCAGTGGGTGGATCAGATTCTGACTGAGTGTAAATGTGAACTCCGTGGAGCAAATGGCAATAAGACACAGGAGTCATCACCGCCTCAGACGTGTAACCAGCAAAGAGGAAAAGAAAAAAAAAAAAGAAGGAAAAAAGGGAAAGGAATCCTTCAATGCCTGAGCATGGATGGGCTTCTGTTATTTACCACAGATGTACATGTCATGGCCTCTAACTCCATGGGGGCCTACATTGTTGCTATGTATAAATTAAAATATCTTTTTAAATTTTGTTAACAACAACACACACTTAAACTATTTTCTGATTTTGTGTTAATTACATTAGAACTCCTAACAGTCTTGGAACCCAAACAGAACTGGTGCTTATGCCAGAAACTAAAAAAAAAAATAAAAATATGGATCTATTTCTTAATCCACAACAAGATTTGGGATGGAAAAATACATGGGGTTCTTTTGAGGATACACAGAACTGTAAATTTCAACAAAAAACAAATCCTAAATCATTTCAGTCAATTTAAGTCTTGCTCCAGGCCCCCACTCCAGGGAAATTAAAAGATTTTTCTTCCCCTTGAGGTACTGGCACAGTATAGGATGACTAGATACTCTGAAAGGATTAAAATGGGAAGTATGTAACGTTCCTGGTCCTGAAAGGGTTAAATATCTTTTGGTTTAAGTGGTTCATTTTCATCTGTTCTCAAGCCATCTTTTCTGAAATCATGACTATGTGCACCAGTTGTGCAGATTTGGAGGAGTTTGCACTCCTGTGATACCCAGGAAAATATACAATACCACATATGCAGAACTAAACAAGAGCAGCTGCTTATATAGTATTTTACAGCAAATCTCTACAGATCAAAGAAAGTGTAGGAAGATCATGATAATGCAACTAAAATAATATTTCACTAAGTCAAAATGAAATTTCATTTACACTATATTTTGCCTCTGATTTTGACCAAAAATGAAACCTTTAAAATTATTGTAAAAAATATTTTAAAAGAGATCAAACATGGAATAGTTTTTCATCAGAACAGTCCATCCAGCAAAAGGAATGTGAGAACCTCCTGTGCCAGAGATTGAATCTGATCGTCAGATTCAGTAGCAAGGTGGTAAACTGAACCTCTAACTTCACAGAAGTCAGGATTCTAATTTGAGTTAGAAAGCCTATGGGTCAAATTCTGCTTCTGTGTAGAGCAACATGATTCTAGAGTAACTTCAGAGTCAGGTGTGTATGCAGCCAAATGCATATTTTTTGCCTTATGAAAAGAGAAAACCAAGAACAAAATTTGACACTAAACAAATAAAATATCCTGAACAAACCAATTGAGTTCTGAAGTAACTTTTTGTTTTACTTTTACCTCTTTCTTTTAAAGAAAGCACCCTCCAAGTGTGCTTCCTAACTCTCGCTTTTACAACAGCATTTTATTTTATCCCTGATCACTTGGCTGGTTTTGTACAATTGAGCTATAATGTGTGTAGTTGACCTTTCTTCATTTAAATGCTAATAGAGATCTTAGGAAAGGTGCTGCCATGCAAAAGGCCAACTAATTGTAATAGACTTACAACCTTTTGTTTGTTGAGCTGGTCAAATAAAGAAAGGGTTAATTAAAACTTATACAAAATGTTTACAGTCCAGGAGAAAAGGTCTGTGAGGTACATGTTACACTACTAAGAAAAGTACTGTTGCAGAGGTAGCTATCCACGATTCACTTCCAACCATAAAGCAGTCGTCTTCTCTATATGAATAAATTTTTGTTGAAAAGCTTTAAGGATCAGTTACAAGAATAGATAATTCATGACACTCATTTAGCCTTGCTCATTGTCTGTAGGCCCATAGGTACCAGAAAGCACTTTATCCAGTAAAGTGACAGCTGGTAAAAGGAAGAGATGGAAGAGATTTACACAAATTTAAGCATCAAAAAGTTGTGTTTTGTTTGTTTTTGATTTGTTTTTTTCTTTTCACTAATGTTTTCTTTTGCATTGTGTCTATAGGGCATGGTTTCGGCACAGAGGGGCTGCAGGGTGGCCTCTGTGAGAGGAGGTCAAGGGCTCTCCTCTGTTGGGCACAGCCTTTTCCAGCCAGCTCTGCAGAGAGCCTGTCAGCCACATTTGTGGTGCCTGTGTGAAAGCGTGTATAAGAAAGGGCATAAAATGCAACACAGACAGAGGAGGAAGGTGAAATGAGTGAGAAACAATGGGGAGAACAAGAAGATCAGAGGAGGAGGCGCTCCATGGTGCAGCAGATATGCCCTATAGCTCTCGAAGAATCTTCCCTGGAGTAGAGGAAAATCATGAGAATTGGGACCAATAGAAAGAAATTGCTATGTACTGGCTAACCACCCCTCTGCACCACTTCTGTCCTCTCTTAAGGGACTAAATGTAACCTGCTGTGATGGCAAAGTGGGAGAACAGGGGTCTGGTGGGAAAGAGTGAAATTGAGTCTGAAAAAAGAGAAGAAAAATGTTTTTCCTAAGTGTTTTAATGTTTCCTTCTTGTTATTGTTTCTGTTTCCCAATACCCAAATCAGTAATTAAATATTTATATTAATTGGCAACAAATTATGTTAATTCCCTCTAGTCGCGTCTGTTTTGCCTGTGACAGTAATTGGTAAGTGATCTCCCTGCCTTTATACTGACCCATGGGTTTTCTCACTCTGTTTCCACCTATTTTTTCCCCTGTAGAGAAAGAGGGAGCAGCTGTATGGGTACCTGGCTGCCAGCCTGGGCCAATCCACAAAACCTTTATAAATTATAGAGAGAAACAGGCAGCTCCAGAGTGCAAGAAAACTGATCCTAAAAAAAAGCTTTTTAGATCATGTGAATCAACCTCTTCAAGAAGTTTACCATTTGGAGGCCTACTAGGTAACGTTGATCAACCTATCCCCAGGTTCCACCAGTTAGTTACTTTGTGTCAACTCATAGTTTTCTGGACAAACACAGCAGGAAAAGTAATCAAAATGTGTATATTTTCTTGATTTTCTGTGGTTACTGACATCTATTACAGTTAAGCAATTGAACAGCTCCATGCACAAACTCCACGTCTTGCTGTGCTGTTGTATAGGTTATTCAAATCTTTATTCGAGCTTAAAAATATTTTATTGCATTGTGTTGAAAATAGTGACAACATCTGCATTAAGGAAGAAGAAGATGGGGAGAGGTGGGATTGCAAAACTAATTTTACTGGGGTTTATGGTCAGCCTTTATCAAAGTTTGCATATTTCTGTTGATGCGTTGAGGGTATATGTGTATGTAAATGTATCTAGGCAAGTTATCTAGTCTTCTGATAACAAAAGACTGATAAGTATCAGATTCATTAATTTAATCCTCATGAATAACTACCTTTCCTGCAGAATACAGGCTTCCACTAGCTTTGCCTGATATGTCTATCCTGAATCTCAGCAAAAAATTTTTGAAAATCATTGCCCTGTAGTCACAAATAATAATACAATACTTCGGGGTTACCTGGGAGAGAAGAACAGCATTAGTTATGTTTAAGGTGGGATATTGCACAGGCAATTCTAACCGGTGCTTGAAAAGAAGTTTCTAGTCTCTGGGGCACTGTGGGTCTCTGATAACAAGTCTTTCTCAGGCTATAAGTTCTCTTTTAAAAATATGTTTGCACAGAAAGTGTGGAGAATCATAACACTGGCTTGGTGTTTCAGGGATTTGAGTTGTGAACACAGAAAATTTCATGACCTGATTTTTTGGAAGCAGATGACTCACACACACTATGAGGCTTAAAAAGTTCAGGTCATTTGCAATTCATAGTGCCTGTACTTTAAAATTAGTGTGGGTTTTGGAGAGCCTTTAATATTCATAATCTGACCCAATATTGAAATGTTCTTTGGAAACATAGAGATTTAGGGGAAATAATGTGAAGTGATATCAGGAGAATTTGCAAAGTAGCTTTAATAGACTAACTCCAAGTGCATTAGCTGCATTTCTGATCAGAAAATATAGAAATGTATCAAGCTTACCTTGAGATTGTAGACTAGTTATTCTATTTCTATAATTATAAACAGTGATTCAGCATGTATTTTAAGTACCCGAGGTCTTGGATAAATTTACTTCACCATTCTTTCAAAATCGTACAGACAAAAGGAGAAAACCAGCATCAAGGAGAAAAGTGAGATTATTTTTTTCAATGTCAGGTGCGTGTTTAAAGAAAGGGTAATAGTTTTTAATGAGGTAAGATATACTATTTTAGGTTTAATTAATAGACACACTAAATTCTCATACCAAATCCGGTTTCCAAGTTGTTTGTCTAAAAGATGGGACTTCCAAAAGTCACACTGTGCAACAAGCCAGCTGTGGGTTGTGACTCATGCTCCTGACTCCTCAGAAGTGGGTTGAGATTGTCAAATTAATTTTCCCTTAGATTCTGTTAAATTGATACAAAACCAAAACACACATGTTCACTTTGGAATCCAGACTTTTTTTTCAACAAGGCAGAACAAGAAATCTCTGCATGTGAAAGTCTTCTCCATCAGAAGTCCTTTGTGTTATGCAGACACCTGCAAATACACTCTCACATTGAAAATGGGCAGAGAATTTGAGTGAAAGATGTCACTGAAATGCCTGCTTACTACAGACTTTTCAGAGGGCAATGTTCGGGATTTAAAAGTAATAGGAAAGCTAAACGGCCTTTATGATTGTTTGGTGATGCAGAGATTACAGGTATTGGGTTATCAGACACAAATGGTGGAATGACTTCATGATTCACAGATTACCACTTTCTTAGGGAGCTTTATTCTTGATGAGAGAATGTGTTCATTTATACTTTCACTCAAATGAAAATAAGCTTATGATATGAGTATACAAGTTATAATAAATCTTCTTTGGACTTTTGTAAAAGCAGAAGATTCATTAGGAAACCAGAAGCTTCCTATATATGATGAGCTAGACTCTCACACATTAGCCTTCATTTGGTTGATACTTGAAGTGCCTTTGTCGGTACTCAGGGTCAGAAAAATACTCAACAAACTTTACTTATTCCTGTCTTATATTCATTTTTCCTTCATAAACACATGATCTGTGCTTCTCCATAGAAGCACATCGTCTAAAGATCTCACAGTTCTTTACTTTCTGCAATTGAGACCAACTTCTTGGGAAACAAGGGTGATCCCTTCACTTGTTCAGTGAATAAAATGTAGTCAGCATGATTAGATACTTGCCTTTTGAGAAACACTGTGTCATAGAAGGTCAAACTAAATGATTACAGCAGTCTTGAACACGTACGCTATGCTTCTTGCAGCCAGTTTTTATTGTGAGAGATAAGAAAGCTTTGAGAGACACAAATAAAAAATAAATTGCTGTGCATTATAAACCAATAACTGTGCTAACTTTAGTGAAAGTGTGCTGAAATATCACCACCAACAGTAAGTTACCTTCTTAAATGGCAGGTATGCTTAAGAGATTAGAAGCTTCTGTTAACTGTTCTTAGTTGTGTTTATTTTTCTTTGTCTCGTTTTTTAATACAGAAATGTAAGGTTGTTCTATTTAAAAGTCCTGTGAAATCAAATAAAACATGCTGATTCTTTCACTTGGAATGAATCCTTATGCTTTTATCTGAGAAGACAGATTCTTTTTCCACTGACATGAAAAACAAAGCCAGGTTCCAGAATGTCACTGGGTTACCTTTGATCCTCCTTTCTCCAAAATGTCAGGTACATCTTGTACTTCTTTAGGGTCACAAGAGAACTTTTGAGCCAATTTAGAGACATTCAGGGCACACATTTGTGTGCTGTCAGAAAAGTCAGTAGCGGTTAGTTACCCACCAGGAACTTCCTTGATTGCGTTTCAGGAGTCATATTCTTTATGATGTATGGCCACACAGAGATTAAAGCACCAGTGACCTGACGGCCTGTAACAAGCACTTTTATAATGGTTTGCTCCTCAGGCTTTTTTTGTCTGGAAGAACCATGAGGAAATCAGGAAATTGTAACTGACCGATAATTTCCTGTTAATGATGTGGTCCATTCTATGTACATTTTACATGGAAATAGCTCTTATTCTGATAATAACCATCAATCATCGCTGCAAGAAAATGCACGTAAAGCTTAGAAAGGCACTGACTTATACCAGCCACCTAAGATTTGCCTGCTGATTCCTATCATGAGCTTAAGACTATGCCCATTTACACCAGATATATACCTGAACCATCCATTTTGCTTTCTGAGAAAAAGAAGTGTGAGGATTTTATTGCATAATTTTCTTCCCTGAGTTCCCAAGGGTATTAATATGTATGGATATTTAATATCAATTGTTTGCACTACCCACAGGGAATTGGTATCACTGTCCTTTTTTGGCTTTGTAAGCTGCTAATTTGACCACACAATCAACCAGAGCTCAGAGAAAGTGCAACAAAGAGATGAGAAATGATGCTGATTTCATTTTATTAGTAATTCAAAGCAAACCAAAAGGTTTCCAAAAGATGGCAGAAGACTCTGACTGAATAAAAGAGCAAAAAACAACCAAACAAGACAAAAAAAATCCCTTTTTGACAAAGAAAATTATTTTTTTCAGGGCTGATACTTTTAGCTTTGGAGACAGAGAATAAGTCATTGTGAGCTGCCTTTCTGATGTAAAAGAGCACGTGTCTGAGCTGGTTTTAGATGTTTCGGATTATGGATGAATTGTTCAGGAACACAGAAGAGTCACATATAAGAAAAGTTGAACTCTGTGGCTAGAGTTCCAAGTAAATTATATATATATATATATGCACTATACTCTAAAATAGTATTCTAAGACTAATCAGTAAATATGGATTTCAGTAACATTAACAAACACTGTATTCATTTGTTATCAATGATATGACATTCTGTGACAGTCTTGCTGTCAGATACATTTCCAAGCATGTATGATTTTAATGCACAAATTAAAAATGCGAGACAATTAGATATAAAGCAAAAAGCTCTTTACAGTAACAATGATGCAGGCCTGCCATAGCTGATCTTTTAATTTGAGGAGGAATTTCATATTGAAGTTTTCTTCAAATCTAATTTATCCTATGTTTAATTTACTAAAACAGATGTAGCAATAAACCCCTCCATGCAGAGCAGGTCTTCCCTATTCTTTATTACAGCTTTCAAGAAAAGCAAGAAGAAGTTGTTCTGGTCTTTCTCCAGATCCTTTCTTTATTTCCTTCTAGGGCTGAACAGACAGTTTTGCTCCTGCTGTGGCAAAAAGAAACACAATGAGGATGAGGAGATTTCCATAAGTATATTGGTTATTTTTCCAGGATATTTGTACCAGATTTTTTATTTTTTTTTTTTAGTGGAAGATAACTGTGGCCAGACAGTTGATTCTTATAAGAAATTAATCCTGCTAAGTCCCTTATTACAGATATACCTAGAAGAAATTTAGGAATCTTGGTACACTGTGTTTGTATTTTGAGTAGGTTACAGCAAAACCAGCATTTGCAGAGAGTTGCTATCAGGTCTTTTGTGCAATTATCTTTCTCATCTGTTACCATAGTGAATTGCTTTGTTTGAAAAAAAATTAGCAAGACTCCTGGTTAATGGAAATGAAAAAAGTAAAAAATACATGTGTGCTTCTGTGATGGTTGGTATGGGAAGAAGAAAGTGTCTCGCTTCAGTCTGTCTTCACACAACGAATCCCAATAGCAGGGGAGCAGAATGGAAAACAGTGTTGTGTTTGATTTTTCCATTAACATTCTCCAAATACACAATTGAGACTGTAGGCTTGGAAATGCAACTGTGTATGTAAAAATGTTCGAATAATTAGTAGCATTGATTGTAGACGGCAATAAAGCTTTCAGTTCAGTATTTCAATGGGTTTTTAGATCACAGACCAGTAATTTTCTTTAAATCATGGCAATTAATTTATAACCTAGTTAAAGAAATGGCAAGATCTGCATATCACTACATTGTTTTGGTAAACGCTTCACTCTTTCAAGTAAAATAATGTCTTTGTATGGTTTGTACTGCAGTTAAGTGAAATTCCTACATCTTTTTACAGAATCTTCTAACTGTAGATGTCAAAGTAGTACAGAAAATAATGGTATTTTTTCATCAGTATAACCACAACCGTGACCATAAGCAAAACTATTTAAAGTTTAACATGGAGATATTTTTGTTCATGAAATCACAGAATAATTAAGGCGAGATGGGATTTCTGGAGGTCATGTTACCCAAACCCTTATTCAAGTGAGACCAACTTCAAAGTTACATTAGATTGTTCAGGGTTTTTTTGTTTGTTAGTCTACTTTTTTCTTTGTTTGTTAGTTTTTTATTTTAATTTTCTTTTTTTGTTTTCATTTCAGTCTTAGATCCTATTCTTCAAGTGCTTATGTTTCTTTTCTCCCAGCTCTAATTTATATTTTACATTTTTTCCTCATATTTTCTTCTTTATTATTTTTCTACTACTTTTTGTTTCCTCATTTTTCAAATGATCCTTCATCTCTCCCTTCCTTCACCAATATTTCCTTTCTCCTGTCTTCCTTGGTATCTTGTCTAATCCTTCTGCTTCTTTTTCCTTCCTCAAAATCTCTTTTTCTTATTTTTCATGGTCTTTCAGTCCTGCATTCTATACAAGTTCTCTGACAGTCTTGTTCCCTAATCATCTCTTCTTCAAATATTTTAAAGAATCTGTAAGATAATAAGTATTTTTAATAACCTTAGGTCTCTTAGAAGTTGGTAAAAGACAAATATTTTACCCTAAATCTGTATATTTGCTTCATAATCTTTCTCCTTTTGTATTTGTTATTAGACTATCACAGTGACTATGTTCCCTTGCCACTTTGTGAGGGAATTTCAACATTGGTGAGATCATATATCTATAATTTCTATAGGAAAACAGGAGCCATTGGAATTGTGCCTCCAAACTGTCTGGTGTCAGATTTATAAATGCTTGTATATATGCAAGGGATGTGTACAATGGGACATATTTTATCTCCCTGAAAAACCTCTAGTCTTCTGATAATGAATGGTCCTCCAGAGATGAAAATTGTATTCAAATCAACACCAATTAACAGCCGTGGTTAGATGCATCCGCTACATCAACATGTTTTTGAGTCTGTTGTTACTCCCAGTTTCCACAATGTACAGCAGAAACCACTTCCTCAGTGCCTTGCTTGAACAACTAGTTCTTTTGCTTTTAACCTTTGTCTAATAATTTATCTTGTTCTTGTATTCCGAGAAATAATGAATGATCACTCTCTGTTCAGTTTTTCTGAATTAATTAACTCATGGAACTCCATGCCACAGGATCTCGTCAAATCTGAATGTCTATGTGGTTTCAAGGGGACACTGGACAAGGTCATTGAGGATAATTACATCTGTAGAACCCATCCCCAGATCAAAAAACCCTGAGCTACAATTATTGCAGGCTCAGGAAGTAGCGAGAAAAATATCACATACACTAACCCTGATCTTATACTCATTACTGGACATCTATTTTTAGTCTGCTTCAAAGACAGAATATTGTTTTAGATAAGCCTTTGATATGATACACTGTAGCTGATCTCATGTTCTCATCCAGGTTTTCATCTCTCCCTTATCACTCATCAAACAAAAACTACTCAAATTTATAAGCTAAGTTTTTGACAGGGCGTCATTTTGACATCCCCTTCTGCATCAGAGAAGACATCTTCATGAAAGGAGCCTTGTATAAGCTTGTGGAAAGGGGAGAATGTGCTAATTACCAAATGGCAATCTACGGGATCACCTGGCCTAATTGAGATATACAGTCCTTTGTTAAGTGGGTCGGCCATGGGTCAAGAGAACAGGTGGTTGAGCACAATTTCATAACTGCCTGTTTAATATTTGGCTCTGAAATTTCCCTTAAGTTGTCGGGGAGGAGGGACAGGATCATTATGAAAGATTGTTTGGAGAGGCACAATCTATACTGGTGGGGAAACTGCTAATTACCATCTAATCTTTCCAATTTGGGCAGCAATAAAATTTAAATAAGATTGGCAAGTAGCAGGATGGTTTTCAGACGCTACCCCCACCACTGTTTCTGTCCCCATAGCCTGACATCAGATGCAGAGCTTCAGCCTGGATATTCTTCTGCCGCTTCATAAATTATGACTGTTTAGTTGTGCATAATTACAAAGCAGTGGATTGAATAAGACTGAAATTGTCAGTTTTCTAAACACATTAGTAAATCTTTGAATTTGGATCAAAATACGTAGTTATTTTTTTAACTCACAAACAGTTCTATCCATTCCCAAAGTATCTGTGTTATTATATTGTGCTTTATAGATGATGTAAGATTTATGAAAAGGCCCTAAATTGGCCACTGAAAACTGTCAGCAGCATAAATTATAAATAAGATCCTGCAATATGGGCAACACACATTTTACAATTAGCCACTCCTTCAGCATGCAGCCATTTCAAATATATCCAGTGCTTTGTGCCACAGCATTCAAGCCCAGAAAAAATGTTAAGTATTGTGTATGTGCCAATGAATGCAGCTAAAAGTCTGTGCAAGATTTCCTAAAGATGTTATGACCCATGTTGGCATATTCCTTGATTAATTTTATTTTAAAATAAAATAAAAACAGCTCTCACTAGCAATGACTACGTCATGTTAGATTCTGCAATGTGATAAGAACAGAATACGCAAAAGAATTGGCAGAAGAGTAGTGTAGCCATCTATATCCAAGCCATGTTCAAAATCAAATGAGTAGAAAATATCACAGTATCACATTATGCTAGGGATTGGAAGGGACCTCAAAAGATCTTCCAGTCCAATCCGCCTGCCGGAGCAGGAACACTCAGATGAAGTTACACGTGAGTTTTGAATGTCTCCAGAGGAGACTCCACAACAGATAGTCTCAGATATCTTTGAATTAGAAGGCAATAAGGATTGGAGTTTTTTGTTTGTTTGTCTGTTTTCTAATTTAATTTAGAGAAAGATATTAGAACACTAGACACAATGGTGGCTTATTATTCCCTTCCCCTCCCCTCCCTTCCCCTTTCTTCCTTTCCCTTCCCCTTATATTTTTCATTTTAGTATCTTACTTTGAACTTCATTTTTTATATTAATTTTGCATCAGTAAGTTACAGTGATGTATTTATTTAAGTTTTGTTTGTGTAATTGTAGTGAGTTTTCACAGGATATATGTATCAACAATCTTATTTTTATATTCTTGACAAACACATCTTCTCTTCCAGGCATTCCAAAATATTCAGGTCCTTAAATAAATGTTCCTGATGAGTGACTCCATTTTTGTTTCCACCAAGAAGCTTCAATGTAATTCCTAATCTGGTTTCATGGAATGATTCTGTAGAAAATTCCTTATTCAGTGGTAACAGCAGAAAAAAGAGCTGAAACGGTTGGTATCCTATTAGAGAGGAGTCCTGCTATGAGTCAGCAAGTGAAAGAACCACGGCATTCATTAATGGAGTTGTCATTTTAAAGGATGATTATCTGCCAAATTTCTGGCAAGGCCAAGGAAGTCTTTTAAAAGAAAGTCACAGGACAGGTAGCCATTCATTTTCTCTGTGGTTCTAGTGTACTGAGTGGTTGGGTTTATCATTTTGAGTTTTATCTCTTGAAAAACTAAGTACAATTGCTGCTCTCCTGTGCTGTTAGAAGGGGAAAAAAAAAAAATTAAATTAAATAACTGTTAACAAGTGTATGGGGTAAACAAACAAACAAACAAGAAAGAACCACACCCGCAAACAAAACCCCAAAAAATTACAGTATCATGAAGAATAACATGACTTCCACTTCCTCCATCTTGAGTTTAATATCTGATGGAGATCAAACCTCCATGAAAATAATGAAGGAAAAAATCTGTGGTGTGCTATAAAATATTTCAGCTTTTTTAATTGGAATAATATTACAGATCAATGGACCTT
>VWYH01006684.1:155089-181236 GCA_013399365.1 Pampusana beccarii | reverse complement strand
TTTTTTTTTTTTTCTTTTTTTTTCAGTTACCAGTATATCTTTTGGTCTATTAGGAACATATAGTTCAAAAAATATTCCTGAAAATATTCTGAAATCTGATATTCAAAATCTGAACTGCTAGATCAATTGAGTGAGATCACTGCAAAGTTCCAAAAATGTTATACATAAAATCGTACCATTTCTGTTATGACAGTATGATGCCAACAGACTTAAATATCGTGGCTTTGTTGTCTACAAAATAAAAATTACTTAGTATTATTTTTATATTAATATTTTATAGCTTTTATATCTATAGATATATACCAAATAAATAACAAAAGGCCAAAAGGAAGAAAAAAGCTGAACTGTCACCGACTTCTCTTAAACATCTCTTACTAAACAGAATGTAATGAAAACAAATTGATGTTTCATTTAGATAGTTATAATTAATATAGCATGTTGTGACGTGACCTCAGAGTTTAATTATCTAATTAAGAGCAAAGGAAAATTATTAAGATCAATAGAATCAAATACTTCATTTTAGGGGAGAAAAAGAGGAAAAAGGCAGTCTCCTTAATTGCAAAGCGTCATTGCCATGTAGCATCTAAGAATAAATCTTTCTGCAAGATGTCATACCTAGCTACATCATACAGCAGGTGGTGGATGAATCATACCAGCTTCTTGAAGAATTGCTGAGGAAAGGTGTGTCATTAGCGGGTAGAACTCCAGACTGGGAGTAAGGTCTCCTGAGTCCTATGAACTGTTCTCTGTCTGACATTTGGCAAATCACTCAGCATCAGTTTGTCTAACTGTAGAAGAATAACATGCTGTTCCAGCCAGATGAGGGCACAGAACTTCCCTAAAGTCATCACAGGCTGGATGAAATCAAAGAACATGACACATGCACCCTCACTTGCCTAGATAACAGCATAGTGTAGTCTGGGATCACTTTACATGGATTTACAACATACCAAGGAGTCACAGAGTTTGTGTTCAGTTCAGGTACGTTTCTGCAAAGAGAATACTGATTGTTAAGAATCTCTTAAGTATACCTAGATAGACCACCATGTGAATCCACTTCCCTTATTACCTGTGGAGCCATAAACAATTTTTATTCTTTCTGTGGAAAGAGACGCACTGGAGGGAGATGAAATGATTGTGTGTTAAGGTGTGATTGGATTAAATAATCCCCTGAGAATGTCTGCTGGATGTTTTTGATTATGTCTGCAAGAGGCAGGCAGATAATGATGTCACTGTGGATTTCCCCCTATAAGTTCATTGGTCAGGAAAGATGCACAAACCTTCATGGTGGCCATAATGAGAAGGGTCGGGACATTAAATCAATGTGATTCTTTTTGCTTCTAAGAATCCTGGGAGAAAAAAAAAAAAAATCTTTTATTGATGGTTTGTTTTGAGGACACAAATAAAAAGAATCAAATTATAAAGTTTAGTAATGTAGAGACAACATCACTGCTCCTAATGCCTCCACAGGACAAGAGGTAGGTCCAAATTTCAAACTGAGATCTAGCTTCCTGTTAAGAACACGACCTACTTTTCTGAATACTGATATGTATGTATTCCCTACCATCTCCCATTATTCTGTGCACAAACTTGGAATTCTGATGATGAGCAAGGAAACTCGCAGTACAAGGAAATTTGACCACATCTATACAATGTAGAGCCAAAAAATTGATTTTGTGGTTACTCTCTGTTTTCTAGTTGCTCCTGATGTATAGTTTAAATACAACTAGTAAGTATATAATGTCAATTGCTACGAAGGAATCCAGAGTAAACAGAACACATTATGCAGAGCTGTCAAATAATGGGTAAGACAAAATAAAAATGTAAAACTTGATTCAGAAGATGACAGGTCTAATGAATGAAGATACAAGAATGGAGAACAACTTTTTAAAATAGTAGCTTGACAGGAGACAACTGAAGTGAAAACAGCTGCTGGAACTATTACCTAGAAAACAGGTCGAAAAAAACACAGCTGAATGTATTGGTTGCAAGGAAAGGATTTCAAACGTATGGAAGGGTCCATCCAGAGAACAGCTGGGGACAGATGTAGCCAAGGCAAAGCTGGATCTGCAGAGGGAATTGGAGAGTCTGGTTTGTTTCAGAAACTGAGATTTAAATAGCAGAAGTTTGTATGAATGGTCCATTATCTGGACTGAATAATGAGCCATGGCTTTGGGGGCAGGGAATTTGCTGCCTAAATATCTGAAACCAGGTGTTGCTCTTTTTTTCTGTGGCTAGTACCATCTGTTCCGTGCCCAACAGAACACTTCAGCCCAAATCATTTATTTTATGGCTGAGGATGCAAAGCTGAGTGATGCCCTATGGAAGGCAATTGTAACACGGTGTGGGGGGAGTACAAAGCATGACTGTGGATGAATATCCAGACAGATCTGGAGTGGGGAGACCTATTATAAAACCACCAGACTACATGGACCACTTTTTCTCTATATGAAACCTCTGCAGGTGAGTGGACCGTGAATTAAGTTCTGTTTGTTGACTAGTGAGCTGGCAAATACAAACTGGGAAAGCTTGTGCCAGATCTTTGCAGATGTTTCTGTGCTGCTGCTGATTCATCTTCAGGATGTACCACCTGCCTGTCACGGTGGCTTGGAGCATGGCTTCATGAGGAAAGAAGAATATATAGCACAGGGAGGTTATTTTATTTTTCATCCACTCCTTAGCATCCTTATTTCCATCATTCTCCACCATATTTGATGGAAATATGGAATAAAAAAAGGTATTTTCTATGCAACGAATACCTTTGCTTATATGACAGTTTCCTTGAATTCCTGAGGAGTTCATCTGGTTTGGTTGGTTCATTGGTTGGCTTGCTTGTTCGTTTTTCATTAGGCCACAAAAGTACTCATTGCAGTTTTATGCACTGCAGTTTAAAACTGTACCCAACAGGAATGTTGTACAGCTGGCTCAGCATATAACTTCTCAACTTCCCACTGCTGACAACCTCATTTCCTCATCCTCAATCAGGTTAGTTCCTCCAAACTCTCCTCAAGCAATACCAACTATAATAGAACATTAGAACAAAAGCAGTTGTTATAAATAACTAACTAACCAGAGGTATATCCAAACTTTGCCGTTTTTGCCATTTTAAAATTTTCCTAAGGTAAGAAATCCTTCATTTAAACAAGTAAGCCTTCTCATATAAGGTACTCTTACAATGGGTATTCTGAAATTAAATATAGTCCTAAGATTTTATAGCTGCCAGAATGGGTGTTGGAGGTAAATACATTAGATTAAATTTATGAGTGGTGTGGAAGTGTCTGGCCAGATAAAGAACCAGGATACTCTGAAGACATCAAGGTAGAAGTACTGAATTTCCAAGGTTTTGGTTTGGTTAGGTTTGGGGTTTTTTGTTTTGTTTGGTTTGCTTTGTTTGTTTGTTTGTTTAATTTTATTATACACGGAGTTGTCATGTGTATAATGATATTTTGAAAGGGAACCTTCAAGGTGTAGGTTTTCAGGGTTCCCAGAAGCAAAAGTTTAAACTGACATAGAAAAGAGCATAGCTCTCACAGCTTATAAAAACTCTGTTTTTCAGATAAGAGTTTGTAAGCTTCCCACGATCACAGACTTCTTTATGCATATCTGCAAGTTCAGGCTGAAATTCTTTTGGAGCTATTGTCTTGCAGAGCTTGTGGACTTTCAAGATCCTGATCCTGTAGAAATAATATTAATAATTTCAAGAACCAAATTCTTGAGACTTTCTTACTACTCATTAAACAGTATAGTTAGGAATAAATTTTTGTCTCTAAGACACAGAAATTAGAAGCATCAAGCACTCAGATTTTCAGATACACATAGGGTAAAAATCTAGAAAAACATGAACGCTGCCTCCAGGGAAGAAGTCATTGACCTTGAGGTCTCAGGTTATCCAGTAGCCGCTTATCATGAAGCAACCAAAGTCCATGGTATCTGCTGTCTGCTATAAATTCTCACTGTAATTCTCCATTTCCCAGAAGATTTAGTCCTAAAGCCATAATTAATAATGTTAGTACTTTCCAATTTGGATCGCTATTGGATTCAAAGTGAAAAACTACCGTTTCAACTCTAAATGAAGAAATAGAAATCCTGTAATAGTAAAGTGTATTTAGGTTTAAAATTCTGTCTGAAGACTCTCAGTTGTAAGCTGTAGACATAGATTTTTCCTATTCCAGGCAAGTCTTAGGAATTTTTAAAGGAATGTTTCAGTAATCAGGATGAGACAGAACATACTTAAGTGCAATTTATTTCTTTCTTTTACACACTTCTCCACACACATATTAAAAAAAAAACATTAGTTATACTCTAATTCCCATATCTTTAGTTCTGTTAACTAAGTATTTCCATCTCTTGTTTTGTTTTCTTGTTGAGATATTTACATTATATCGTTGTTGTTGTTGACATTATTCTGCTTAATGTCTGCCTAAAAAGTAGCTTCTAAATTTGGATCATGAAAACTCTTGATGCTGAGATATTTGGTCTTGAAACAACTTATGGTCTGCTATCTGTGGAACCAAAAAAGGGAGACCATTTTGACGTGAAGAAACATAGATAAATACTTCAAGAACTGATTATTTTCCATGGGTTTGGAAGGAGAGCAAGAAACAATCAGCTGATTCTGCAACCAAAGAAATTGCCCTGTATAATGCAGGTGGCAATGGGAATCTGTTGGAAGTGTCTTTCTTTTTGTAAGGATAAACAAAGAAAGAAGCTGCTGATTTATGGAGGTTGTGGAATCCCATACTGGAAGATTTTTAAAAGCAGGTTTGATAAACATCCCTTAAGAGTTACCAGGCCATATGACTTGACCTTAGACCTGAATGAGCAACTAGGTAAGCTCTGGAGGTCAGTTCCAATGCTGAATTTCTACGGTTCTACGCAAATAAGACAAAAATAGGATACCCTGACTGTCCTGAATTTACTTGGGGTACCTGTGGTCCTGTCAACCACCAGCTTACAGATGCCCTTATACTGACACAACAGTATACATTTTGAAAATTGTGTTTATTCTGTTGTACAGAGTGAAAGAAAATAACAAACTCAACAAACTTTCAACATAGCCTGTTTACACACAAAGTAGAAATCATGGTGTAGTTATTAAGAAATACAGAAAACACATCATCTTGCATTGCTGAATCACTCTACATTTTAATGTGCAAATTTGTTCATTGGCTTTTTGTTGAAAGGATCAAACCATTTGGCATTTTGTCTGAGACATAAATGCATTAGGAAGATGCAGTATAATTTATTAAAATGTAAAAACGGAACAAAGAACAGGATTAATTTTCTTCTCTTTTAATTCCAGGGGCACCACTAGGGCATTTAATATGGGGTTAAACCAGATTCAAAAAGCTTTTCATTAGACATTTAACATAAATGACTAAGAGCTTAATCAGCACATACCATTTAAATGCTTTGAATGGAGGAATTGAACTGTACATTGCATTATAATTTACAGAGTTTTGTTTTTGATTACATAAGGGAAATATATTTTTTATGCCTTAAAAGCATTCTTTTGTGATGTCAAAAAAAAAAAGGCACATAGTATTATTGTTCAGAAAATGGTGTTTCAATTTGGTAGTGAAGCCTGAAGTCACCCAAGTGGAAAAGATAACTAGCAAATTCCTCAAAGTCCTGTAGTTTGTGGGTTTTCTCTTCAAAATGTCCTTTTCTTCTGTGCTTGATAATGAACACTGCCTCTGCTTTCCACCCTATGTCGATTGTACATTCTTTTTAATGGTTTTAAAGAAAATGACTTGTGAATACTTCTGGAATGCAGTTTAAACAGAACTGGAGAGAGCATCGCTATGCTAGGCTTGCAGCATGGAAGCAAAGCAATGCTGAAAACGTGTTTTGCTTCCTTTTTTCAATCATTTAGTGATAGTATAAAAGTAATTCAGTCCCCACTTAAACAATACCTGGGGTAACTCTCTGTGTATCATCTGTTCCATCAGAGATGATTATAGGAAATTAAACTGCTGCAGAGGCAAAAGTGGCTCCCATTTTCAGGAACTTTATCAAAATGTTAAAGAAGGATAATATTCTAAAGAGCTTACTTTTTAGTTTCTGTTTGCCTTCAGCAATACTGTCTATTACAATTGCTCTTCAAATTGCAGTTAGTTTCCTTTCTAACAAAAGGCATTGTTTTTTTCCCCTCTCTTGTCTTATATCTTTGCAGGAGACAATAAAGTATCTCTTCTTATCCAGAAACACTGAGAGCTCTTATCAGCAGAAAGGTAAGAAAAAGGAAATATCTCAGCAATGGAGATTTTTTTTGTAGTGTGTTTTATTTTTTCTTTGTAGGTCAGCAAAAGAAAAAAAGAGGTCCCATTTTCTGAGATGCTATCCTTTATTGTTAGAAGGACAGCTTGAAATCAAGATAAAGCTCTTATTCTCTGAGAATGCAGTCACCCTAAAATGCATACCTCTGTCTCACACTTGCTGTTTCTCTTTTTTTTCCTTTTTTTTTTCTTTTTTTAATCTTCCTGTCTTTTTTTCATGTTCTTTTCTTTCCTAATAAAATAATTTTAATGTAAATTTTATCATGGCGATTTTTTCCCCTCCTGACATGTCCTATTTACAGTACCAGCAGAACAGGAGAAAAAACAAACTTTGAGAAATCGAAGATGTATTAATGCATACACACACACACACACACACACAAAGATATATATATATGTATACATGAAATTCTACATCTGTGTATTTATATATAGTTTAAATATATAGACATACGTGTAAGTATGTATATGTAGGTATATATATTTGCATATGTTTCTTTATATGTATGTATATAAGGATATAAATGAGCTCTTAGATGCTGGAATCCAGCTTTGATTATGGAGGCAGGTTGCATAGTGCTTTCAATGTCACTCATTTACTTATATTTAAGACAATGGTATATTAAATAACATGATTAACATCTGCCTGGTGTGGTTCCTTCTTTCTCTCGTGCTCTATCCAGTCAGAGTTTTACATGACCAGAATATTACTTCATTTTGGTAGTCTTTTATTTTCATCTTATAAAAAATTTACCCAAACTAAGGTATACATGAGAGACAGTGGGGTAAAATCAGTTAGATTGACTTGAGTACTGAGCACAGTAAAATCTGTGCAGGTTCTTAAATCCTACCAGAGTTTGTTTCATTCTCTCAAACTGTTCCCTAAAAAATCTTCATCGTATGCACAGATGCCACAGTGGACAAAGTGTGTAGTTCCACACCCTGCTTAGTCCCATCCAAGTGTGAGGTTATGCTGAGAAGGACAGCTGTATACTTTTTCCCCATCCCCAGTAAATATTCCTGTTCGTGCTTTGCATTGTGACTGGGAATACCAGGGAAATTGGTAAGTCAGGTCAGTTCCCAATCCATTGCTGAAACAACGGAATATTTCTGCCTTGTTTGCTTCTCCAGCCCCCGATAACCATTATGTATCTGATCAAGACTATGCTGACCTACTAACTGATGTATAAAAATCAGTTATCAATATATGAACCAATTATGATAAGGACTCTTTAATCAATAGAAAGAAGTACTTCTAGATGAAGTTACTTTGAACTTGTTTTAGACACTTGGAATGAGATAATTGCTCTTTGGAGGTACCAGTTTTCCTCTGTTGCTTCTAAGGGATAACTCCCTCAAGTTAGTCTTGAAAGCCAGATGTCTAAGCTAAGGCAGAAGAATTCCACCTGCTGTCTTTCTTTATAGCTACTGCTTGGCAATTGAATTATCCTCACTGACGTTATCAGGAAAATATTTAAATCTGTTCACAGAATCCCAGCTATCACTTTGTTAAGGAACAACTAAGAAGGGAAAATAAGAAAATAAAACACATAGTTTTCAATATCAAAATAGAAATGCTCTCTCCTAGAACACCCTGAAAAGCCTGGAATCTAATTAAACCACTAACACTTTCTTTGTAGATTTCAGCTTAGGCTGGGTCTAAACGAAACTACTGTACATGTGTTCTGCCAAAATGGATAGGAGCCAGGCAGCACCTCATGTCTGCCGAGTGTGAAGCGAGGCAAATGCCTAAGCTCTTCTTGAGAAAGGCTGACGTGTTCATCTGTCTACATCTACTTCTCTTGCCCTCATTGATGGTAAGAGAAGATGTAGTAAAAGCAAGATAACAGAAGCAAAGTCCCCTGCTGAGATACCTCAAATAAGATTTACTTGTAACCCTTTGCTGGCTGCTCTGGTTCCCTTTCAGCATACAAATACACATGCCTTCACCCTACATACAGTCAGTAGACAGAGGCTGTCTCCCAAAATCAGGTCTTGGAAATCTGGTGGCCTTCAGAAGGATCCAGTTTCTCCACTGGCAACAACCGAGAGTTTTAGCAAGTTACCTGGATTATCTGAATCACATACAAACAAAGGCATTTCATTTAAAAATAATGTCAAACGTAATGCAATTACCTAATTTTGGTTGTATCAATATGCACATCAGCATATTAAAAAAGCTCATTATGTAAGTGAATGCTTGTATGATCAGGTGAATTCTTCAAAAAGAAGAAAAAATAAAAAGTCATGGCCAAATCTGACTATACTGGTTTACCAATTGGAAGGTGTTTGCTGGAGAGTTTTGGTCCAGAGTCCTTCAAACTTACCAGAACTCATGTCAGTGGTATTGACAGTCACACCTCATGATGAACATGAACACCACTTGTGTCCATCAACCAGTCCTAGAGACTAGACTTACCAGCCCTGATCAGACCTTTACCATGACACTGATCAAGGACAATGCTGCCATAGACTTCATCGGAAGAAAGGCAAACCTCCTTCTCAACAACGTGGTTTCCATATGGCTTTTGTGGTCCTCCGCCACCATGTGAAATTGTAGATGGTCTCCACAGGATACTACCTATGCACCTATACTTGTGCACGTATACACACACGCGAGCACACTTAGGTATAGATATACACACAGATGCTGCAAGGGTGGCCTCTGCAAGGAAAGGCTGGGGCTGCCTTGCGCCAGACACAGTCAGGTCCAGCTGGTCTGCAACAGCCTGACTGCAAAGAGAAACTGAGCCTCTGAGTGAGGTTAATGGTACCTCTGGGAAAAAACCAAAATATTTAAGAAAGGATAAAAACGCCAGATGAGCAGAGGACTGAAGGAAGGAAAAAAAAAAAAAGAAAAAAGAAAAAAAAAAATTACAAATACCAAGAACAGAGCAGGTGGTGGCAGAAGAGGTGCACCAGGCCCCAGGGCAGAGATTCTCCTGCAGCCTGTGGGACACGGCCATGCTGGAGCAGCTATCTGCACTGCAGCCAGTGGAGGACTCAACGCTCGAGAAGATGGATATTCCTGAAGGAGACTGCAGTCTGTGGGAAGGATCCATCCCGGAGCAGGAAACAAGTGTGAGAAGGAAGGAGCAGCAGTGAGAAACTGCTCTGCAAGGACCAGAACCATCCTCCCCTCACTGCACCACTTGAAGGAGGCAGAGAGAGAGGTTTATGGGTGAGGAATGAAGCTAAACCTGGAAAGAGGCCCAGTGGGAAAACAAGCATTATTTTATTTTCTTGCCTTAGCTTCTCACTGACTAAGTCTATTTTAATTGGCAATAGATTATTTTTATTAATATTATTTTCCCCAGGTAGAATCTGTTTTGTCTGTGATGGTAACTGATAAACGATCTTTATCTTGACTCACAAGTTCTTCATCCTATTTTCCTCAATGTCTCACTAAGGAGGGGAGTGAGAGAGCAGCTGAGTGGGTGTTTGGCAGCTGGCAATGGTCAGCTCACTATGAAGACGTACATAGGTTTGTTTATTACCTATTGAAATATATCAGACTACTCAAGATCAGATGACCAGCTACACATGGACTCAAGCATTTAGTGCCTCTTGCATACTTATACCAGTTTGCATGGGGGTTCTGAGCACCCATAGCTGGTATTCACTTCAGGGACGTTTGAAGTTGTGAGATAATTCTGAAAATAACACTATTTCTGATAGTTTCCTTGAGAATTTGAGCAGATATTTAATTCCAGGCAAATGTGCTCCAAATTTGACCTTCTGTTATTAAAGGGTACTTGGCTAGTGAAGCACAATAACAGATTTTCGAAGAATAAAAATAATTAGATTAAAATATTGTTTTGTGAATAAGCCTGGGAATATTTGTTTTCAACTCACCAATAAATGAAAAATTGTCAAAACCATTCAGCTTGTAGCTGATTATTATGCTGCTCATCATTGTTTCTTACAATTTATGGTTGAGTCTGTTTGTTTGTTTGGTTAGTTTTAATGTGCATGCGTGCACGTTTTTTTCTTTGTTTGGTGCATAGTTGATTTTTACACTTGTCCTGATAAATTATCAAGGGATTTCTTTATAAATATCTTCTTTGTTTCTCCTAAGCACAACATTAGTAAGAGTTTTTTTCATTAAGTTCAGTTTTATGCATTAAAAGAGGGAGGGGGAAGCCACCACATTTTGTGATTTCAAAATTATTTTTCCCTTTTCTGCATATTTTTTTCTTGCTCATCATTTAGATATTTTCACTCCCATGTTGCTTTTTTGTCAGTGATGACAATATGGAAATCCATACATATTGGTATTCCAACAGAGATTTGCCTAGCCAAACATAAGCAAAAAATTATGTGAATACAAATGTATTAACTGCAAAGATAAATCACAACCTGCAGGCAACTTGAATAAGCTGAGGAAAGAAAGGAAAAGATGTGGAGTAGGAAGCGTGGCTCGAAACCAGCTCGGGTCGGAAGATGGAACATCACACACAGAAGTTAGGAAACATTTATAAGCATAACTTTTTAGTATCGCACAAGCAGAAAATGCAGCAATTGGAAAGCAAGCAAGCCCACAACCACACTGCAATGGAGAAGTTTTATCATCTTTGGAAATTATCTGTGCTCATTGTCAGTCTTTTACAACTCTACCTTGGTTTGGGGGTCTTTTTCTTTCTTCTCCTTCTTCTTCTTCTTCTTCTAAAAAAGTTTAAAAAATATGAACTTAGGAAAAGCCAATTTCATGTGTTGTTAATTTAATTCCCAACATAAAACCTTACTTCTTCTGATGGAAAATGAAATTACCCTTTCTACATCCGTTTTATCTGTCAATTAAATTCTTTTTTCCCCCTTTCCTCCCCTCAAAGAAAAAAGAACATGCCATTATTGGTTATATTTTCTGTGCTTGCAACAAAATGAAAATGGGAAGAAGTTGCATTAACTACAGTAAGTACACAAAACCTGCTTGATTATCATGTAAAAATGCTGGAATGACAACCCCGGAGACTTTGAATCTCCTTTGTGAGGCTGTAGATGTCTAGGCTAATTTTCATTTTCCATTTGTCCTGGTATTGCATGACAAAGCAGTTTTAATAATGGAACTCTTAGCAGCGTTAACTATTAACCTTTCTATTTTGTTGTATCTTAAAGAAATGGCTTATGGAGACAGTTTTCTCTGCCTGAATCTGTATGTGAATAAAGATAGGAAAATGAAATGCGTCTTTTGGGCAGAAAGAAAGGTTTTTCGCTGTGACCCATTCTGTGAGATTAATTTCAGGACAATATTTGTCTCTTCTTCATGTTGTCATTATTTGACAGTTATGAAGAAAAAAAATCACCTTCTTTGTTCTCACTTAGTTATTATTTGTGTTACCTTAGTCCTGATTGGAAAACAGCATTTGAAAAAAAAAAAATAAAAAAATCAGCTATTCAAAATTGAAAAGAAAAAGAAAATGAAGGTAGCTTTGTTTATTCACTTTTTGAATGAAGAAAAATAACTCTTTCTAGTACCAATACAAAACAAAACTGATCATTTTAATTTTTCAACAGCAGCACTGAGAAGAAAGTAGATGCCATTTGTTGAGTAATAGAAAACCCTGTAGCTCATCCACAACAGTTTGTCTTACATATGAAAATCTGAAATCTTCTAATCTTTATTTGGGGCAATGGCACCTTAGGTAAACTAACTATAAGACACTTTTACTTGACAGATATTTAGCAGCAATGATGGCGACCAGCGAAGTACTAGTGCTGAGGGGCATCTCCTGGTGAACCTTTTCATTGCAGCTTAAGATGTCACCCCAACCCACCCAACAGCGCCCTCTGCTTACCCCTGCAGAATGGGTGGTGGAATTACCCACTTTCCAGCTGTGTCAGTTGGAAGTCAATTGCACTAAATTATACAAGTGGATTTAGCTGTGAGCTGAAATGACGAGGTGCAGATAGATTTTGCTTTTCTGTTACGTTTTTAGAGGGATAATAGCTTAGAGACTTTGAGCCAGAGGACTGAGCAAATGTATTTCTTCAAACTTCTGCAACCAGATTTGCCAGAGGACAGCTGCTATCTGCTCTCTCAGAACAATTTACCAGAAGAATATTCTAACCCACTGTCCTTTACCTTCACTGCCCTTGAGAAGAGGGACAAGTGACCATTAAATACTTCCTGCTCACACCTGTAGGAAGTGGGGCAATTTAATGCTAAGTGCTGTAAATTGCCCAGGGATGCAGTGAGGGGCATTTCCTGGGTGAGCTTCCTCCTACTCGGAGAGTCTTTGCATTGCTTTATGTGTCTCAGGGTCTAAATAAATAACACAGAATTTTATGCCCAATGGTATAAACATATCCAAAGAGAACTGGTTCAGTTCTGCCACGGCAGAGGCATTTGAAGCATGATTCTCCTTTCGCTTACATCTGTAAAAATCAAGTACAACTCTGTTAAAGTCAAAAGTAGAATTATACCAGAAGAAAGTCAGAGTGATCAAGAGAAAAATCAGGCCAGCAGTCTATGAAGTGCAAGTATAAACAGCATCACTTTTTTTGAACTTGACTATATACACCTGGAAGGCATTCAATGCATGCACTTGTGGTTATTTGTTACTCCAGGAATGATTAAAGTAAATCACATTGTTTGATATGAAAAATATGTTGTACACACACTTATATTTTTCTCACTGCTCTGCCCTCTATGCTGCATTTTGTAGCGTAATCAAAATGCAAAATACGTTTTGAAAAATTAAAAGAGAGACACATGTGTGAATCATAAGGTTTATTTGCATGTTTGGCCCTTCAATTCATTAGGGATTTCAGTCTTTCCAGGAGGAAAACTGTCACATTTACATATTCTTAGACAGGCATGCAAATATTAATCAGAAACCATAGTTTATTCAATGCATTACAAGTTCCTGGGCTGCCAAACAGTAATTTCAGTTCTTGAGTAATATAGGTTTTTGGAAACCTGGCATAATAGTACTGTATTATAGTATTGCCCACTAGGACCACTTATGATTTTGTCAGGTTTTCCATTATCAAACCTTACATTCTGGGCCTTGTACATTGTATGCCAGCCATATAAATTTGTTATCTGACTTGCATGGTCTCAGTCCCAGAGCAAATTTCTTTTGCAAATTTCAGAAAACAAAATCACAGAAGCTGATTCAGAAGTTCCAGCTGGTCCAAAGGAGACAAAACACGAAAAGAAAGAAAACCAACTAGTATAAGCTGTTGATGTCCATTTTTTTGTTTCTGTGATCTAATGTGTTGCAGGGGCTTGCTACTGCAGATACAAATATGCATGTCAAAGAATTTACACAATGAAAATACACTGTCAGTAATGCTTGTCAACTGAAAAGGAAGTGTCTGTAACCTGCCTGTGAAGTGGGCTGTAGTGTCTTATATACCCTTGTTTGGTGTAAATTCATAAACTGCTGTAACTGAAAAAAGGTTACTCCAGTGTGTACTGGAGAAAATAGTTCACATCAGCTGAGTTCCCTTCTGCCTCTCTCCCATCTCAAGCGAAGGCTATTATAGCTGTTAAAAATTCCCATGGGTCAGTTCAGGTCTGGTTAGTTACAAGGTTATTGCTAAGGTCAAGAATCTGTTGGAGCAAAAATAGCTTACCAGGTTGATATAATTCCCAAAGGTTTCTGTAACCAGTGTCAGAAGAAGAATGTGATTAGTATCACATGAGGCTACCTTTGACTTTCAATCTGGATGGACCAGAGCATATTTACATTTACTTAGGCTTACCTTAATTCTCGGTGAGACTTAAACTCATGCTTTTAGCTTTTTTTCAGGAAGCAAAGAAAGTGAAATTTTATAATGAAAAACTGAACTTACAGCTGATAAAGATTGATATTCTTCTAGAAATTCATTGAGGAAACGTATGGATTGAATCATAGGGACTGAATTGACCAACAAACTCTTCCAATTAATACTAAAAGATAAGAAAAGTTGACCTACATGTAAATTGTTCTTGTTCTTTGGACTAAATACTAAAGACTACAGTATTTGGTATAAATCACCACACAAGCTTTGTGTTCCATGCAGCTATTCTAATCCCACTTCCATTACAGCATTTGGGGAACTGGGACCTGATAGATCCTATTCACAACCTTTATGTAATACATTGACATAAAAACAACTCTGTAGATTTTGAGCTCTATTTAAGCTATCAGGAAGTTTGCATAGAACCTCTTGTCATGGCTAAAGGAGACAAAATTGATAGCTAATGGACACCTGATACATGTTTGAAAAGAGAGGTGTTTTTTCCTGGTAGAAGAATTACAAAATTTTCTTGCTTTTCATACACCATAATGTCTGCCCATTAAGACTGTGTAAGGTTTCTTAGGATGCAGAAGGGCTATGCATGTGGAAATCTGCTGTTTTCTAAATTTGCATTGACAGGATAGATTGTAAACACTTTTAAGGGGACCGTTACAGTCTATCATGTTCATGATCCGTGGATTTAGGACTTCTGAAAGCACAATGGCAGAGTACTTTAATGATGCATTATACTGTATCAATGATATATGGATTATGAGTTGATTGCAGATATTTGAACTATGCCTTACAATCCATAGTACGGTTCTTTCAGGATTTGTTAAAGGCACTGAGGATGAGTGCACTTTGACATGACTCCAAATTGGAACTATTAGACCTTGCCAAAATTTCACTACAATAAAGGCATCATCATGCTGTCATGATGTCGACATAGTCTAAACCTCACTTACCTGAAATAGGCTTACTTGGGAAATTATCTTACCCAAGCATAACATAAAAGATTTCAGCATAATGTAATGGCTCAGGGATTTTCCTGGAGTCTTGCAAGGGTCTTACAGCTTACACTGGTTTCTGTGTTGCGATGGCTATGCAGATACTGAAGCCACATTTACCAAGCATCTGTCAGAGTTACATCACGTACTTTTGTCAGGGATCAAGAAGGGCATTTGAAAGAGTCTAGATCTAAGGATTTAAATTCTCTTTATTTTATACAATTAGTGTAGTAATACCTCGTAAAACAGCTCTCTGAAATTTGTTGGTTGCCTGAATTTACATAAATCACAATAATACAAATTTTAGAGGGGTAATATGATCCATTCAATATTACTGCATCATTGTATTTTGGTTAGAGTGCTGATTCTGCTCTTCACCTGCAGGACGACCATAGGCTACTCATTGTTTCACCGTCCATTTCTGTCTTATCTTTTTATACTTTTATGTTGCTTATGAAGCGCTAGTCACAGCTCGGTTTATCACTAACTATTGTGCAGACAGTGTCTTCCAGAAAGGCATCTTGGATGGAACACTTAAACCCAATTGTAATAGAAATAAAAGTAAGACAGGATATTTTATATATTTACCAGAAGATAATTGTCTATTCAGACAAGCAGAAAGTATGACTCATGATCCCAAATCCCATCTTTTCTCAAGGTAAATTACTAGAAGAATGTTGCTGTCAAATATATTCTCCCCCTCCTTGCTCTTCTCTGGTGGATTTATTCTGATCACACGTGCAAGTTGAAAAATATACAAAAAAAAGGCCCTTTCATTAAGATTAGAAAGCTGCAGCCCTTAAATCATGCATTTATACAATTTTTAACTGTTTTTAACTAGCACAAAATGGCTCATTGGAATTATGCAAGTATAGATCATTTTAATTTGAATCATTGTGGAATCATAAAGGACTCTGTTCTTTAATTTTTTGCCTTTAAGTCAGCTACTTTGATTAAAAAATAATAAAGCATGAGAGCTGGAGGGTCCTTGCAGGTTCTTCCAGCTATCATGGATCCCTGATCTTTGGTACTAATTCTTCTCATTAATATTAATAAAGGGCTGATAGGCCATCTCAAAGCATAGTACAAAAACCATGCAATTAATTGCTTGTAGTGTTTTTATGCTTATTTTGCACAATGAGAAGCGATGCCTCAGGAGTCTAAATATCAGTTAATCAATAATATCAAATCCGCTGAAANAAAAAAAAAAAAGGGAAGAAGAGATTTGCATATGCCCCCCTGCTTCTCCTTTCAGCACTGCAGTTTCTAAGAAGTAAAATGCTGGGGTTTAGATACCTTTCGTCCTCCACTTCTAGATAACAGCCAAGGTGACCGTGGGAAATCAGACTTGAACACTATCAAGAAGGTCTTCTCAACAGGTTCCTGCAAATGTGGATACCATAGCTATGTTGATCGGGATGGCAACCCTTAACTGAACAAGATTACACATGGTATTTTGTCCAGCAAAACTTTTCAGAAAATTGAGAAATACTTTCTCATCCTGAGGGATGTTTGATCGGAGTGAGAACAAGAGGTGTCCTCAGACCAGATTTGCAGCAGGCCCAAAGACTGAGTCCATGTCACCCCACCACTTCTCAGCCCTGTTGTTACTCACAAAGTACAATTGCTGACACTGTGGAGCTAAAAGGGAAATTGTTAGGGCTCGCTTTGTTTGTTAGTTTTTTAAATACAGGTATGATATTGTACTAAGGTTTCATAACGGGGACAGCTGAGATCATTAAAGTAACAAAATTTGGCCTCGTAAGGCTACACATCCAAGAAGTTCCCTCTCTTCCTTGTAAATTGTATTAAAGTGGGCATTTATGCTCCAGTGTGTCTACTGGCATAGATGGCATGCAAAATACAATTTTCTGGGACAAAGACTGAACCCCTAAAAGAAATTGGTTGTTATTGTTTTGCTATTGATTTGATTTTGCATTATGGTATAGAAAATGGATTTGGTAGTGGGCAGGGCTGTGGTTATTTTAGATTGCAACACTGAGCCTACAGCAAAGGGTTGTTCTGCTTCATATGGTTCACAATAATTGGTTAATTCCTGCAGCTATTCCTCTGGGCTTTTTACAACTTCTGAAACATTTTTAGCAAGAGAAAAAGTACATTTTTATGCACACCTCTACCTGTATTGTTCCATCAACAAGTATGAATTTATAAGGTCAAGTCTCATCCTTCAAGTAGTCCTCATATACACATGCACACATGAAAGAAAATGGTTTTAGGAAATGTCAGAATGCTTTATATCAATATTTTCAGAACGAACTAGAATGTTTCATTCAAAATGTCATTTCCATTTTGAAATTGATCTTTTTAAAGGGTAAGAAAAGAAAAAGAGAGAAAAAAAATAAAAGGCTTAAATAACTTGAAAATGAAACACAACATTTTCCAATTTGAATGAAACTTGAGTACAAACCCACACTCATTGATTTATATCTTTTACTTTCGCTATTGAACTCCAAAGTCTAATATTTTCACAGGTCAAGTCTTTTTCTCAGATTTCAAATCAGTGGTCAACTAAAAGTATACTTTCTGTTTTCCTCTGTGCCTGTACACCAGGTGCCAGGTCTAACCTGAATATCTGAATGATGCAGACATGGCTATCTGGCTGTGTATTTCCAGCCTCTGCTCTGTTTAGAGGCATGGTAGGTACCACAAATTAATACAAAAATAAATTTTGGACAAGGAAGGCCTGTGTAAGTGGAAAGAATGCGATTTTTGCCTTAGCAAGGAGAATCCGCAGCAAAGCAGAAAACTTCAGGGACTTCAACATGTGGAATCATATGGAGCTTTTCTGCTTTTTTTTTTTTTTTTCTTATATATATAATTCTTNTTTTTTCCTGAGATGTAGAATGCTTGGATTCCACCTGATTCATAAGGGGATCAGACATCTCCATCCCAGGCATCCCTTCTAATCAGCAGGCTGACAACAGCCAAGAGCCAGCTACACATTACTACCTCCTTCCGATTCACTGTGCATTCTGATGAGGTCACTAACATAAAAGACTTGTTTTTGCAATTGTTAATATGTAAAGATTTTTTTAAGGAGGTGGTATAGGGAATAAAAGCAGATCAGTCTGACATCAATTTTAATTTAAAACAAAGCAAAATTTAGTTTAGAAATGAACTGTAAGCATTTCACCTTGTGAATCTACTTACCCTTTAAAAGTCACGGGCTGATATGCAACATCTGAGAAAAATTCTGATTAAGACCATTGTCGTTTGATGGAGCTGACTTTAACAGCCCAAGCAAGCCAGACAAACAGTTGCATCTCTCTTTCTCTCTCTCCCTCTCTCATACTTGCTCACAAACTCTTTTCTGCTATGTCATTAACCTACTTGGTTATTATAAAGGACTTGTCATTGCTTCCTCTGGCTCCCTCATTTGTTGTGTAGACCTTGCACAAATTCAGGCATTCATTTGATCCCTCTCTGGGCTGGTTCAGTTCACTTATGTTGTAGTAAAAATATTCAGTTTATTGTCAAATGTTTCAAATGAGTGTGAGTGATAGCCAAAGGGAGAAAGTCATCTCCCTTTTAGCAGCAGTGAGTTATTTCATCAGTTTTATGTCATAGCACAGAACTTCAACCTCTTTTTCTTTTTTTTTTTTTCCTGTTGTTTGAATTCAAGAGGATAATCTGGCCTTCAAAGCAGTGTCTCTGTTTACTTCAGCTAAAATCAATGGCTGTAATACAACATACCTTAGTAAAAAAAAAAAAAAAAGGTTTTTTGAGTACAGAAAGTCAGACTATAGGTGCAAATAACCCCAACCCAACTGAATCCCTATGAAACTCTGAAGTCAAACCCCAGAAGCCTCCAGAGGCAGTTCATTGCTAAGCAGGGATATATCCAGTTGATTTCCAAATAGGGAGAAAATGCATAAGATATGAAAAAAAAACACTATAATAAAAAATATTTACAGAAAAAATCTGATTAATCCCCCAAAATGAAATTTCCAAAGCTTTCATCAAATCATTGGTCAAAAAAATATTTATTTAACCTTCCATGTTTTACAAAATCTTTTACAGCAAAGATTTATCATAAGAGTAGACTTCAGAAAGCTCAGATGTGTTTTATCCCCTCATGAGACTAACTAAGGTCAGAACCCCGTTGTGTCAATATTTGTGCAAACAAGCCCTTTCAACAAAGGGCTTGCAATTTAAATGGGTAGGGACACAAGGTTAAGAAAATTTTTGAAAGGAATTCTTGAAACAGTGGATGATTATGCAGTTCACTTGCTGTGACGTGAGTGCTCAGAGTTGGTAGATATTTACCTGAGATTTATTAAGAGATTACACTATATAAGTGTCTACCCCACACTAGGTGAAGAACTTTCCCCATCCTTAGCAATAATGTCAGACAGGGTGATGTGGCCATCGTGCCCAGTCCAATGTGTTAACAGAAAGTGAAGTTGTGTGTGGTTTTAGTTAATATTCGTGTTGGAATGTGCAACGACAGATGTTTGAAAACACCACTCATTCTTCTGTTCCCAGCACAAAGATGGGACAGACACCTACGGCTAAGCAGATATCTTCAGATCCTGCAATCAAATCACCACTTACCATTAAGTCAAAGTCCACAAAAATGATAATGCAGTGATGAATGAAGGAAACTCTCCTAAAAAACGGCTTTAACAGCAAAAAAAAACCAAATACCTTCTTTGCCACTAACAGATTTGACCCACCTCATTTTGGAGATTTTCCTATCATTAATTTAAAGGTATTAAATGAACAAAGATCAGCAGAATTGGCAATAAAAGGTACTGGCAGTTGCTGAAGCTGTAATTCACAGTCCGACATACTAGTTGAACAATGAGGGTAATATTTTAAGGAAAGAATCACAACCTATCTGTGATTTAGACCATGCTTCTCCCTTTTTTTCAATAGTTATTTAAATACAAATGAATGATTAAACTCGTATTTCTTGAGGATTAAAAGGATCTATATCTATGCATATCTGTCAACATTAGCATAAAAACAGTTGGAGACCGTGACCAAAGTGCTGTTAAGTGACTGTATGAAACTGTACTGCGGAGTTCCACTCACAGCTAACACCACTCACACTATTTCTGTTGGGTATCCCATCTGTTTTACACCTGTAAGTTGATAGGAAAGAACATGAAGTCTCTTGGTGGTCAGTGCTGGTGGTCATACATATCTCATATGTTTAGCTACTGAAATACCGTGGGGTAAGGAGAAGGTGTAAATTACCCAGAAGCTGCCTGATTGGTGGTGCATGCTTGAAACAGCTGTAAGGGGTCCCGAACAAAGCACAGCAGTTGTAGTGAGAAAACTATTAGCATATGCATGAATAAGTGGGTGTGAAAATGCTGGCTATCGACATGTAGTATCTACTGTATTCCAGCTGAGTAGGTGTAAAAAGCATCCTCTTGATACAGAAGTGTGAATTTCAGGGAGACAAGTCTGATGAAAGCCAAAGATTTGTATTTGTTTCATTTGTTTAGATAAAGAGCCGTGTAATTTTCTGCTGTTATTCTGCTGTCATTAGATGAATTTTGCTCCAGTTTAAGGCAAACAAAACAAGCTGGTGAACAGCATAAAATAATAGGATGGCAACTGGGTAAGACTGAGAATCACAACTGGTTTTGAACCAGCTCTTTGAGGTCGTAGATGCAACTTTGCCCCAGGTAATACTCAGTAGACCTTCAGTGCCTTCACCAGGCTAGACAGAGGTCATGGCCCAGACTCCTGTATGGCTCTTTATTGTGTGGGGCTGTTAAGACTACCACTAAAAAAACAAAAGAGAAACTGAGCCATTCCTTTGCTGGAGAGCATAAAGCCTGTCCACTGAAAAAGGACACTTGAAAACCCTGCTCCTGGGCACTTGACAGCATTTCACATTTCAGCCATTCACAATTTATTTTTATTTGAAAAATTGTGTTGCTCGGCAGTCTTTTCTAATAGCAATATAATGGTATTGCAGCTGGAATTTAATGGTACACTATTACACCTCAGGGCAACCACAGCACAAGTGTATCAATTCTGGGATGAGTCAATGGTGAAAGAGCAATATTGAGGTCATATTTTTCCTCTTTCTGCACATCAGTGGGACAGAGGTATAGAACATTTTAGCAGAAATGTAAAAGATTATTTTTCAGTGATCTAGTTTTATTCCAGACAAATTTCTATATTTCTTACTTGGAGCTTTTCAGTACTACATTGTCCTATTCTCTGACAGGATCTGTCACGATGATATCAGAAGAGTTACCAGCAAAATAATAAATGGCATGATCATCTACCTCATTTGCCTTTCTTTTTAATATAACTTTTCAACATTCCTAGAAACTCATTTTGTGTCATGGGTGTATTGAACACATGGTTGAGACAACACATTGTAGAAAGCAATAAGACTTTTGTTGATTCAAAAGCATACTTTCAATCCAGAATTTGAGAAAATGTCATCTCTTTTGCTATTAAATCTTGGCTTTGCAGCTGATAGACGTGTCGGTTTAAAAATGAGACAAAATCAGGCAGATTCCATGTTTTGCTGTAGGAGTTCTTACCTCACTAACTCATTTAGAGATAGAAGGCGTCAGACTACAAGGGCATACTGGTTTAGACCAGAGGTTCAACTAGGCCAATATCTCCTTTCCACTACTTGCTGGCAGTTGATAACTGAAGTAAACCAAAGTAACAGTCAGGTCTGCAATACATTTTCCTAGCGCACTCTTACAGCCTTCAGGGGTTTGTGTCTTGGAAACTTCTCGAGCTAAAGGCTGCGTATTTGGATTTAACCACCTTAGGTGGATTTTCCTTTAGTTTCTTTAGCCAATCGTTTATTGAATCCAGGTAAATATTGAACTATTAGACTAAAGAAATGGGAAATATACTTTTCCTCCCTTTTGCATCTCTGTATCAGTCTATATAGATAAACATTTGTATGGATAGCTATAGACACAAATATCCATAGAGAAACTTATAAAATAGCAGTTATACATGAAACAGAACAGGGTTACAGAAAACAGAAGGATAGAATAACAGAATATTTCAGTTGGAAGGGACCTACAACGCTCATCTAGTCCAACTCCCAATCTGCCCATAAGTTATTGTCATTACTGCATTAAGCATTGTCCTAGATAAATTAAAAATAATGGCAAAATCTCAAGTCAACTTCATGCTCATAAGATTCACAAATCTCTCAGTGTTGATAAATTACCTTTCACTGATCTGCATGTAGTTCTTTAACTTGAGAAAGCAGTCATCATGGATTCAGAGATGCATGGAGAGGATGTATTTTTGCAGTCTAGAGATTTAAGACCTCATATAAGTTGTTGAAGATCTTGGGCTACTGTCAAGAAAATTTCTAATTAACTGCATTTTTTAAAGCTGTCACTGGAAAACATAAATAAACAATCTTATAAATAGAAAAGACAATCTAAACTTCGTCTTTTACAACAGAATACTTAAGTGAAAGTGTATTTTCTTTCCTTTTTGACCTGCAGAATTTTCTACCTAATGGCTGAACTTCCAATATGAGGACACGTAGATACCTCACTACAGATAATTATGGTTTTCCCTTGATTCCACCCAGTAAATACTTTTTTTGTTTGTACAAGCCTACATCCAATAGTGCAGTGTCTCTGAACTGTGTATATAAGTCACATCTATATGAAGAACAGCAGCTTTATATTTTATTTGAGACCAGTGTAAACCATAGTGCACTTTCAAACTTCAGCTGGGAACCCATAAAGAGGAAGCAGGTAATGCAAATAAAATGGATGGGTGGAAAAAAAGACCTGAGTGAACTGAAAACTGAGGAGGAGGAATCCCCAGCCATTAATATTGTTCACCTCTGCATCACGACACAGTTGACTTATAACTCCATCTCATACATTCCACTTCAGGGCAACTGAAGCTTTCAGCATCATGGCTCAGCGGCACATTGGGAGGGTAAGCATAAAAGCAAAGAGATCTAGTAAGTTTTCTCAATAACAACTATAGCTGTAAAAGGCTTTTCTATGTTAATTTTCACCATGTGTATTAGAAGAGGGAGAGGAACACAACTATGAAGCAGAACTTTTGAAACTCAGCACAAAACCTGCTAATGAGAAGAGAATCCAGGAGATACCACATGGCCTTTGAAAAGAGTACGTCAAAAATAATTAATCCTTTGATTTGTCACAAATCTCGGTTCTCAGTCCTGAAGAAATCTATTGTGTATAAAATAAAACAAAGGAAAGCAAAATAAAGCAAATAAAATTACATTACATTAATGAAAAATAAAATAAAATGCATATATAAACAGTGAAATGTCTGGGAAGTTCTAATTTTTGTTGTAATTATCCCCTTCTCCCCTTTTTCACGTCATCCCTAGTTCTGTAGTGTATCATGCTATCACAAAGACATCCATTTAATCAAATGCCTCCTGCACCTGGGACACTGCTAGTCAATATGTAGTAAACAACCAATGTGTTCCAAACTAAAGTGGAGACACTGTGTTTCAGAGAGATCCATTGATCTCAAATGGCAGAGTTAGTCTTCTTTTGTGGAAAGAATCTTTCAAATAAAGCTACTTGAGTGTTTGAAGGTGTGAGTACTTTGATGTTTCAAAGCCTCAATTATTTAGGTACCACAGAGCTGAGCATTGTGCATCTGCCAAAGTCTCGTTTAAAAAGCTCAGATGGCTAAGATGTCATGTTCTGTTCAAAGTCTTCTGGTGACTGAAATTAAGAGAAAAGCCCTTTCATTTTAGTGACTCCTAAGGCTCTCTCAGCGTTCACGCTGCTGTGCTTCAGCATGACACTCTTAAAGGCTTGCTTGCAATTTGAGTGTATTGTCAACAGAGCAGATGGATTCTAACTAAGGAAGTGGTATTTATGCTGATAGGCTGTGGTAAAAGTAAAACAAACAAACACCGTGCCCCACCGCGCCCCCCCCAGCTTCTGGTAGCTCTTATTAAAGGGATAGGATTCAAGTGTCTGTCTGAAAAGCAGTTGTAGGGATACTATAATCTTTAACAATGAATTCAGTCTTTGTCTCCAGGATCGTGTAAAAGCAAGTGTTCACGTATCCCCAGTTTGCTAGAGTTAAGGAGAGAGCAATTCCATCAATGATGCATCATGCTGCTTTCTCTTGTTACCAATCTATTATTATTTCCACATAGACACCTGAGCTAAGTTGCCCTACAATAGTTCAGCATGCCAGTAAGATCCATCCCACAGAGGAAAATGTGGTATCCAGACAGCAACGAGATCACCCTTTAAACAAAATTGTTGAATAGAAATCAATGTTTGAAAGAGTATAGAGGTGGCACTGTGGGTTCAAAGACAAAAGCTGAACCCAACTTTACTCTCATAACTGAAGTATTTAGGCTAGAATACTTTAGATAAATTACTCTTTGTTCCCTCTTCAGCTACTTGAAAGCTACAGAAACCTCCAGGGTGATTCAGCTCTAAGCATAGTAAATTGCCACCTCAGGAAGTATATTTTTCAATTTTGATTATATAAACAGACTAAGCTACTAAGAAAATGGTCTTCGCGAGGATCCTAAAATTCAATTGAATTAATCTTTGCCTTTCTTCCTGTTCATGAATAAGATGCGTTTCCTTATTAAAAAGGGGAAATAACATGAAGAAAGGAGTAAAAGACAAGTGGAAGAGTTAAAGATATAACAAGTGAAGAGATAACAGACACAGGTCGTCTATATATCAGTGTAATTTGCAGTTGCTTAGGGCTGAGCCCAAGCCTTGGATAAAAGATGGAAGTAGCTCTGAAAAGAGATTATTCAGTCGCTGTTACAGAATTTTTAGTATCTTTGAGGTATCTTGTGAACAGCCACTAGATGGACCGTCAGCTTGAAACAACACAGCAGTTCCTGCAGTGCAGTGTAGTGAAGTAGGCCAGCAAGTTGTCCTCTCCTGCTGTCACCTCACCACTCTGTTTTCACACACAGGGCCCTTCACTTTCATTCTCTATGTGTGTGGACCTGTGAGTGGAGAACTGAGGCTCAAGGCTTGAAACGGTAAAGTATTTAATCCTGGAAGCTAGACCCGGATGCATCAAATGACAAATCTGGTTGAGAGTCTTATACAAACCAATTTGCCACAAGTGATGCTAAGACAAATCTCTTTAAGCAGGCTTTTGTTTTGTCTGCTCACATGTTGATATTCTTCGCAACAAAACCACTACCTGTTGGCATTTTGTGAAGTACTTATCCCCCATTCTACTACGTAAATACAAAATGAGAGAAGAGTAATATCTACAGACACAGAATTAAGTCCCCAAACCACCATTGTGCTGTCATTATATCTCATTTCCTTGCAACAAAGACCTTAGAGCTTCAGGCAGGTTGGGACATGGATACACAAGAATTGTGTGTGGAGGTTGCTAATGCAAGTGGCTTAAGCCAATTGAGAGTTGCAAGATTCACTATGGAAACCTTAGGAATTAGGAACCTGACATTAGGGACCATGAATTTCCTGCAACTAATAAACAAGCTGTATTTTCTTCATCATTTCACCATCATTCTCCTCTAAAAGACATCTCCCATGTAAAATGCAAGCTTTTATCCATGCTGACTACTATGTGCTTCAGTTTGTTCTGACTAGAGGAAAATTTTGCTGCTTTTGTTTGCCTTAGTCTGATTTTTAACAAAAATAAATACCTTGCAATGTGTAACCATATTTTATAGTATTTTCCACTCACAGGCACCCAAATGAATTGGTCTGATTCACTTTCTTTTTCGATATTTGAAAGCTAAAAGATTAAAGAACTTACCCAGGAAATGGCTATTTTCCCTCCTTTATTTTAAGGCCAAGACCTGTGAAGCTTTCTGTTCAGGCAACCCCATAAGAGTATTTTATCACATAGCTTCGAGAGAATTTGGCATTTTGATCACTCTTCTGTCCTTACACAAAAATTTCTCAGTTATGTGAGGTAACCTGAAGAGAAGAATGTGACATAGTCATTTTAAAAAACTAGTTTAATTTGTTTGAGTTTCTCAGTTCAACTAGCTTTAAAGAATGCACTTCTGCTTTAACAGAAAAGCTTGAGACTTTAATTAGGTTGATTTCTTCCTGATATGGTGTTATGGTTTAACCCCAGATAGCAACTAGGACTAAGACAGATAAGCGCGAGACTCAAAAAACAAAAAAAAAAAAAA
>VWYH01006684.1:112877-142422 GCA_013399365.1 Pampusana beccarii | reverse complement strand
AAGGGAATTATAATAAGGGAAATAAGTAAAAAAATTTAAAGTTAATAAAAAAAAAAAAGTAAAAGTAGTAAAAGTAAACGTAAAGGAGAGAGACAGACAGACAGACAGCAAATCTGAGAGGTGTATGTCAAAAGGGTGTTAAGCCGGATCAGTGTGTAGTCTCTAAATTTTGCTCTGGACTGCTTTACCTTGATCTAAAATATTTGCACATCATAACCCATCAGACTTAGAACAGAGATCTCAAGAGAACTGGTGCTCCTGTGGTACGGCATTCGGGAAGAACTGCAGTCCTCCACTCACTTCACTTAGAGACTGCACATCTGGATTGAACCTGAGGCCTATCACCAAGAGGGATCGTGGAAAGCTGTTTAAACCCCCTAAGCATTCCTTAAAAATAAGTGGAAGAAGAAATGTTTGGAATAAGGTTCATTTTTTTCTTACAGATAGACTAATCCAGCCTTTTTCTCATCCCACTGTTCCTACTTTCCAGGCTGAATAGACTTGTTATAAATAATTACCAATATTCTAATTTTAAACATATTAAAAAGAAATTTCTAAAATCTCACATTAGACCCTAATCCCATAAATTTCACTGCCTCGTCTCCATCAAATACATGTCTTTTGTGTCCTTTCCTATTTGTATAGAACTGTGTGTCTGAGTTCATTGTTCAACCACATAGAGTCTTATATTCTGTGCTACATACTGCCATGGCTTACTCTGTGCAGCTGGCACAGAAAATTCTATTTCAGGGCCAAGAGAGATTACAACTTTATAGCTTCAACGATTTAGTTTAAGACTAGAGACACCAAGAGTTTTGAAGTACTAAAATTCCTACCTGACAGCAAGAAAGTTTAACACAGATACTCACATGCGTGCACAAACACAATATATAGAGAGAGACGGTCAGAGCTTTATGGTGATCCCCTGCGGAGCAGATTAGAAAGAATTCTTTTTGTTTGCTGCAGTGAAAAGGCAATAATAGGCTGTTTGCCTTATGCCAGCATTTCCTCTCTCCCTCTGTCTCTTCACCCTCAAACCTAATGTGTCGTTCAGTAATGCCCATCAGTCCTGTAAGAACATAACAGAATTATTCATTACTTCACTTGATGCCCCAAAGATTGAAAAATAGTTGTTACATACCAAGAGATGATTGTGCACTGAAAGATTAATAGGCATAAGGATTTACCAGCTGTCCACTGTATTGAGAGAAAAGAAAAAAAAGTAAAAAATGTGAATCGCTTTGGCTGCTGGCACAAGATGTTGTACAATACTTACCCAGAGCTGGGGTCACCACAATAAAAAATGCTCAGCTTCATTTAGGACTTAGTACCTTCCCACCTAAGGCTGTGCCGCGATGGACGGTATCATTAGCACCCAAGCACTAAGAGCTGACTTGCTCAGGGGCTCACACCTTCAGCCCTTCATGCATATTAACTGCTTTCTATGCAACTGAGCCTCTGTGTGGAAACATTTAAATAGAAATGCTTTAAAACCATAAGTTATAGCAAGCCTGCCTCCATCCTAGTCCTGTATTACTCTCTTTCTGTCTCCCTCTATGTCCGGAAATGGAAACTTTTAACTACTCAGTATAAATTTGTTTTTTACATGCTTTATATTATAGCACAATACAGCTTTCTTTGCAATACCATCGTGTAGGGGGGGTTGGTTTTGTTTGTTTAGTTGTTTTGGGTTTTCTTTATCAGCAACATAAACTGTGTTCAGAGCTTCGAAACCAGTATTAGATATACTACTGACAAAGTAATAGAAGAGAGTATGGAGAGATACATGAGCAGAGAATAATGGGGATTTTGGAGGGCAGAAGAGAGACAGATTATCAATGAGGTAAATGTACAACATTTTTGATTGTTATGGATAATATGTATTTTGATCATACTTCCAAAATCCGTATGTTATGTCCCCTTTTGGACTAATTTCTTTACATAAGCACCAAAAGACACTTTATATACAGTTAAAACTTCATGGATGCATCATACATAAAGTGTTCCCTACATGAGATACAGGAGATAAGACATATATTTGCACACTACACGACCAGTAAAGAGAAAAATAGGTGTTTCTAGAGTGCTCCAATGAGAATACCTCCTCTTCCTTTCCTACACAGTCAAATTAATACTTAGTTTACTTACTACACAGCTGAATATTAATTTAAAAAGATACGTCAATTGGGTTACTAACAGTTAGGAAGAAAAATATCTGTTACACACATGCAAGCTATTATTCTAGACGAACTGAGAAAATAATACCAGAATCCTTATTTTCCACAGTGGTAACTCACATTGTAACGGACTTTTTGTACAGTGACAGAAAGATGGCAACTGATGGCAAATTACTAGAGAAAAGGTTGAGAGCTGGGATTCTCGGAACTTCAGGTTCTACACAAAAAGTTGGGTTTTTTTGTTGTTTTTTTTTTCTGTAAGTGGTAATCTTGCTTTGGAGGAGAATTCACTAGGTAAAGTATGTGTTCATATCTAGAAATGCATTATTCATAGTTAGCAAGTATGAAAGTTTTAAATTGGTAATCTTTGCAAAAGAAGGGGAGTGAAAACAAACATTTGATATCTTTAATGACTCTTCAAGCTGATTATGTAACCTATTCTGTGAAAGATTAGAAGGTTTGCCCAGAGGTAGAATTTGTAATACACAAAAATGTTTTCTCAAGAATAGACTTCTCTGCAAACATGACCTGTAGGGTGCTTATATGTTTGCTAAACAAAAAAAAGTAACCAAAGTTAAGTAATCAAAGACCAGCTGCTGCTGGTCTTATTGTTCCTGAACATGATGGCTTGTAAATCAGAGGAAAACATATATGGATTAAACACACCTGGAAGATGGGCATTGTTCTAGCTGAGTTTAATGCATTTCAGTCTTCAAAGTCCACTGTAGAAACATGACCTCACTCTGGATTGCCTAATTGGGACAATTGCTTGCCTATTGATATTGTATCTTCTTACTGAAAAGCTCTGTTAATGACTAAAAAAAAAATTACTGTTTTAGTCAGTCGTGGCATATAGATACACTGAATTACAAAAACTAAACAGTCAATTCTTTTACCTCAGCTCAAAGGGGCTATAGTTCAAACTCAGTCCTATGAAACTTGATGGGAATTTTGTGATTAACTATTTTGCGATTGACTGGGCTTTTTCTGAGATCATAAGAACTCTCAGACTTAAAATGACTGAAAGTAAAAAACCCTACTCTATTGCTGCCATTGCTATAGCAAGCACCTTATACGTCAAAAAGTACAAATACAGAACTAGGTGAGAGATGTAATGGTGTTGAATAGAAAAGTATCCAGGAACTAACAGTAGATNAAAGTATGTGTGCTGGGTACGCCTATATACTCATCACAGTTGTTCCTTTGGCCTGTTGCTATCCATAATTTGGACCAGCACAGCCTGAGAATAAATATTAGTCTAATTTTTGCCAGTCAGCTGATTATAGTCAGTAAATTGGATAGGCTTACCATTGAACTCACATTCAACATTGAGTCATACAGGACTCTCATGGACCTCAAATGGAGTTGTGGATCTTCAGTGACCTCAGACTGCAGCTTCTAGATTATTTTAAGCAGACTGTCTTCAATATTGTGTGTCTAAAATACTGCTTTTGGAAAATACTGGTTATGTTGATACATCCTGATAAGTGTAGCCTTTAAGAGCATCCTCCAAACCAGATGTGTCTGCCTCTCTAATTGCAGACATAGCCTGAAGCTTACTTACCTTCTCACCCACACAAGCTCTCCCATGCCCAAGTCCATGTGCAGTGTATTCATAACACCGCGTACAGGTACCAGGCTCTTCATGGATGAATCATGATATAACAAACTGGGCTTTCCTACACAAAGCCACCTCATGTCTCCTCAGCCATCCTTTTACCCAGCTCACGTGCTTTTCTCTGCTTCTTTTCAGATGAGTCTGAAGACCAGCTTGCATTCTTAAATTAGTGTGCCAGCACTGGTTTAAGAATATTTGTCTCTGCTTATATCCTTTAAGATAGACACCCTAAGTAAAGGTCTCCCCATATCTCCTCCCCTTCCACCTTTTACAGGAAGCCCAGAGAATGTTCACCAGGCAGCTGTGGGGACAGAAATAAGAGGAAAAGTGAATATGGTGAGCTTGCCAGCCCCTTTGGAGGCTTCTTTCTTGGCTTAGTATAGACACAGCAATATCTCTGTGATTCTACTTCTCTGCTCACATAATGAGGAGATGATATTTCCTTCCTTGCAGGGGTTTCACAAAGCTTAATTCATCAGTGGTCTGTGAGGAACCACTATGAGGGAGTTTTTTGCAGGGATAAGTACCTAAATATTTTATCTTTTGCTTTTTCTTTTACCCAGTAGGCTTCTTTTTAAAATGCTTCCAGCCCTTTAAAGTTTGAGAGCACACTGTACTTGCAGAAAGAAAAAAAAAAAAATACAAAGAAAAATGCATAATGTATGATAATGTTGAAAGTAGCAAGAATTAAAGTAAATGTTCTGATATAAAAAGGGTTTCAAATAGGATTAATAATTCTGCAATTTGTTATACAAAGTCAATTTTTCCACTTCCAAAGCTAAGTTGCCTGGTGGGGTTTATTGGCTCACTCATTATTAGGTATATATCACTTTTATTGTTTCACATTTTTATGTGTGTATTTTTTTGTTTGTTTGTTTTTGTTTTTGTTTTTAAAGACATCATTCATGAATAAAACATTTTTGCTCTAAGCTGTCATATATGAAAGTTGGTCAGAGAGCCTATATCCTCTTTTATTGGAAAAGGGAAATATATAGTATATTTATATAAAAATATATTTATATGCTTATGGGATGGCCTATGTTGGGAGGTTTTGTGTGTTTGTATGCATATGAACATACATATGCATGCATATGTATATATGGTAATACGATAGTATGCATATGTATCTATTGTGTAGCTCTTTACCACATATATATATATACACCAATCTTTGAAAAAAGACCTAGTTATAGCAAGAAATTTTGTTTGATTTTTTTTTTCCTTTATCTTTCTGATAAACCTTCCAAAGCCTGTCCTCTTCTGCTTATCTGACCTACTCTGGATGGCATCTTTCATAAATGTCATTTTCCTTTCCCCTTTCCACCATCCATCAGGTTTCTCAGCTGATCACATCCACTCACACCCTGGTTCCTCTCCTAATCTGTGGCAGAATGGCTCCTATCCAGATGTCACCTTACAACACTAGACATGATTGAGCATCCAGGCAGCAGCCAATGTGCTGCTGCAGATGATGTGAGGAAATGTTAACTTGATAGATAATAGTTTTATTTTTGGTCTTCTTAATCACTCTGCACCTGGTAGGAGTTTTATATGAACAGATAAGTAGTATCAAGAGACAGATAGAAGTTGATGGTGAACATTTTTATGTATGAAAGCATTTATTTATTTATTTATTTATTTATTTATTTATTTATTTATTTATTTATTTATTTATTATATTTGAGTGAGAGGGTTTTTGTGAGGAGGTTTTTGAAGATTTTCTAGTAGTATTCTTTCAGCACATGAAAGTTAGTTTCCTGTCAGCATATTTGTACTGGGATTTTAGAGCTGCGAAAAACAGAAATTAAAGAGAAGCCCAAGAAACAGCATTTCAGTTGATTTGAGGGAACTCCCTGTTATAAAAGTAGTTTAAAAAAATGGATTTTCTAATGAGAGCTCAGCCTTTGACCTTAAGACTCTGTCCTCAATAGTGGTGAGAGGTAAATTACATTTGCTGTCTTCATCTATGACATGACAGAAATAACTCCATAAATGCTCCATAATTGTGCTGTGATTATATGGTTATTGCTGCACATCGTCAACAAAATTATCACCCTGTGGCCCTACAGCTCCAGTGTACAGCACATGGTAATTAACTAAGAAAGGACTAGTATCCAAGGGGTTCTGGAGGAACTACTTCAGCAAACACATAGGACAATTAGCATGTTGAATGGACACCTCCAAAGACAGCAATAATGGAGACTGAATCAGGGAACACATTTTGAAAAATGCAAGGCACAAACTTAATAGCGGACTAAAAGAATCACAGGGAAAGAGGAAGAAAAACAGAGTAATGTCATGGTCCAGCATCTCAATGCTAACTTGTGCACATCAGATAAATATCACATCAAGGCCAAGGAGGACTTCACCCTTTTAAGAACGGTCTCCCATTTTATTCCTGAAATTAGTAGTTATTGTAGCTGCCAGCAGAATTAAGTCTGAAGTAGAGCTCAGGAATTTTAAGGGAGCAGTGAGACAAAGACTGGACAATATCTACCACATATGCTTCCAGTCTGTTTGGAAATACCTAGGCTGTCCAGCCCCTGGAACGAAAACGAGAAACTACAGAAAATGAGAAACTACAGTATCTTAGTGGTTAAGCCCAGGACTGTAACTGTTTTCAGATTTGGCCATCCTTCCTTCCTGTATCTCCACTATAGGCTGAAATTTGGGGCCATCTGTGATCTGTATTATTATTTTAATGCAGTTTAGGTCGTGTGATTAGGAGAGCAAACAAAACACGTCCTAGTCTACCATTCACTATCACTATCTGGTTTCTTTTAGCACGGTGTAGTTCGTTTGAGTCCCCCCTGCAGCTAGACTAACCATGTAGAGAGGAAGCATGTGGGCCGTGGGCTTTGTTGTACTTTATCCTAATCTCAGCCCTGTTAACTTCAGAGTGAGTTTCCAGGGTTGTTTTGTAGTGTTTTGTTTTGTAGTGGTTTGGTTTTCTTTTGTTTTCTTTTGTTTTGTTTTTTTTTCAGGTGTTTGAATTGAGCTATGAGGGTACAGAAGCTGAAAGTGGAAAAACGTTGTTGTTATTCCTTACTGCAAAGAACAGGCTGGTATTTTGTCAAAAGTAGAAGAGTTTCTACACCTGTGAGAGCCCTGTCTATCTTTAGGCATCTTATATATCTGGAGGTATGCTGTTCAAATTATGCCTTTCTCTTACTGATTAGTTCTCCTCTTGGGCTGCTAGTTTTTCCTCACACTTCAATCTCTTTGTATATAATCCAGGAATTTTAGACTCTTAATAGATCTGAGCATTTCTTACCTTCGTGAAGTCAGATGTTACTTCTTCTAGGTCTTTTTGTGGGTTTAACTAGAAATTATTTGGTTAAGGTCATGTGGAAAGGTTGTTTCAGAGCAAGGCCCTGAACCCAGGTCTGCAGCATCCCGAATTCCTGCCCTAACCACTGACTCATCCCTCCTCCCACACGTTGTCCCTCACCCCTTGCTGCTCTTGGCTTGGCTTCCTCCTGTCCTTATGCCAAGAGACGAGGGCGCACAGAGGAGAGCCAAGTGTATCAGACCCATGCCACTCAGAAACACTCTTACAATGGGGGAGCATTTACAGCTACCCCTTTCAAGCAGATTTTTGGTTGCTTCTCCTTACCTCATTAGCACAAAGCAGCTGGAGTTGAGGTCTTGGCTAGACCCCAAAGTGTGGTCTGTGCGAGATGACTGCCAGCAGTGAACTGCTTGGTTGCTCACTGCAGTGAATGATTACCTGGTTGTTGGACATTTTTGTTTGCCTGTTATTCAAATGAGTTGAAGTTAAATTTTGACTAGACGAACTACTGCCAGGCTATGAAAGTTTTCAATACCAAATTCATCAAACTTTCCTAAAAACTATTCTTCTGCAAAATTGGGATCTCCAATAGGATTGTAACTTGCACAACTTAAAATACTGAGAGACAAATTTATCCCTGTAGTGTATCCATTGACTTCAGCATAGAGCTAGAGTAAAGACAAATTGGTCTGGAATGTATATGTTGAATATTTAATGCAAATACAACATGTCGTAAGTGCATGTCCTGCAGGTAAAATGCAATTATTCTAATTACACTGCAATTACTGTACAGCTATAGAGTAAATTACCTTATTATTTGCATTCTGTGCTATAAAACGTTCTAATTCAGCCTCCAAAACCATGCAAACCTGTTTGCTTTGCATAAGACTCCATCTATGTTGGTTAGCAGGCATTGCTCTCCCATGACAAGACACAGTTCTAGGACACTGACCTAGTTTTTACCCCTTTTTCACATCTCAGTATCCCCTTCCATTTATCTGTTGGTGGCTATGTTTGAATTGTTAGATACAGAGAGAGATTTTCACAACTTTTGCCTCAGCAGTGGGAAATAGTGGCGTTGTTGCAAACCAGTATGGCTGTCGCACACCGTGATGCATATTGTCGATGTGGTGGCTCAGTGCTTGGAGATGCTAACTCAATTTTATCATACAGGTGGCCGATACAGGCACAAAGGAGAATGGATTAACAACACAGCAGAAGTGAAAAGGCTACTAGTGATGGAAAATAAATAAATAAGTAAATAAATAAATAAATAGATAAAAAGATAAAAAAGGAGAGTCCATCTGGGAAGAACGGAGAATCATAGAAAGGTCAATTAAAAGGAAACTCTGGAACTCCTATCTTCTAACTGCCTCCTTAAAAGCAATACTAGATGAGGTGTGACATAACTTCGTCTAGCCAAGTGCTGGGAACCTCCAAAGATGGAGATTTCATAACTTCCCTGTGTAACCTGTTCCAGTGCTGTACTACCCTCCTCTGGGAAGAGCTTTTCCTATTACCCAACCTGAACCTCCCAAGGGGCAGTGTTTCCCCACTGCCCTTCACTGTGTCACCTACCACTATTGAGAAGATACTGTCTCTTCCATCTTTGAAACTACCCCTACAGTAACTGGGGGCAAAGCTAAGGAGAATTAGAATGTGAAAGCACACCAGTAGAATGGGGAGTGTCAGGCAGAACAATTATAAAAAAGATCACTTCCTTGATTCCCTGTATGTATATAACGTCAAGCTACAGTACACATGTATTGATTTCACATACACATGTGTTTACTCAGGAAACGGTGGTCTGGAAGATACAGTATAGGGTGAAGAGCCTCCAGAGTCTAATTACTGCTCTTCCTATAGCTGAAGGGTGACCTTGATCAAGTCACTTCTCTGCATAACAGAGGTAGTGAGGGAAAGTTTCTCTATAAGATGCTTTGAGACACAGTAATGAGAAGAGTTAGGCAAGAATAAGGTCATATAATAACTGTGGTTATTAAACACTATTATGTGTTATATAAAATACACACTAAAATAACACATTTCTGAGAAATGTTTCACCAGAGGTCAATAAATTCCTCCTTTTATTTATTTTTTTTTCGTTTTTGTATTCTCAGGTTGGAGTAAAATGATCACTGTTTATTGAGCAGGTATCATGGATTCCCTCCATCCACCTCTTTCCTTCTGTCTGGAAAACTCTCTAAGGCTTTGTTTTCTACACTTTACAGCAAAGGCAATTCAATTAGGACATCAAGCCAGCCTGAAACTGGGGTCTCTAAGGTGTACTGGAGACAATCTTTTAAGATGGCCAGTCCTGCTGAACTGAAAGTCTTTGTTATTAATTTGGGAACACAATGGTACTTCCTGACCCTTCAGACCCTGCTTTTTATTGATCAAAGTGTGTAAACATTTTTTTCCTTGGGCAGCTTCTTGAACATGAAGGCTGTTTCCTAAGGCAGGCTTACTTTTCTTGGAAAGGTGATGTAAACTGTAAAATAATAATGAAAATGATAATTCACATACTAAAACCCAAAAAGTTATAGCTTGTTGTGTTTTAGTATTTGATATGAAATATGAACAATATGTGTTTATCCTATGGTCTATACTTAAAAATGAAATTAAATCCCCTTTCCAAAGTCAAATATTTTCTTAAAATATTACAAGTTGTTACAGTCCAAGATACAGTATTTCTGGTGAGTCTTCAGAGATTTCTGAAATCATTCATGCCATACAAATAGAACTCTGACATTAAACTGTAGACCATGTAGCTGACATTAGCACTGAATGAGGTTTCCCATCACTTTTTGTTACAAAAATGTTCTGTCTTCATGGTTTCAGTAGTATTATTTTTCACCAATCAAGATTTTTTTTTTTTTTTTTTTTTTTCCTTTGGTAACTACCTATGCCTAGGTTATTAATAATTTTATTTCTGTTTCATGACATTTCAGGTAAACTTATTTAGACATTTCCATTAATAAGTTAGAAAACAAATAGGCTGCTCTTGTCTATATTAAAAAAATAATTAACCAGTAACAAAATTATACTAAATTTACATACGTGTATTGGAAAGCCCTGGATCCTTTGTGGTTTATAGCATAGCACTACATTTAAAGTATAACTGTGATTGCATCAAGGTTCCCCTCTTCATATTCCTCCAAAAGTGTTTGATGCACAGGCTCTTCATTTCCCACGTGGTCAATCCACACTGGCAGCGATTGTTAACAATTATTTTCTGAAGTTTTTGTCTGTCCCCTGTATACTCCACCCCTTACAATTCTCCTGTGCTGTCTGATGCATCGCATTCCTGAAGCTTTTCATACTAGGCCTGCAAAGATTAATCAGGACTTGTTATGCAATTGTTCTCCTTGCCCTTCTGTAACGTTTCTGTCTGGTAGGACTAAAGGCAAGTGAAATATCTGACAGGAACAAATGTTTACGAGAAGACACATCTCATATAATAAGTACATGTGATATAACACACTTATGAAAAAGTAAACCAATAGTCAGTTAATAACTCCATTGAGTATTTTTTCATATTATTTCGAAATATTTCTAAATACATATAGTCATGTGTAAGCTGAAGTAAAAGTTTGTAAAGGACGAAGAGTAACCTGTATGTGAGGCAACATGTACTTGTCAATTTTCTTTTCAAAGCACAGAAATGAGGCTAGAGGAAGGAAATGTATTTTCTTATAACAGTCACACATTGCTTTGAAATATATGGAGGTAAATCCCTGAAGCTGCAGATGATCTGTCCCTTGTTAGACTATCCCATTATTATACACATTTGCTGTTCAAAGGTTTTAGAAAATACAGAATATGTGAAATACATATTTTATAGTTAAGGAAGCATTTAGTAAAGTTTCAGGTGAATTACAGTAGTCTGGAACTTGGTGCAAATACTCCACAAAATTAGATTTAGTCCAAGCAAATAACTATACAATCTTAGCCTTACAACTTACCACACCTGGTTTTGAACATGACACTTCAAAACGTGAGACCTAACTCTTCAGTTTGCCATTTTACAATTCAAAGACTGATCTGTTTGCCCAATCTCATATCAAACTGTGTCTCTTCATAGATCTGAAAAATGCTAAGCAAGGCCTTAAACAAGTGCTTACAGCTTTTTTTTTTCCTTTATTTAGGTTAACATTTGTGTCCATAATGTTGTGATAGGAGGACTTATCATAAATCTTTCCACACCGTTCTTTTCAAGTTGATGCACAATTTATGTTCATTTGCCTCTAATGAGATGATTAGAGCTGAATCAGATCACATTTAATCTGCAGTTAAACTGTGAAGTTATTTTTTCCCCAAAATGAGGTTGTAAAACCAACGTCAAGCTTAAACTGCTATATGTGATTTTTTTCCTCCTTTCTTTTTCTTTTCTTTCTTTTCTTTTCTCTTCTTTTCTTTTCTTTTTTTTTTTTTCTTTTCTCTTCTCTTCTCTTCTTTTCTTTTCTTTTTTTTTTTTTCTTTTCTCTTCTCTTCTCTTCTTTTCTTTTCTTTTTTTTTTTTTCTTTTCTCTTCTCTTCTCTTCTTTTCTTTTCTTTTTTTTTTTTTCTTTTCTCTTCTCTTCTCTTCTTTTCTTTTCTTTTTTTTTTTTTCTTTTCTCTTCTCTTCTCTTCTTTTCTTTTCTTTTTTTTTTTTTCTTTTCTCTTCTCTTCTCTTCTTTTCTTTTCTTTTTTTTTTTTTCTTTCTTTTCTTTTCCTTTCTTTTCCTCTCCTCTCCTCTCTTCTCTAAGTATTTAACAACTTCAAAACAAGGCATCTATTTGAGCATGGTAAATAGCGACGTCTGGTTTACAGCTACTTGTAAACTACACCAGTTGAACTAGAACTGTGTGAATATACTATTCAGATAGACAGAAACGTTGTTCAAATATGAGTTAGATTTCTCAGAGATCCCCTTGAAATTTTATTTACTGACATTTCACAGACTTCTCAGATTTGATAATAGAACACCTTTTGCCAGGTTAGATGAAGATTAACTTTTCTAATCCAGACAAGATCACTACAGGCCACACTCTATGTCCAAGACCTTGAGAATGTGTACTAGTATTAGTACACGTTCTGTGGATACATAATATATTACGTTTTAGATATTCCTACCTCTCAATGTACCAAATGTGTGTTAGCCATATGCTTAGGCCAAGTACTCTAATGGAAAGGCCCCACTAGTGCTGTTCCCTTCTCTGTTTTCCTTCTATTAATCAAAGGATTCATGCCAAATTAATGCAACTGGGTCACACCAGTTCTTCCTGCCTGTAAACCCCAGCTTAAGAACAGAGAATATATTTTTTCACTAATTTCACATAGCTGTACCAAAGATATCAAATGTCTCTATCTTCAGGACTAGATTTTAATCCATGACTTGTAAATGAAATAGCCAGGAACCATTGCAATAGTAAGAAAACACACAAGTTATTGCTAAAGTCTGTTTGAGCTGCAGAGACTCATGAGTCTCCTGTGCTTTATACACACAGGTTACTATAGTCAACAATCCTCAAAGGGAGGGTATATACCGGAAACAGAACCCTCTCAGAACAAGGGACAGATTTTGGCATAATTCTGAAGTGAGGCTTGCACTCACAATATGACACACTAATAGCTTTAAGAGCACGATGACTATATTGTTCAGGCAACTCATAAAACCTGACCATCAAATCACAATCCCTTGAGCCCATGTGAATTCTCCATAGTATAAAATGCCAGTCTGTGACTCCTTGCTTGAACAACTGATTGTGAGGTCATAGCCTTAGAAATCAAGGTCTTCACAAATAAATGTCTAATCAAATAACCCCAAGCAACTATATTTAATGCAGCACTTTTTTGCAGCATTTTTATCATGTTATATTTAGAAACCTATAGAAGTTGTATACTGTACAGTCTGCTTATCTATAGCTTACCCAGTGAAATATTATTAGTTTTCATATCTATAACTTTTATTGTTTTATCTTTGACAAACTCAGAAATAATACACTAGTGACATTTTTAAAAATTAGCCTTCTCTGTTTAAAGACCACTCATCATTTTCATCTATCATTGTTCTGGAAATGTCACATTGATTTTATCCTCTTTGCAATAAATGGTAACATCCAAAAAAAACCAAATAACGGTCTGACACTTCAAAATCAGCTGCCACTCTTGGATAGAGCAAAAATAAATAAAAGGACAATTTTCTTGAAGGACAGGAGAGAGAAAAAAAAAAGAGCATATGAGGGAGCGAGAGAAAGAACACTTTATCTCTTTCTGGCAACGCTGACAACAACCAAAATAGCAGGGATCGTAACTGGGTTTTTCTTTTCTTTCTTTCTTTCTTTCTTTCTTTCTTTCTTTCTTTCTTTCTTTTTTTTTTTTCCTGTCCCACCAGTGCTATATGAATAACAATTTTGGTGCTGATCAACAGAAATACTTGAAGATATATCTCAAGAATATTAGTTAAAAATCCTTCCATGTACGAATTAATACATTGAATAAGGAAATGGGAAGCAAAGATGAAAAGTGCAGACTCCATTTCCCCTTCTCGCAGCTCCAGCAGTGTGCTAAGTTAACAGAGACCTTAAACTGAAACTCTGCCTTCCTGAATCTTGCAGGAATTTTGCCAGTGACCCCACCATCTACAGCAGTTCACACACGATGATAGCAAGGATGTGCTGGACAGTCTGAGAAGAAGGCACTGAACGAAGCATCTGTCCAGAAGATGAGCTTGCCCAAAGCCTCAGTGAAGTTACTGCAAGACTGTCTTCGGTGGCGTTGAATGGTCGATCATCTACCTGTACACACATCCAGATGGGTTGAGGAATGGAAAAGTGGGGGGATGAAGGCCAAAATTGAGCAGGCAAAGAAAGACTTGGGTTTCCAGACCTATACAGATGATAATAGAAGTTATCTAAAGGGTTTCAAAATATAAGAAGTCCAAGGCAAGCTAGGTAGGGAATTCCTGAATAAATATTGTCTGAGGCCCTATAAAAGGGGACAGAACAGGTTTACTGATCGTGATTGGTCCTCACAACCAATTATCTAGCAGAAAATAAAGGATTATTTGTTTGAATATTTTCCAAAAACTGACGGATTATGTCAATGGAGAACCAAGTCCACTGACTTCTTAGTTTGCAGTTAGGACTTTTTAGATCTTTTCAAATTCTTCTCCATTATCAGCACAGGCCTTTCTCTCTCTCAAGATAGATCCTGATTTAGCATGGGTTTATGTCTTGCTATGGCCATTTACATGCCTGCAAAAAAGCAAATAAATGTGTCCTGAATATCTGCTTCACCAGAAGCAACAAAAATGGTTTCCAATAGGTTCGTGCCCTCAAGCTGATTGAGACTGGAAATGGAATTAGATTGAATCTGCTGTCTCTATGCCACTCACATGTCTCCTCATGTCGTATTTCCTGCCCCAATGCAAGAAAAAGCTTTCTCTTGTTCCAAACAGAACTCACAATATTATTTTCTTCAATGTCTTCTTGTGTTGTCACACAGTGTCACAGTGTTCACCATGATAATTTGACTCTTCAGCAAAAGAATCTCATTTTTCCATATCACTTAGCTCCCACCCAGTCCCCTGTTTCCTCTTGGTTGCCAATCAGGCAAAGAACAGCTTAAGTGTTACTTAACTTTATATTATAAATGCTAGCTGGCTATCAGGTCCAAAAGCATTTTTGGGAAGGAGAGAAGAGGAAACAGTTAAACAAGCAGAAAACATAATCAAATCTGCTTTTTTTTTCTAGTGAACTTGGGAACAATTTCCACTCAGACACAAATATGATTTCAATTTAGCACTTCATCCTTACTCAGCAAAGCATGTAAACACCCACTTAATTTTAAGCAAGTGCTTAAATCCTATTCCAGTGGCACTTAATCAGGCACTAAAGTTAAGTATGTGTTTAAATGCTTTGATGATTTGAAGCCTAAACAATGAGCAAAGTAATGACTTACTGAGATTGCACTGTGCCAGGAAATAATGCTTATTGAAGAAGGGACACTATGGTACACCTCAAACCATTTCATGGTGAAAGAAAGGGATTTAGATTGCTTGTGTGGTTTTCTACACACTTCCATCTTCATTAAAACAAAATACCACAAAAGAAAGGAAGAATATCCTTGAGAAAAGTTTAAAGATATATATAAATAACAAGGCATACAATATTTCAATCTATAATCACAATTTATAGAGGTAATGGACACTGTGGTAGAGATGTGTTCATCTGTCATGTACATGAACAATAAGGCCATGTCATGAAAAATGAGCCTATAAAACAGGATCATAACAGGAAGAAAGCTTTAATGTACGTAATTTAATGTACATAATATTAAGATTAGGATATAACACTGCAAGGCTCTTTTTTTTTTTTTAATTGAATATTGCATGTATAACAATGAGATGTTTTATGTCCTTCACCACTGATGGAGTGAGTTTTTAAGTGTTCTTATGCAGAAAGAATATTTGGGCAAGCATTTGAAGGTAATAGAAATGGTTGTGCCTCTCAAAGAATTCTGTAGTGCAACAGTTAATTTTAAAATCCAAATATATTTTAAATTCATGAGAAAACACCTATATGGGCATGCTTGTATCTGCAGGACAGTAACACCTTGACTGATTTAGTATCAATCCTTATGGTACAGCTTGAGGATATTGAAGAAACAAACATGTTATACTGTTGAAAACGAGAATCTCAAAAGTACTAAATAAAAGGATAAGAACACTTATAAAACAGAACATAAACACTCAGGTTCAGGGCATAAGCTAGTCAGTAACTGGGAGGGTTAGAATTAGTTGATGTTGTTTGACTATTCCACAAACTTTTACTACAGAATACCTTGCTCTCCTGAAGCCACCAGTGATTGACATAGATGGGCTAGGTAAACCATTAGAAGTCTGTAAAATGGGTGCAGCAGTTGCACACACTCTGATGAGATCTGGAGCTTTCAATACAACAGTTTATGGCTCTCTAGCACCTTTTGTGCTCCCCACTTCGTGTCCTCACGAAGGCACCTTGGTCGATGATGAACATCACATCCACATCCACCACAGTGCACAGTGACTCCAGTCATATTCATCCCCGGGCTGAGGTAGCAGCAGGGGAAAGACCCTCAGTCAATAGACAGGGTCCTCAGCAACAAGGTGTCCTAGGGCCAGAAAAGCTTCTGGACCATGCTCACAATGACCACAGTGAGATCCAAACAGGCTGGGAAATGGGGCCTTCACCTAAGTCCCGCTTTGAGTTGTCTCGTAGGAGAAGACGGAATGTGATCGGAGCTCTCCCTTTAAGCAGGGGAGCCATTTAAGGAGACTTCATGGGATTGAGAGTGCTTACCTCCTCCTTGGTGAGTGGTTACTTCTTCTGGGTATATACTTGAGTGTGTCCCTTTCCCATTTCTGTGCAAGCAACTATTTCTTCTGGGTACTCTTGAGTGACAAAAGCTTCTTTTGAGTGAGTGCTCCCACAGTGTGGGCCATTGTTCTTGTGTGGTCCTATGGCAATAATGTCCCTACTGTTATATCTAACCTGTAGTTTGTTACGTGTTTCTGGAGGGCTGACTTACTCCAAGTTACCCCCCATTCGCATTGGTTTCTGTTGTTTGACTTCACAGAATCACAGAACATCAGGGATTGGAAGGGACCTCAAAAGATCATCCAGTCCAATCCCCCGCCAGAGCGAGAACACCTAGATGAGGTTACACAGGAAGGTGTCCAAGCGAGTTTTGAATGTCTCCAGAGAAGGAGACTCCACAACCTCCCTGGGCAGCCTGTTCCAGTGTTCTGTTACCCTCACTGAGAAGAAGTTTCTTCTCAAATTTAAGTGGAACCTCTTGTGTTACAGCTTGAACCCATTACGCCTTGTCTTACTGTTGGTTGTCACTGAGAAGAGCCTGGCTCCATCCTCCTGACAATCACCCTTTCCATATTTATAAACATTAATGAGGTCACCCCTCAGTCTCCTCTTCTCCAAACTAAAGACTAAATGACAAGACAAACTAAATGACAGACTTCAGTCTGTCATTTGGTTTCAGTTTCAGTTCCAATTAAAAGTTGTTTAAGCTTACATATGCTTGGAGTCATTTTAAGCTGCCACCGTATTCTATTTCCCAAACTATCTGATGTCTTCAGACCAGGAGTATCAAAGTAATACTCTCCAGTCCAATCTGAATAGCCTGTAAATTGTGCTATACCTATATAGACATGTGCAATGCTTCCTGTATCGTGTGAGAAAATGCAGATTACCTATATGATGATATATATCCTATTGTTCTTCCATTCAGGAAGAATGTGGAGCACAACCACTTTTGAACTCAGTGCACTTTGAGTGATCTTCTGAATGAGTGAGCCTTAAAAGGTTTCACATCGGCATTCAGTTTAAAAAGAAAAACAAAACAACAAGAAGAAGCAAGCTAACAAAAAAAAAAAATCCTGGTATGGACAAAATTACTGAAGTATATACTGTCTTTTCCTTTAGTTTTATATTGTACTGATGAGAACAGAGGCCCCATATTTGAGGCCAGCAGATGCTACCATAATAATTAACATTAAAAAATTGAGAGCATTTGAAACTGTCAGGCATCCTGTCTGTGTGTTTTTTCCCTTCATACATTTCTGATATTCATAGGAGAAACAAACACAGTTTCAGAACTATCAGGTTCCTTCTTGAATTTCTCATGGACCCTCAAACTTTGTAAAGAAATTATCTTAATCATATAATCAAAGGAAAGAGCTTGAAACACGATCTCAGATGAAAATTCTGATGGAAAGAACTATAGCATAAATTTCTCAGCATTCAAGCTGGAAATTATAGCCATGACTCCATATCTCAGGCTCTGGAAGTAATAATAATTATTGTTCAGTGATTTATCAAGGTGAGAGTTCCACTGGAAGGAACCTTGTATTCAATTTGGGAGCTGAAATTACACAACTAGAGGGATATTAAATAAAAACACAAAGAAGGAAGGGTATGCAAAGAAAAAGATGAAACAAATCTGAAGTAAAAGTGAAGAACTCATCATGATTTAGCAAGCCAGCCTTCTTGATTTCCAGTTATTATTTTCACGTTCTTCAGTAGAAAAGTCTTTATAGCATGCTGACCCTGGTCAACAGCTAATAGCAGAAACATTTGCAGAAGATCCAACCTGGAAAAGTTCAGCTGTTCTGCTGTTCCTTCTATTTCTAGACTGACATACAGGTTTTCTGGGTGCACCTGCTGTATTTATCTTGGGATTTCTTTTGTCTGTATCACAACAGAATACTTAATTAAGTGTTCGAAGTGAATTATAATGTAGCTATAGAGTCAAAATTAGATATATGATTAAGAGCATGTTTTCCCTATTGCAAGCAGCAAGGACAGTTATTTTCTAAAATTACTAACCCTTGGTTAACACAAAGGATCTGATTCCTACTTCAGGGAAAATATGAAGTCAGATAATATAGATTCCTTATATCTACTGATTCTGCTGTCATTTGCAAGAGAGGAATAATATATATTGCCCGTAACCTTCAGAATCTGTCTCCTCTAACAGACAATTTTTCTTGTAAATTCATTAACTTATTTACACCTTATACCAAAAGAAAAAGAATCAGCACCTTTAGGACTTTCTATGGAATGGGAGAAGGTCCAGAACATTCTATTCAAAGTGAATGTGGAGTCAGTAGGAAATTGGACTAGATGACCTCCTGAGGTCTTTTCCAACCTAAATTGTTCAGTGATTCTATTCATCTGATCTGCTCTAGACATCTGCTTTAGGATACGGTGAATCTCATTGTGGAAGTGTGCATTTCCATTGATTATTGAAGGAACCTGTGTGTCCAACTCAGATACAGACATCCTCACTAGTTAGGTGAATCTCATACCAAGACTCAAAAGGAGTGCAACAATTTCTTTGCATATGCTGAGCCACTCTTTATGTGAACATAAAGAACATATAAACATGCATGTTCCTCAGTTTGCAAAGCTGTGCAGTGAAGATGAGACTATATTATGTGTTGCCTGTTGTGGTGCAGGTTGATAAAGGCAGAGGGTGTCTTCTTTAGCATGCCCAGAAACATGAGATTTCAATGGTATAGATACCTTATGAAAGACACGTGTTAACTAAGCTAATAATCAGTTAAACAAATTTGAACTGTATGTTTTATATATGACATTGGATCATCTAGACAAGAATGCCTTAAAACTCAGCACTGGATCTCTGAACCAGAGGCAGGAATGACATGATGAATTTATCTTTGCTTTACTACATTTAGTTCATGAATTTCCTGCATATTTGTTTACTCTCAAGGATATTCAATGCAATTCCCAGACTGATACATGAATTACTGCAAAAATGTTTAGGCAGTGTCATGCTTTATGAACCAGCCCCGTGGGCTGTTCAGTATGGGTTAAACCAAGGACAGACTGTTTTTCATGACAAAGATATTAAGGTATCTATTATGAACCCCTGACCATCAAATTACTCACTGTTTGTCATACCATTTTTAATTTACACGGTGCAAGGGGCTTAAATGTCAGCATCTCTGTTATAACTTAGACTCCAGTGTCTTTAATTAATGTTTCATGTTCACGTTATGGTTATTTAGAATTTGCTGAAACCCCAAGAGTCATAAATTTCTTTTACAGGTCTTTGTGGTATGAACTTTAACAAAACAGCTATAAAGAGGTAATGGGATTGAACAGTACATCACATAAAGCAGGGCAAAGAAGGAGGAAAAGTGGGAATAAGCTCCAGACAGATTAAAAGATCTCATCTTTTTTTAGGTTGGGGTTTGTGTTCATTTTGTTATTTTCTTCAGAAACAGGGAGGTGAAGGGTAAGTAAGAAGTACATTGTGCGTTTTTTTCACAGTTTGGTTGGTTTTGGTTTTTGTTTGGTTTTGTTTGTTTTTTTTTTTTTTTTCTTGTTTGCACTGGGATTAAATTGGTATTTCTTACAAACATTTGTCTAACTAAATCTGAAAGGAATAATCTACTTTCATGTAATATTCCTGTGTTTATTAAATAACCTATTGTGTTTGTTGAAAGTCTGGACTCCTTCAGTTGATCATGCGACCATTGTTATAACTTTGGCCATACATCTATGAAAAACAAGATGATGGTGACCAAGGGGAATTTCACTCTGCTGGTTTTCATCTGTGAATGTTGAGACACATTACAGAGCTAGAATAAACATGTGACTCATAAAAAGTCAATGAAGCAATGTAAGTGGTAGTAGAATACAGACTTATCTTCCAAATGTGGCCTCCTCAGGTCAATAGTGATCTAGGTAATGATCTTATTTTCCTCTGGATCACACTGGTAATTAGTAAAAGTTTAGGTGAGAAACTGTAGTCAGGAATAAATTACATATTTAATGTATAGGAAAACATAAATGGACTGAAGAGTATGAAAGAACTGTTATGAACTGTGTATCTAGAGTGAACTGAAAAACATAGTATGAGTAAGAAATGTAATACCAAAGGTGCAACAGACTGGAAATGAGACTGATATATTGTCATATCAATGAGAAAGATGTTTTCTTGCCAAGAGTAAGTTAGGGGAAAAAAAAAAAAAAAAAGGAAATATTGGCAGAACTATCTAGGGTCTAGTACTTGATTATGAGAACTATTTGAGAGACATTGGAAATGCTACACAGGTTTTCTGCTGACACAAAAAGCAGAAATGGAATTATGGAACAGTGGAGTTGTCATATGCAGGGACAGGAGCTGGACTCAATGCTCCTTGTGGGTCCTTTCCATCTCAGAACGTTATATGATTCTATGACTATATTTACCAAAAAGTGCAGAGACTTGTGTCTCCAATGAAACAGCAAAGCAGCTCTGAACCACTCTGTGGTTCAGGAGTGTGGTAAGCCTCGTAGTGAATGTGTTTGCACGTGAGTGTTAATACAGAAAAAGAACAGGAATAAACTGTATTATGTATTTGTCAAAAACATATACATACTTTAAAAATCTCTAAGCTGTTTTAAGAATAGAGATGAAGAAATACTGTGCTACCGCAGGGTAACCTGGTTTGGTAAAACTTTGTGGGGAAAGAATCTGAAATAAAAGAACAAACTGAACAAAACAAAGGTTATCCTGCTCGTACACAGACATTATCCACCATCCACCATGTGATTGTGATTTCTAAGTGTCTTCAAGAGCATCGAGAATATAGAGAAGTCGTTTGAAGAATGAGCAACAGTGCCCTCCATCCACCAGCTCTGCCCATTCTGGCCTCACTGCAGCTCAAAGGCTGACAATCAATCTATATCTTTGGCCTACTTTGCACGCTTAACTGAAAATATGGCTTTGTGTGAAATATTAGAGTTGTATAAATAGGGCCTCTTGTGGCTGTTATGCTGAAATTAAACATTTATGTCATAATTGAAATGGTGCAATCTAGTAGGATAAAACACAACAGTCGAGAAAACTCCCTGAGCTCATGAGTTGCTCTACAGAAAAGTGCCAAGCACAAATGTGAAGTCAGAAGTTGCAGATTTGACCTGGATTTGATACCAAGTTCTATCTAGGTAAAGAAATTTACAGACTCTGGTTATATCCAAATCCATACGCACTCAGAGCTTGTTTTCATACGCTCTGAGGCCACCACCACCACTTATACAACCCAAAGCACTGTAGGTCTCAGCTGAAGTGACCAGGGCTTCGTGCGTCTCCTTGTGTGATTTCACCCTCTGCTGACAGTTTAATGTCTCTGACCACTGGTTACTGGCACAGGACCCATTGCATCAACTGGGGGTGCTACTCTCTATCTGGAACCACAGACCAACTATGCAGGTTTTCTCACTGGGATCTGTGTGCAACAACAAATGTTTGGAGGAGAGGAGTTAGAGATGAGATCAGAGGAGGAGGCACACCACAGGTTCTTGCCTCATCCGAGGGGAAGCCCCCTGCCTTCCACATGTCTAATTTGGAAGGAATAATTTTGCAACCAGTAAAAAAATGTTATTAGTTGCAATTTTCCACTTAGGACCAGAAGCACCTTTTTCAGCTGCTTCGTCCTCAGACTAGAAAAAAGGGAAAGCAGATATCGGAGAAATCAGCTTCTGGTTTCAAATAGGAAATAAAGATTAAACATTCAGAATTTTGAAGACCAGGTTCTAAAACTTCGTCACAAGGAACATTAGAGTTTTCAAATATCTCAGCAACTGGGGAGATGTAACCTTTGTCTTGGATGTCTTTAGAATACCATACAGACAGAACTGAGTCAAATATGTATTATAGACATAATGTGATGTAGCTGGTATTTGAGAAGATGAAATGTAAATCTCGTTTCATAAAGTCTAAAAAAATCATTTTTCTTCCTGAATTTTAGGATACAGTTTCAACAACGGAAAATACTTCCTCCCTCAGATGCAAGCAGCTATGTATTTTTCAGTCTTAAATATAGTATTTTTGTGTCTTTATAATATGAGGGTCATACCTGAAAGCTGAGAAAGGGGCTAAAGACACTGTGTGTTGTGTCTTTTTAGAAGGATAAGCAGCCAGAAATGTGTTTAGTGATGGTTTGGTATTTCTTGAAGTTTCTGTTTTGAAGGGAAGCGGAAGGATATATTGCCATTGCTGTTTCTTTGCCACAGTCACCTACACATGATTAACACGACAAATATGATGGAATCTGGTGTATTGTTTATCATTACATTTTCTTTTTTACTCAGTGACTTTAATTCTAGAGGATATTTGTAAGATTGGAGATTTGTTCATTTTTTCTTTCAGTTCCCATAGATCTTTGAAGTCCTCAAAAATTTTGGTGGATCACACGACAAGCCATATGGAACAGGCAGAAATGGAACTTTCAAAGCATAGGCTTTCATAAACAACCAGCTGAAGTCTATAGGCATAGATTCAATCATGCCAGTGCAGCTACATCAATATACACTCGTAAGTAATATAACTCGTTCAGGTCAACATTGCATGTTTGCTAATTGTAAACTGCACCGCTGAAGTCACGGTTGCTGTAGTGCAAAGTGTATTTGCAATGAATAATTTCAAATTTCACTAGAATTTTTTGCAGATTTTAAAATACTCTGTTTTCCCCTTGCTCGGATACATTTGGCATAAAGGTTTATCCTCTTCCTATCACCACTCTCTGCCTAGAGATTTTGGGAAATCTTTGTAGCTGTCTGGCTCAAATGAATATGAATATTATGAATATTCTGCTGTGGACTGTTTTCTGTTTTCATCCATGCAAATATTTTGATAAAGCTTGAGATAATGGCAAAGGGCATTATCCATTCAGCTCTCGCATTCTTCTAGTCAGCTACAAAAAACATTCAGTTTTGCTTCTGTTGACTTCCCTGCTGACAGTTTCCACTAACTTCCCGTTTTCCCCACTCAACCTGACAAAACCTCAACTATTTCTAATTAACCATGTTTCTTCATGCAACGAACTGAAAATACTCAGACTTCACTGGACAAAGGGCCCAGTCATGAACAGTTGTGAACAAACTCCAAAGGGCATCTGAGTGTTCATTCATTAGCACAGTTCCTAGTAATGGAACTCACTGCATGTTCAAAATTTGGGGAGTGGAGCAGGATGGGAGAAATGAGAAAAAAAATGAAACAAAAGTGCAAGAGCATAGCTGAAAGGATAAAAAGCTTTCATTTAAAAACAACAACAACAAAAAAACGCTCTCCCCCTGAACAACTGAAATTCCAATCTTGATGTAAAGAGGAGAAAAAAAAAAAAAGATTTATTTTATTCTCTTCGGTATACTTCAGTACCAAAAGCATTTCTAGAGGCTGCTACCATGCCTCAAGGGATTGCAAATGCCTTCTGTCATCATTCACATCCATTGAAATGTACGTTAGACACTACAGAGAGAAAACTGGGGCAAGGCAAAAATGAAACAAAACAAAACCAAAGCATAGCCCATCAAAGAAAATACTCTTTTTTTTTCTGAGTTTCAAAGGAATGATGTGTCCCTAAAACAAACCCGTTTTCCCTCCCTACATGCACCACAGGCACGCACACTTGCACACACACACTCACACAGGCTTCTGATCTCGTTGTAGGCATCCACTTTCTAAATAACCATTTCTGCAAGTAAACAAGCTGCTCCGACTGCAGCATAAAATGAGCTTAATAACAACTGAGATCAAAATGAGCCAAGATAGTAGGGGAGAATAGTGGGGGATCATTCCTAAGACTGTTTGCCCCTGAAGGGAGAATTATTATTATGACCTTGTACCACCGAGCGGGCATGTGCTCCTAGCTGGATCAAATGTAGGCCTTGGCAAAGCTCTCTGCCTGGGAATGTGGTTGCAGTATCTGGTTTTTAACACTACTGGAAGTGTTGCTATGGGCACTGAGGCACAGAAGCCAAATACAAGGGAAGGGAAATAATGAAAAATGTTGATTAGGAGCTCAGAGAAAGGAATGGAACATTTGTGCTCAACAATAAAATGTAATGCTCTGTTAATCTGTTTCTTGGCTGGCTGTATTCCGTAGGCTTTTTAATATATTTTTTGTATATTACTATATAGGTTATTTAATACACTTTTACTCTATGGGATATTTAATATCTTTCTTTATTCCCTGTTTATCTACCTATATATATACCCTTCCCCAAAAGCCCACGGTCTTTTCAAATGCATTTTGCTTGAGTCTAGTATGCACTCACGCTCTAGGAAATATAAAGCAAACTCCCATGCTGACTGCTTGAGAGAGCAGATATTAATTAGCACTCTTAGGCTGCAGACCAAGGAAAATATTTCCTTCTATGAGAGTTTTCTTTTACATCATCCACTATAGTGTCCTTCACCCTTTTCCCACTGGTCAATAATAGTTCTTACATGTGACATACTCTCAGGGATGCCCAGTATACTGTCAAGTTAAAAACAAAACAAATAAACAATCAAACAAATAGAAAGCTTTCTGATTTCTGCCACTTTCCCTTTAGCCAGCTGTGACATTGGGACATTCTTTCTCATTTCCAGAATTTTGACATTTAAAAAAAAAACCAAACACACAAAAAAAGATATATAGTTGATATAAAAAAAGTTGCTGAATCTACAGTTGTTTAATTGTTCAAAGAATAGCCTCTTGAAGTTAAGTATCACCTTTTTAATCAGAAGTGTTATGCATTTGCATATTATATTACTGTGCTATTATGTTTTTTTTCTTCCACCCTGGAAAACTTTAAGCTTTGGCAGAGTCAATTTTGCATTTGTAAGTCTGTCTCTTTTGCAGCACATTTTTCTTTAGCTCCTTGGCCTTCTGCAATCAAACTCCTAACCATTATGCTATAAAAATCCAGTGTTAAAAGTAATTTGGTATATTTTCCCTAAATATATGCCAAGCTAGAATACAACCATATCATAGTTCTCAACAAAACAGCTGGTATTCACCCAAGCCGGGTATCTGCCCAGGAATTTTAGATGACTAGAGTTGTATTACTTATATAACTACACGCCCACTCACCATCATACAAATGGACATACGTATAAGATGCAAAGGCAATACAATATGGTGTTGGGAAACCTAAACTCTCATTAAAGTAAATGGACAAATTTCTTCCTCCAGCTTTAACAAAATCTTCGTTCCAGTACAAGGTTAATTTTCAGTAAACAGGGAGAAACTAGTGAGAACAGATAGTTTCATTCCCATCTATGTCATTAGGAACGGAAGGAATTTTACTTCGTGCTCAATAGTGTTTTATAATAAACTAGGCAACCTTGGAAAACGAAGTTAGTTGTATATTTTGGGAGAGTTTTGAGTAAAATTATTGTAATGTATATTCTAATCTGAAGTGTTTTAGTCGTGACCTGCTGAACTTAATGGGACCACAGGTCCATCAATGTGCAGTTCTTTGTGAATTCCTCCTACTTTTGAGCTGATGAGCTGGTCCAGTGGCCTTTCGCATCTGTAAAAATTGTACTGGAAAATTATGCTGTTAAATTATATCAGAATCAGACCTTTGGTGTTGTAAATAAGGGAGAGCAAAACAGGTGAAGCAGGTGGAGAAAAAATAATCTGGGAACAGGCAGAGGAAAGGAAACCTCATTCGTTCTTCTGAGCAGATGCATTTGTGTGGAAACTGAAATAATAACCTGCTTAGTTAATCTGGCCTCGGAAATGTGCAGTGCTGTAGATTATGCGTGAAGACAGAGCCTGATAATTTTCCAAAGGAACGAGATTGTTTTAGCTATTCAGCATGCACAGGGCCATGTTGAGAACACTTATGACCCTATTCTCATATGCTCAACCAGCCTCCCTCCACACCCACCTTGACCAGTGATGGAAGAGAGGAGAAGGGAAAGAGGGGAAGGCGAGATACACAAATGCCACACAATGTCAGTATCAGGTGGTGCCGATTTAATCTCCCTGCTCAAAGCTCTTGATTTGATTTAGGATAGCAGTTGTTAAGAGCAGAAGGAGCTGCTGGCACGAATGGCAACCCTCTCAGCCAGCCGTGCTTTCCAACTGTCCTGAATATTAAAAAAAAACTGAGGAGGGGGAAGAGGGACTGAAAGAGAGAGAAACAGAGAGTCAAAGAACAAGTCTACTGAAGAGCAGTGGCTGCAGCTCACTCGGAGGAATTCCATTAAATGAACTCATCCGTCATCTTGCCTTTTATTGATGAGTGGCATTGCTTGGCGGCAAGTGACATGGCAGAATAAATAGCATCGAAGTCCTGGCTTTCACTTCCATTGCACACAGAGACACATAGGCCCCAAAACAATGAGTCATTACTTATTACATCCATTATTAACTCAGCTCAGGCTCATTAGGCATGGAAATTGAGGAGGAAAAGAAAAAAGAAAAAAAAAAAAAGGGAGCTAAGTAACACCAAGTACCCACACACATTTAGGGAAAAGGGTGTGGTGACAGAGGGAGAGAGAAGGGCAGTTAAAATCAGCTGCTCAACATTTGTGACATTGTCAAATCCTAAGGGTCGCGGGTAGTTGATCATATGTTTTCCTTTTTCTGACATGATCGCATTGAGGACTGTGCTTTAAAGCAACAAGGCCAAAAGAAGAGATATGTAAGAACTACATCATTAACTACTGTAAGACCTTCAGAATAAAGTTTATCAACAGTGATACGGTTTTATTAGGGGAATCTCAGGTGCACACAATAAAAAAAAAAACAAAACACCATGAAAAATGAAGCTACTAGGATTATAAATCAAGTCAAATGCGAGCATTTTTTTTGTGAGGAGAGTGAATGGAATTTCTGTGTGTCTTCCTGTCTGTGGCATTAGATTAATGTCATTTAGTGTTATTTGTCTAAGGGTTAGATAACTAGCCTAAGCTAGTGTCTTGTCCAAATTTTCTTTACAGTTAAGGGAGGGCAATAAATATGTCACTGGATGATTCATCCAATTCTGGGAAAAAAANNNAAAAAAAAAAAAAAAAAGTTTAAAACAGATTAAATTAATTGCTATGTGGAGATGTTGATATCTCTCCTCTTACTATCAAAGAAGCCTAGATAATCAGCTTTGATGGAGCATATAACTTGTAGGCAACTGAAGTTAAGTGAAGTGAGTCTGACTGTAGCTGTCTTAAGGCATGTTTGACTACAACAGCAATTGCTTTCTGAATCTGTCTGAAAACACAGTTTTCAGCTTTTTTTCCATTTCCTTGACCACTCAGGTCTAGAAATATTTCCTGAAATGTGTCCATTTACTTAAAAAAAAAAAAAAGGGCAGTAAAGGATTCAGGAAAAATAGTAAGGTAGAACTACTACTGAGATAATGGAGTATAGATAAAATACAGGTAGAACTAAACTGGGAATTATTTGGTCTGAAATAAAAAACAAAAATACCCCAAACCAAATCAAATAAACAAACAAAAATAAAAAACAAGAACTGTGTGCACCGACTCAGGTAGAATGAGACAATGATGAAGCAATTCCAGCGAAAGCAAGATTATGAATTGGTTTAATCACCAGTTCAGATAAAATTGGTCTGAATTGGTCTGAATGCTTGCACCAGATTCAGTTTGATTCAAGTTTTGATTTCTCTGAACTTCAGAAAATTCTATTAACACTTACTGGCTCAGATTCACCTTTTCTTTTTCACTGCTCATTGGCTTAAGGATAAAAAAGCAGCTTACTGAAACACTGAGAAAACTGTTGATCATCCAAGAATTAGCCTAAGTTGAGAGGAAATTCTTGAAAATTCTCCATGTAGTCTCATCAGTCTGTGAAGCAAATTGAGACTGATGGCAGTCCAGGTGGTCCTCATCTCCAAGCACAGAGTAGAGGCTGATTTCTGAACATCTGCAATACTTCCTAAAACTGTTTAGAAGAGCAGTGAAGCTGATGAAGGGTCTGAAGCACAAGTCTTATGAGGAGCAGCTGAGGGACCCAGGGTTGTCCCACTGCATTCTATGTTGGTGAGGCCACACCTTGAATCCTGGTTTCCAGTTTTGGGCTTCTCACTACAAGAAAGACATCAAGGCTGTGGAGAGGGTTCAGAGAAGGGCAATGAGGCTGGTGAGGGGCCTGGAGCACGAGTCTGATGGGGAGCATCTGAGGGAGCTGGGGCTGTTCAGCCTGGAGAAAAGGAGGCTGAGGGGAGACCTTATCGCTGTCTGCAACTACCTGAAAGGAGGTTGTCTCATGGAGGATGTTGATCTCTTCTCCCAAGTAACAAGTGATAGGACAAGAAGAAATGGATTAATGCTGTGCCAGGAGAGGTTTAAATTGGATATTAGGAAACATTTCTTCATGGAAAGGGTTGTCAGACATTGGAACAGGCTGCCTAGGGAACTGGTTGAGTCACTATCCCTGGACATTAATACCTAGATTAATTTCTTAGAGATACCGCTTAGTGGTGGACTTGGCAGTGTTAGGTTAACAGACTAGATGATCTTTAGGGTCTTTTCCTACCAAAATGATTCTATTTGCCACAAGAAACAAGAAAGTTTCACATCATGAGTACATCTAAAACAAATGAAACTAAAACTTAGAGTAAGTAGCTATATTTTCAGCGCAATCAACAGAAACAGCTAATTGCATTAATTTCTGAAGCTAGGTATTTCCAAACTGGCTGGCTTCTTTCGTTGCATTCAAACACTTGTTATATGTGTCACATCTTGTGACTCCTGACTTACACCTGCTGATAACAGGAGGTGGACAGCTTGGGAAGAGCTTGCTTATTTGTCTTCTCTAGAGCTTTACTGGGAACAGACAGTAGTAGAGAGTAGAGTAAGCTTCCTTCCAAGTGCATCTTGGCAAGAACATGTGTATTAAAGGCTCTTCTTCTGCTAATTAATTCTGAAAAGAAGCACAAAAGAAAGTTGCGTTTCTTGACAGCTGCCCTAAGTGTCAGAATTTGTTAGCACATGCCACTGATCGTACTCTTTCAGCTCAGATGCCTAAGTTGCAGTTAGCTTGTGCAGGAGTTAACAGAACCGGAAAAGAAGAAAATGTGTTCTCCTTAATATGGGAATTCAGCTGCGGTTTTCTTGTATTTTTTTCCACCCCTCTGCAGAAGCAGTTTACATGCTCACAGCTTTTTTTTTT